>CAHIKZ030002239.1:112500-277500 GCA_903632075.3 Acanthosepion pharaonis | reverse complement strand
ATCACAGAATGGTTTTAGAGGGGATAGAGGTACTATGGATATGATTATCTCAGTAAGCTACAGAAGAAACACATTGAACAGTAAATACCATTGTATCAGGTTTTCATGGACTTAACCAAAGTTTTTGATACTGTTAATTATGAGACCTTGTGAAGGATTGCTGGTAAGATTGGTTGTCCTCACACTTTTGTCAACTGAGTGAAACAGTGACATACTGATATGAAAGCTCACCTCACATTCAAATGAGATAGGAGTAGACAATGAGGTAAAACAAGGTGATATCCTCACACCAACACTTTTCTCAATCTACTTTCCTGTGCTCATTTAGAACTGTGAGGCAGGAGCCTCTTTGGGTTTTAGAACAAAACAAGCATTCAGTCTCAGAAGGTTCAACACCAAATCCAAGAACTTTGAGTGACTGATCTGAGATTTTCTATATACTGATGATGCAGACTTTGTAGTGCACTTGGGGAAAGATTTGCAATACATAATGGATTGCTTCTCTGTAGTTTGTGATTACATCAAAGGAAAGTGCCTAAGATGCTGAGATTTTTTCACATGCAAGTGTTGCATTTGGTAAATTGGAAAGCATAGTCACATAGAGGCAATGCCATCAAAACTAAAGTGTGTATATAGCCTGTGTCTTAATGTACCTGCTGTCCTGTTCTGAAACATGGACAACATACTTGAAACAATAATAATCCTCAACCAGATGCAATGGACAGGATATGTTGTGAGAATGGGGGATAACAGGATTCACAAACAGTTTTTATGTGGGGAACTGAAGACAGGAAAGCATACACAACACAAGCTTAGTAAGAGGTTTAAAGATAATCTGAAGGATAATTTGAATGCATTGCACATGAATGTGTAGCATTGGGAAGAACTGATTTTAAACCATACAGAGTGGAGGCACTTTATAAGGGAGGGATACAGTGCCTTTGAGGATGAATGCCTTGGGCATGCTCAGATCAGGCATGATCTAAAAAGAGGCATCCACTCTGATTTGCCAACTAATATGCAATCTTGGAAATGTAGTGTCTGTAAGCACATGCTGCTGTCAAGAGTAGGTTTTTTTAAACTACTTGAAAGTTCATCATAACAACCATAAGCAAAGCAACAATGCCAACCTGCCTCATCGTCTTGCCAGCAATACCTGTGTTGTTTGCAGATCATCATCTGGACAAAGGCAGTACACAGAGTAGTTATAGGGTATGCAGAGCCAATCAACCTAATCAAGGATACAGAGTTTATCTGTTCATAGGTATCTGGTCTATAACTTGATATCTATGAAACTGAATGCTGGTCTCAAGAGTCATCTTAGGGACCATGGATACTGAAATGACACAGAAGCCATCACAAATGAGGCAAGGGGTGAGGAGACAGCTCTTATTTGAGTAAGATGTAGCAATCACCATGTGTGTTTGTATATATATATATATATATATCTCAAAATGCCATTCAGGAACAGATATTCAATTAATCTATTGAAATTATTATCAGATCTCTAATTTATAGCCCTTGGATCAAATGCTAATCATAAATTTGAAATTCTTACCAAGTGAGAAATTCATTTAAAATATAATATTTAAGTTTTTAGAACCAGTTAAAATGTACTTTTTTATCACTATATTTAATATGACTATATACTAACATACATTTCCTCATTATTGCAAATATGTCAGTAATCACATAATTCAGAATATTTAAAACTTATCAATAATTATTTGATCAAAATTTATGTGTAAAACTTAGAAGCCTAGGTAGTAGAACTACCTAAAAGCAAAGACTTTAATAACTAGTGACCTTTTTTCAATGTGCCTTTATTTGAGCTGATTTGTCATTTGGCTCAGGGTAATAAAAAAAAAAAAAAATTTTCCTTGTATTATCTTCCACTAATCAGAGGAATAGAATTTCAAATACAGGACAAGGCAAAGGGAATCATTTTTGTTGAGCTCAGATTCAGGGTTGCCAGATTATGTGAGGTTAAAAATATATATTAATATATTATACTAACCATTATCTTTGCTTTATTGATTCAAGGGGAGTAACTCTTATTTTTTGTTTATATCCAATTGTAGTGCACTTATTATAAACTAGCTTAAAAGCTGCCCTATTGGGTGGCATTTAAGTATCTCTTGTGTAGGACTTTTGGTTTAGCCATCATCACAATAACTAGGGACCAGTAGATGCAATAGGCATGAATAAATGTAAGAATTCAAAATTGATTGCTGGATTTAAGTATTGAATTAAGCTTACTTTTTAAAAGTTCAACAATAATTCTTCTGCTGTCACTTAATTTAAAGATGATTTGATGTATGTAGATCTTTATTTTCCATACAAACAATTATTCTTATTTCATGGATGACAGAACAGGACAATTTATAAGATAAAATTAATATAGTATAAAGAGGGGAAAATAGAAATTAGAATTCGTTATACATTCAACATTGGAAGAGTTAAAGAAAGATAATAGCTAATTATGTAAAACCTATATTATGGAATCTACATGAATAAATGTGAAATTGGAGCTCAATTCTCCCATGAAATCTGAGATTAAGTCTACTTTATAGTAATTTGGTATTTACTCAACCACTCACAGTTGCATTGTGACAAAAGGTTGGTTTAATGTGGGGAGCCCAAGTGTGTACACCTGAGCTAAGAACAAAAATTTCTGACAGCTGCTCATGAGCACACTCTCCCCAAAGACAGAGACGCAATTGAGAAATGATAAATAGGGTGTTACAAACTACTCGAGAGAACAAACTACACACTAAAAGCTCAATATCTGTATTATATATTATCTACTTGTAGGCAATATCACTCCTCAGGTTTAACTAATTTGCATATTGATTTTAAAAAGTTTATTTCATTAATTAACTGTCCTTCATTACTGTTCTTTTATTCGAGGGTTATTTTGATTTTCATATCAAAAATAGTTCCGTTTGATTTTCATATCAAAAATAGTTCTTATATAGTGCAGAAAAGTGTTTGAAATTTTACTTGGCCTTGAACAAGTTGGCATCTGTTTGTAAAACTTTCCTTAACTATAACAAGCCAATTTATGAATGAAATGTTCATTTAAAATTTTTGTTTCAAAGATTTCAAGTAGTGAATATATCTTAATTTGCAAAGTGGTAGTGAGTGGGTGAAGCCTGCTAGTAGTAAATAAACATTCTTTCTGTTCAGTTTCACACTGAGTAAGAGTCCTTTTCTTGTGAGTTTCTAATTTTTTATTTGAATTTTGTTTTTCTATATGGACTAAAATTCTCATTGTTTCAATATTATGAATTATGTAATCAATGGGATATTTGTAATAATGATGAAATTATTAAAAGAAAAAACACTGTGCACATGTAAATATATCTATAAATTACAAGTATGTAGCTATTTTAAAAAAAAATTAACTTGTTCTAAATTTAAATGCTGTTACATTTTAAATGAAACTGTAATGTGGTAAGAATTTCAAATTTAAGATTAGTATTTGTTCTGAGGGATATAAATATGAGATCTGATAATGATGTCAACAGATTATCAATGTGCTGGTTCTGAAGAGTGATTTGAGGTGAAACTCTGAAGTAGGTCAATTAAGATAAGTCAGTTGAACTTTTATTGATTTATTGAATATTATAGCTCTAGTAACATACTGAGCACTTTTCAGCAGAAGTTCTATTAGCCTAGGAACATGTTAAATCTCATAATTTTACATATTTTTTTAAGTTGTATTATTAATACACACACACACACACACACACACACATTACAAAAATAACATTTTGTTTCCTTTTAAAACATTTCCCTTAGTCTTAGAATACTGCAAACATTCACAACATCACTTTTCAGTAATGTTTACAGCTAAGAAAACATCAGGGCTTACACCTTATCTTTTGCTATTTCTATTACAATGAAACTTGATAATGGTTATTATCTCTTTAATTTTTTTTTGTCTGACTACTGTGTCAAACTAACACTGATATATAGTATTCTAATTAAAATAGGATTAGACTGTAAACCATTGAATCATTGGAGCAACTTTAATTTTTATTAATCATGCTAAATGTTCTTTGTGAGATGTTGAAATGTTATCAATTTCCCGAATTTGGTTGGTGCAAAGAGTATCTCCAATAACCTTTTGAATAGTGTTAATCAAAAAATGGATTGACTTATAGAAAATACAATGCTTTAAGAAACATTTTAGAAAAATGAAATGAGATTACATCAAGGGCAAATTTTTACAATTTTAGACCTAAATTCTCAAACAGATATTACAAAATGGTTTGTGTAGAATTATAAGTGGAGGGGTTTTGTAATAGGAAGGTTAAAATATATTATTGTAACGAATAGGCACAATTGTATATGTATTCAAATGATGCATTTTCAGAGGTAAAAATAAAAATGTATATAATATATAAATTATGCTAATAATTAAATAACAAAAATATAGTGTTATTTCAGAAAACATTTACCTCCTGCACCCTTAATGAAGGAACAAATAATTCAGGGAAGATAAAGGCATGATACTCTGAGTGTACATGTCTTGTCTACCCATAAATCAAGGCAACAGAACTTCTCCATGAGTTAGAACCATCATACTAGGCTGAGACCTCAGGTACTAAGACAAGCTTGTTCATATGTGAGGATTAAATCACCCACTGGGAGAAGTTAATCACATTTTTATATTAGAGTGAATAGGTTGCTTGGGGTGCATCAGCATCACCTACCCTGATATTACCTTAAAAGAATAATGATAGCTAGCTTTGGCAAATAATAATTTGTGAGCATAGAACAAAAACTAATATATGTTTTGTTGCAGCCTAATGAAGTGAGAAAAATGGAAAACTCAACAGGTGTTATTTTCCTTTTTTTATATCCTAAGGTAACCTAATCACACTCACTAACTGCAAGTTTCTTAAAGTTGGTCATGTTATCTGAAAGAGAAAACAGAAAATTTATACTTAATTCAGCTAAAGCCATAACAGGGCATTGGGTGGTATTAGATTAAACAAATAAAAAAAAAAATACAACTAAGACACATTAGCCTGGTATTGAACTAATATGAGTTCAATACCAAGCTACAGCAGTGGTGAACAAAAAAAACTTGGAGTTGAGTTGAGTTAAAGGGAAATAACTGAGACATCCAGAAGAGACATGGCAAATGGAACTAGAACAATCTACCACGGTGGGCAAAATAAAGGGTTTGGTTCGAAATTCCAATCATCTGAAGGCTGGAGCATACAATGGCTGAAACATTGTGAATATGACAGTCTGAATAATGTAAATAGTCATAATACCTAGAGATACAGAAAGTTTGTTTTCCTCAAATTTCTCTTGGTACATATAAGTAGAAATATAATATTTCTCTTGTTTACTTTCATTTTCAGTTAAAAGAAAGAAGTAACTCTACACTAAAGAGTTCCTCTCTTGTTTTAAATTGAATGTAAGCAAATTTCTTCTGTTATATGATGGTATGTTTTTTGACTTTTGCCTTATATTTTGAAATTTCACACTGATCTGTGCTTTTGGTGATTTGTTGACTTAGATCATTTATTCAAGTTTAGCTACAAATCTGATAACATTCACTCAAATATTTGAAATTCGAATTTATACCTTCACCTGCAAATGAAGTGAAGTCTGTGTGCTTCCTACTTGAAAAGCTATTTAGTAATGATGCTATGATGTCATTTATTAAAGCTCCTGCTCAAGCTGATTTTGAAGGGGTGTTAAAGAATTCACACAATATTTCTCTCAATACACTGAAAAATATATGAGGAAAGTATATACTATTGCAGAAGAGATGATAATACTGTCAACTAAATGAGTGAAATTTGTAATAAAAATGACTGTTGCTGTTTTGAAATGCTTGCTTTTAAGTGCAAAGGTACTGAGGAAAAGGTTAAAAATGTGAAAAAGAACATTAGTATCTAGAAGTTCTCCATTCAACTTGATGAATCAATTTTGGTAATTCAAACATTCTTGTGGCTTATGTGAGCTATTTAAGCCAAACCCAGAACCAAATTATTGATGAGATCTTGTTTGCAAATTATCTTAGATGCGATGCAGAAGGAGTGATGATTTTTAAATATATGGAGGATAATTTTAACAAATAATGAATGATCTCTTCTATTTAGAAGACCTATATTCTAAATTTAATTGTACATAGACACATTTTAATAGTAAGGATGTAAAAATTATTCAAAACTGAACAATCCTGTTAAGCTTCAAAGCCTTTTTAAAATTGCCATTGCTATAAAGAGATTATTTTTATTATTTTTCCAACTTACTGCAACTGGAAAATACAAACCAAATTTTTCTTGACAATGACTTGAATATCTCCACAAAACAGCTTGAGAAAATCAAAGACTTTGAAAAGTGCTTTGAAGACTTGGATAAAATGCAAATACCTGACTGGATAGTTACATCATTGAATTTAAAACCGGAAAATGAATCTAATCTCTAAGATGAACATGTTGGACTGTTCATGGATCTCAAAGCTAAATCACTGTTCAAGCATACAACCATTTTGGATTAATATAAATATTGCCAATTTATATCCCAAATTTGTGGCAAATTGAATCCCTTTTTACTTAAATTTTTAAGTTCCTATATGGCCCAGGCTGATTCTAGGCATGTAGGTTCAGTTCTACCAAAAAAAAAAGAAAAGAAACAAAACTGAACATTGAAGAATGTGCTGAATTGAGAGTAAAGTTCAATAATCTAAAATTAAATTTCAATGTTTTCAAACACACTCACCCCACCGCCCAATTATAAAAGTTAATTAATAAAAGATGATTAGTTGGTTTATTAATTTTTAAAAATATTTTACTGTTATTTTATATATCTTTATGAAGTTATTCTACCTTTAATTACAACTTATAGATTTATTTATAATTAAAAACATTTAGAGATCAATAATTCTCTGCTGGAGTAGATTTTGGAACCGCTGGTTTATATCATAATTAATGACTATTCATTATGCAACTAATCATATGGATTTGATATTTTGAAATCAGAACCAATAAGTATTATAAAACTAAAGTGTATGGTATTGTTCTATTAATAGATATCAGTGCTTTAAGCAATTTCTTTCAATATGTCTTTCTTGTACTTTACTTTCTAAATTGTAAAATTTATTGGATAAAGCATTGTAAGTTCTGCTACTATTAACAAAATTCATTATACTTTCAAGAATTGCAATCAAATAGTGATTACTTACAAGTATATATTTTGGAGTTATTCACAGTTTTATATTAGAGTAAATTAAACTATTATAAAATATAGTATAAGTATTAATCTTTTTTATTAAAATTCAAGTTTTGTCTAAAAAGATGAAGAATTAGCTTGTCTCCAAAAAGAGAAAAAAAAAGTACAGGTCTGAATTAAAATAAGCAAATATTTAAATTTATAAATTTGGAATTGGCAAAAAATAATTTTCAAATAAATTTGTAATATTTCAATCTTTAAATCAAATAGTGAAAATCAAGTTCAAGCAACGTGAATATTTGATATTAATTTAGTAAAGAGATAAATATTTCTGATATAATTTGTGCTAATCAATATGTACAGAATTTTGTTTCATTTAAGCAATGATTGCATTTGCAAACTTTAACTCAATGAATGTGTATACCATTATAGTACTAACATTTGAAATTTGCTACTTTGTGATAACTGTTTCATTTTCTACCAGTTTTTGACATTAGTTTTTATATTAAATAAGGGTAACTGCAATTACAGGAACAGAAACAGCAAAAATAAAAAAAATGAAAATATTTATCCTACATCAAGTATATCACAAATAATATTAAATTGCTTTATCTTTATTAAATAAGTGCTGAGTATAGAAGAGTGTTGTTTTTCAAACCTAAAAATAAACCCTTGTTAAAAACTGTTGATAATGAGATTATTTTATTCCTATTATTTAAATACATTACATTATGTTCTAAGATACAAATATATAAGACCTATTTATAATACTGATTAGTAATGTTATCTATTTGTGACTTTTCTCTTAAGTATGGATTCATTTCACTATTTGTGATAGCAAAGATGATAAATTAATTATTAGTCATTACCATAACACAAAGTTTGATTTTTTAAAGACTGTCTAGAATCAGGATTAATAAATAGTAATTGAGCTGTGGATAGATAAAATGTGCATGGGAAGAAAAGAAAGTAGTGACAGGTACAAGGAAAAGGGAAGCAAATACAAAGTGGCTGTATTTTTTGGTAATTTGGTGATGTGATATCAGCATGTACTCATCTTTTTTAAACATTTCACTCCAAGCAAGGCAATAAAGCCAATAAGATGCAAGAGGGTTACTGAGTGGGAAAGAATATTAGAAAATGAAAATAATGAAGGAAAGAGAACAATAAAAGAACATGAATTAAAATAGAAGATAATGATTGAAATTGGATATAAATTTTTGAAGTTCAAAGTTGACTGGAAAGCAGGAACCCAGAAGATATTTCCACAGAAGTGCGAGAAAAACGGTTATCATAGAACTGACAGTTACAAGTAGCCAACCATAAAATGATGAGACCTTGCAGCCAATCTAATACTGTGCTTAAATTCATAAAGCCTAGGTACCATAAAAGGAAGTTCATTAGAACAATTACCATGAAAGTATTTATAGAAAAGGCACAGAGAAGCTATGTATCAGTGATAGAAAGTAACTGATGCCAAGATACCAGATCAGAGCCAATAACATTGCATTCTTTTTTGCATTTTATCAAGAATTTCTAAATATATAGTAGAAGCATCAAACCAGATATGGCAGCAATATTTAATGCATGAAAGAATGACAAATTTATAAATGTATAAGATAGATTCTGGCAAGAAAAATTGTCTAGCAAGATACAGTGAACCATTTTACTTGGCTGCAGACCTAGAAATTCATTCAATATAATCTTTCCACTTTTTATCAGTCCAAGAAGACACAAGGGGTCATTCTCCTGGAAGTTAGCATCAGCCATGATGGAAGGCAAAAAAGGTTCTCCGATGATTAAAAGAGATCAGATTCATTTGGGTGACATTAAAACTTACAAGACATTTCTTGCCCCAGTTAACAAGAGATTGTAGGTCATTTTTAAGATTAGCTGTCAATTTGACCTTATCAAAACAATCACTATTAAGATAGGAGTAAGTAGTTGTCATCAGCATAGTCGAGAACTGATGATATCAGGAAGATCACTGATGAAAATTAAGAACAATATAGGTCTAAGGATAGAGCCCTCAGGTGACACCTGTATTAAAGCAAAAAGATCTAGAAGAGTGGCCATTCAAAATAACTTTCGTGAAATGATCACTGACACAGAGTTAATCCAATAGCTCAGACTGTTAGCACCTCTCCAGGTAAATGACTTTTTATTACTGAACAAATTTGTGTATGTCTTAAGTAGTGCCTGCTACAATCCCAAGTCTGCCCCTGATTGGCTGAAACAGTCTTATTTAAATTAAACCAACCTACAATTTATTATGAGAAGGTCTGAGGTTCAATTCCTGATAAGTCACAAGTTAACATTTCTCCCTTCTTTTTCTCTTTCATGGCCTGCCATGCATCTCATGATTTTTTGTGGGGAGACACCTCTTTTTGTAAGAATATCAGCCACTTGGTGTTCCTGGGAAATCCATATGATTTCCTCTATTTCATTCTTAGCCAGCGTTTCTTTGAGGATGGCCATCTCAACTCTCAACCTTTTATCAAGAATGGGATTGGTCAAATGAGTGGCAGACTATGGGGATCTTTGACAAATCATCTATGTGCAGAATTTCACAAAGTAATGTTTTGGAATATATACAAGCCTCAGTAAGATCCACTAAAGCTAGAGTCTCTGCTGCTTGTGTGCTTTTGACAACTCTCCTTATCCTCTTGGATTGCCAATGAACAAGGAAGTATTTGCTGTTGCTTCCAACAATGAAAATGATATAGCCTCCCTGAGAACTACCATCCTCTAAATTGGCAAAAGATGCATCACTATATGCCACTTTTCGCAGTTTCTGGAGATCACCAAGAGCTGGGATACAAATCCAAGAAATCTCCTTCTTGGCTTTTTTATGTTCTTGTTGGCTTGTCGTATACAATCAAATCTTCATAAAAGATGGAAATCCACTCACATCAAAATTGAGATCAGGCCTGGTCTGGGTGGCAATCCAATTTAAACTGCCATTGGCCTGTCTAAACATTGTTTCTTCATCAGAACTCAGTCTTCCAGCAACATAAGGAACAAGGATAAGCTGAAGTCCTTGAATATATTTCTCCTGACTAATAACAATGTTGTTTTTTCCTGATTAACATCTAATTCAAGGGACCTGAAGTTAACTGAATCCTCAGATTTTACAACAAAATTGTCCTTTACTTTATCAATGACGGATCTCCTGAAAAGCTCAGAACCACCCCAACAGAAGTCATCAACATGTGTGGAAATAATAACATGCATTTCCCCATTATGGAACGAAATAAAAATATCTGGATATCTCGGCTTCAAGTTTCAGCAGTGCATTTTTTACTGTAAGGTACCAAGACCTTGAGGCATTGGTCAAATCCATAAACACACTTGGTAAGCTTCCAAAGTTTCCCTCTGTCATTGACACCTTCAGGTGGTGGCAACAAATAACAGGTCTGTCCATTTTCATGCCTTGGAGAAAAGTAGTCTTTATGTCTAGAGAATTGCATTTCGAGGCTATCACAGCCAAAGCAATCCTAAATCCCTCCTTGGAGCATGTGGGAGAGTCAGATCTAACGGATCTTGCATCTCTGTCCTGAAATCCTCTAGCAACAAGTCTGGCCTTAACAGAATTATTCCCTTGTGCAATTTTTTCTGTGCATACCCATCGGGTGGTGACTTTAATCTGCCCCATGTCAGGAACAACTGTATAGACTTCATTCTTCAATTAGATAATTCCTCCTATTTTGCCTGCTCAACACAAGGATCAGATGTAGATAAGATAAGAGTCTCTGCTGGAAATGTTGCATCCACTTCTGGGACAGGTGTCCAAGAAGTAACAGCATTTTCAAAATCAAGGCAAAAGGGTCTATTGCCCTCTTGAATGACATTCATGAAATATTTATTGGAACCAGTGGCTTTTTCAGCTCTACTGATTATTCTGTTATCCAGTTCAGTCTGGTCGGTCATTTGGCAATTCACCTGTATTACTGGTTTCACGACTTTTTATGGTAATGCTTCATTTGTCGGGGGGACTAATATCTACATTGTTACCAGGCTCTTTTGGCATTAGATATTCTTCCTCTATGTCATCCTGAGTTGGACTATCTGTAACATTTCCATGTACCACCTCTGGATTTCCAACAGTGTCTGAATCACTGTTTACTACTGGATGTTCGATCTGATTGGAGTGGTGCATCAGCCGACAGAGATGTTCCTCCATGTTTTACTAGGATCTACTTAGCTTCCCATCCAATAACTGTTACTGGGCCCATCCATTTTTCTGATTCATTTCTCTTGAAATATAATAGATCACCATTGGTATATTTCTGTGGAAATGCTGATTGTATTTGATGTCGCAGGGCTCTTATTTTTTTCAGAAGACTCACTTTCAACAAATGATCTAGCAGCATGCATTACATTTTGATTGTTGGCAACTAGCTTACTTGAGGATATACCTTCCAGAGCAGGTGGTCTATTATTTAGTAGTGTAGAAATGTCTGGATTCCTACCATGATTGATCACATGGAGCACCTTATGACCTTGAATGTTTTTAATATCTATCACAACCTGCTCATTGAACCATGTGGCTAATGAGAATCTAACAATAGGTCTTGGCTTTACTTTTCTGTAAGTTAAACAAATGTCACATGTTGATGGAAACTTCTCTAAGATTTTAAGTAATTCCCTGTCTCTTATACTAGCATTCCTTGCCAATGAAGCCAATTTGAAACCACTGGAGTGGCCGAATTGGTGGTGTAATTTTTCAGCTATTTTCAACTTTTCCTTTCTATTTTTTTTTTTATTTATTTAATTTTTTATTTACACTGATAAGTAGTACTTCAGCAAACTCCTTCTGTGATAGAGCCTTTGTTAGGGGTACATAATAGTATCCTGAATTCGTGCAGAACAATTTCTGCTTGGTACCAAACAATTCTATAGTGTCTTTGGAAAAAATTCAACACAGTACTTGCATTCTTCATAGCTCCTTTGCTTAACAACATCAGGATGTCTGAATCAACCACATTGACTCCTATTTTTACCACTAAGCATACAAGGCAGTTCCACATAAGAGATGGCAAAACACCACCATTGCCAAACCTTAATATGTTACATCCTTTGGTTCTCCTAATTTTATCCCTTGTCACTCAAGGCAGAGTATCCAGTTAACACTCATACCATGTCTTACCACAGACTATTCGTGAACAGCCAGAATCCAGCACAACAGCACCAATTGTTTGTCCAAGTAGGGTTGTTCGAGACACTTTTGGTTCATGACCTAATTGGCTCATGAGTACGATATTAGCCTCATGTACAGCACTATCTCTTCTTCAGAGTGTTGGCAGTCTCTAGCCCAATGTTTAAATGATCCACAGATAGTACATTTAGAGTGCCTACTATCATGTCCAGGTGGGTTGACTCTTCCTTTATGATTTGGGGACTTGATGCTGTATCCATATCCTACACTCAATGACTATCAAATTTATTGGCAATAAAATTTTTCTTCCTCCTGTGGTTTGATGTAACTGTTATCCGGAATAGCAACATTAGTTTCCCTTTTTATTGGATTAGATCTTGTCTGCGAGTTGTTGGAGATACCCGTACTTGCTATTAAAGCAGCCAAGTTTGTATCAACTGTGAACAAATTATCCAGCTTGACATAGAGGGTTGTCATACCATCCTTCTGGTTGAAGACTTCGGGATCCATTTCAAGGATAGCCTCACATGCTTTTCCAATCAAGGACAAAAATACAGTTGGAGATCTTTTTGTCTTTTCTAGACTGGTAGCCATCTCCCAGAACTTCATTTCTTTCCTCCAGGTCTCAGATTCAATTCCTGATAAGTCACAAATTAACAACTTTCGTTTTGCAATTTGATAAGAAAGACTAAATCAACTCAAAAACTTATTCATAAATACCATAACCTTTCAACTTCTGAAGAGGGCTAGCATGCCAAATCCTGTTAAGTCTTTGAGATATCAAAGCAACAGCCCAAGCTTCACCATTCTTATCTAAAGCTTGATAGACTCTTTCAGCAATAACCAATAATACATCAGCAATTAGCAAAAGCGATATTGTTTATATGAAAGAAGACCCTGTGATATGATATACTTAATCAATTCAGAGTTGATTAGAGCCTCTCTAGTACTTTGCTAAAAAGAGGTAGAAGGCTAATAGGCTGATAGAAGGCTCAGACAATTCACCTGACTGTAACTACAGAAGAGGATTTCAAGAAGCAGGAAGACATTTATTGTAGAGTTTAGAGAAAACAGGATCCAGTTCAGCAGCACATTTCTTAAGGACTATTGCAGGAATACCATCAAGTCCACATGCTTTGTGGTGAACTAGTTTAGTGATGATAGCAGAAAATATAGATTGACTTGTATACATATCACTCAATAGAGATTCAGTTCTAAGTTGATGAGGCAAGAGTTGAATTAGAAGAGAATTTACAAGCAAAACATTCTGTTTTATGAACAGATGTTGATAAAAGACATCAAATTGAGTGAAGAGAGGAAGGATAGAAGACTTATTTAAGACACTATTACAGAGCTACCAGTAGTCATGAGAACTAAACTTGTTAGAGGCTATATGGTGCCTCATTCATCAGCAAATAAATACTTAGTCTCTTTGAGGAAATGTTTATAATTATTACTAGTGGATACAAAGAGGTGTCTGTTGAGATTGGAACTATCATGCTAGTTCAGCTGGAAAAAATGATTTCTGTGGGTTATAGCAACTGAACAAAGGAGAAGATTATGGTTTCACCTGGTATTTTCAAGAAGTTCCAAAAAAAACTATGCTGATTTTTACCCAAGAAGAAACCTCTGTGGCACAATTGTCAATAGGAAGGTTAAAAATATCAATCCAAAGGACATCACAAAGAAAATCACAAAAATCAATATACTGGTAACAATCCCTATCAGTATACTGGTAACAAAAAGAAATCTTGTGAATAGATGACTCAAAATATCAACAGATGCTACAACATGATCTGAATTGCAAAGAGGATAAAGATTTCTTTGTTTCTATCTACACATCGGCCAGATGTGAATGCTAAGAAAGCAAAACCAAAAATATAAAAATTTGCCCTCAATGTGCAGGGGCTCTGAGCATCACACCTAGACCACAAAACAAATCTCATAAATATAAAATAATGTAAAATAAGCCAGTCAAAAATGTTGCCACCAAAGTAAAAACATGAGGAAAAAAAAAAAAAAGAGATGAGTTTGAGTCTCTGCAATTTGCTTTTAAGAAAACAGACATAGTAGCGGCTATCAGGCCAGCAGTCTTTCCGTCCAGCAGGCTCTCAATATCACCACTGTGATTTTGGTTAATTGACCTGACACATATCCATTTGAGACCCACCCTCTTTCATACAACCACACCATGCTTGCATCCTCATATCAGTAAAGTCAGATATGCAGCTTGACTAATCCACTCCAGGCCTCTTTTCATGTTACAATCATTACCTCGGTCAACTGATCTGACAAAACCATCAACTCCCAGCCTTACTTTCCTCCAGTATCACATTCCTGACACATTCACGGTATTAGCAGTCAAGAAACCATATATCAATAATTGTATCTTTTCCCACCACCTCACAGGCTGATTATTGCCGTTTTCATCTGTTATTTTCAAATTCTGGTTGGATACTTAAGAAGCACAAATATGTTAACTTTACATTCGTTTTTTTTTTTTTCAAAGAAAATAAACATTGTAATTTTTTATTATAACATTATTTCTAAGTACATTTCATACTATTTTGATTGATTTAATGGAAGTAATTCAAACATGCTAATGTATTTCTTTTTTAACAATATTTTGTCATAAATATTATTGTCACTTAGTTTAAAGTTACCCAACAAAATTAACTTTCACATTTTATTTGTAGATAATAAGGTAAAACAAGTTATTTATATATTGTTTTCTATTAGAACTGAAGTGGTTGTAACAGGCAAAAAAAATATAGTTTGTCATCATAAACTAGGGTGGAGATCATGCAACTGCATAAACTTAAGTGGTTATACAAGGTAATAGCTTTGTAAATTGAATATTTGAAAGGTGGTACTTTCAACAGTAACAAGATCTACAACACAGTGGTCTTTTGGATAGGCCCACATGTGGATGACTGAAACGACCATACAAATAGAAAGGTACATTCATCAACTTTGGTGAGCAACAGGAATATGATTGCCATCAGTGTAACTAATGATGTCCGCCAAAAATATGTTTTGAAAAAGGTTTGACTATTAAAAAAATTATCCTAAAGAAATTTGAGACCATGGAATGTGTGGCTGATAAGTATTCAGATTTTCCTTAAAGAATAGGCAAGCATGTGTTCAAATTCAGTAACGGCATAAAGATTGGAGTGTAAAACAGTGATTTAAAGTGATATGGAGTAACAAACTGAAATTTAATATATTTTATAGCTAAAAATACACTAAAAAAATAAAGTGTACCACCAGGAATGCATTAAATCAATGGTTAAACACTGAGATGAGTGTCATGATGTGGAGGTTGTATGTTTATGTTTGCTATTAATATTAAGGATAATAAGTCTTATTTAAAACTATTGGATCAGATTATGCACCCAGTAGTACATGGGTTGTTCATGAATTTTTCAGCATGATAATAGCAACTAGACTATTCAAAGCCTACATTGAAGATAATGGTAATGAGGTGTTGGTTGCAGGGGATGCTAACCCAACTTGTCAAATTTTATCTCTGGCAATAACTTAACTGAGTCAACATCTGACAGCCAATAAAAATTTGACGTGTGAAAAAATTCCATTAGAGGCAGTGAGGAATCTAATGTTTATGTCCCATAGAAGAGATGCCGTTTTAATTATTATGAAAGTTATTAGTGATTGCTTTCAGTTTAATTATCTACCATTTTTATTAAATGCCATGTTTAAATAAAAGGATTAAAGTGCCCTTAAACTATTTAACAAATGAATATTATATTACTATGTGTAAATGATTCCCATCACAATTAAGAATAAAAATGTACTTTAATCTGTGCACTAAAGTGCACAGATTAAAGTACATTTTTATTCTTAATAAAGATATATAAATTAAGCCAATATTTTCACTTAATATATTTGTCTCTAAATAAAGTGACAGCACTGTATATCAGGAAACTGCATCTTTCTTCTATTAGTCATATGTACTGTCAGACATAGTATTAAGCATAAAACTCTCATCTAGCACTGTGTTTCTAATTTATCCTACTAGGTTTTCCCTATTAAGATTTTTGGAAAATCCATACACAGTATAAATATTTATTCTTAAGTCTTACAAAGAAAGTTTTTTGTGACATAATAACAATGCTTTAATGAAAAGTTTTATGACTTTGCAAAAATATGAAAAGGAGAAAAGGTCACTTTGTCATATGACTTTTCTATTTTATATTAACTACATTTCCCAAATCTACCATCCCTTTCTGCTTACTACTTCAAATTGTGGATATATGTTTATAATATATATATATATATATATATAAAAAAACACACACAGCTGAATGAGTAATTTGATGGGTGTGTGTTTTAACTGCATCCTGTTATATTTTAAATATGTAATTTTATTATATGCTTTTCTTTTAAGTAAGTGTATAGTTGTTTACCAGAATACAAAATCACAGGGATAAATAATAAATTTTATTTCATGCTTATTTCCTTGGGTAGTGGAATATTTCAGTATTAATAAAGTGTGCAAGGGATAAATTTTTGTCTAAATTATGCAAAAATAAAAATAACACTGATATCTCATTTTAACAGATATATTTACCAAAACTGCACGAAAATATCTCAAAATATTAAAGAGTAATTTTTCAATAAAATTGCCATTGGTTTCAACCACGGCCTTCAGATGACTTCAAAATCACTTGCAACACTTCTAAACAGTATCCTTGTTTAAGTTGGTGAATGCTGCCATAATCCTTGCCTTCACCTTTGGTGTTACAAGGTCTCTCACTCAACTGTGCCTCATACATAACAATCAAGGGGGTTGCAAATCTGGGGAGTTAGGTGGCCAGATGTAAGGTGTGATGTGGTCACTGAAATTGTCTAACAGCTATGACTGGGTTCTCCTGCTTGTGCGGCATGGCGCAGAGTCCTGTTACCAGACATAGGGTCTTGCAGCAGCCACCTTCTTGACCTAGGGCAGCACTACCTCAAGTCACTTGATGTAGGTCACACCAAAAAATTTGGTAGTTCTTTTCTTATCAGAACGGCCAGAGTGAGTTTTCCGAGCTGTCATACCTTCATAATCACTATTAGACTTATCCAACTCTTTCCAAATCCTCTGCACTGTCTTCAGATTGACACCCAAACACTGAAATGTTTGTATTGGAGCTTCCAAGTACAGCATGCTGTTTCCAAATTTCTGGCAGAATGAATTGTGTATTAGTGCTCTTTCTCACAGATGGTGCCCAACAGACCCTATTATACTGTGCAGTTGGCAAAATCAAAAACAATGTACATGTGTGAAATTAAAAATATAAAATGGCAAAATTTACCGTTGCATCCTGTACAACAAAACATTAATTTTATAATAAAAAGTAATAACGTACCAAATAATTGCCACATTATTTAAGCCTTCATTTTAAATATATTCTTGCTTCATGTTTCCTTTTAAAACAACCAAACTTACTTGTCCTTTGAATATGGTATCATATATTAATTTTACACAATTACTGTAATTGACTGTCTGATTTTAAAACAGCCAGAACTTAAAAAAGAAAAAAAACAATTTTAAAAATGTATTTTTATCTATATATTTATATGAAATTTCAATATGCAGTTAGCTTCTACATGACAATAACTGTTTTGTAAATTGCTATTTAAAGGGGAAATGTTGAAGAAGAAAAAAATGTTTTTTAAAATTATTTTGTGATTTGAATTCTTTGCAAAAAAGATTTTTAGGATAATAATGGGTAAAAATTAAAAAAGTGATTAATACCATTCTGAGTACATTAGAAGCATATCTTGAAGAGACATCTTTCTGGAAATTTCAGAAACTTATTTTCACTTTAATTGCTATTAACACAAGGCACAGTAATGTCCCAAGTATTTGGGTATCAGTCTATCTAGTTACCAAAATTCAGAAAGGTTAACATCAGAAAGAAATCCAAATGAAAATTGTGAAATTTATTAGAACTTTATATTGAAAGAGATTAATGATGTATTCTATTTTTAAGAAAATCATTCGCTGTATTTTTAAGTTAAAAAAGAGGTAAGGATGTAAATATAAACTCATGAAGTTTTCTTATGAAGAGTGGAATAATTTCTTTTATAAATGACAATATGATGCTAAGCACAAGTGTATGATACAGCTCAATTAAATACTCAATATTTTGTCATTTGTCATACAAGTTGGTTAAAATCACAAACTTAATTAGTAAAATCAGCTGACCTATTGCAAAAATATATTTAGAATATAAGTTTATATGAAAAAAATATTAATAACTAATGCATGCAGGACTGTATTTTTCTTTTACTTATCTCTATTTAATTTGAAGGCTCAAATAGTGGTCTACCTGCCGTTGGTTTAACCATTTTGTAATTTTATTTTTTAGTTATATTTTTATTGCTTGCCTAATAGTTCATTTTGTTTTATGAATCTCAAATATCATGAATAATGTTTTTTTCACAATTTTGATTCTTCTTTCCTGTTTTTTTTTATTGTTAATGTTTCCAGTTTGTATAATATGGATTTTAGCATAAATTTATTTTCTTTTATGAAATATTTAAATTCAAACAATTTTAATACTGATTTAAAATCAAATCAAATATCTCTTGTACTATTTTGTTCTTGTTCAGTTATCTTTTGGATTATAGACTATTCACATGTATAGACGAGTTATTAAATTCAAAAGAAATCTCAATTGAAATAATTTTACAACAAATTACAAATATGTTCATATTTCTAATTAAATCCCAAATTTATCAAAATAAAATTAAAGATTAAATTTGATTTGACTTATAAATTTTACTTTGTATATATAGGCAATGAATAAAGATTAATTCTTTATTCTGAAAAATAAATTTGGTGGCAATGTTATAGAATATTTAAGGTGATTGCATGAGAGATTTATATATACCTTCAAGGAAAATGTTAGATAATGGCTTCATAATCACATCTATATGACAATTCATGTTTGAGATACAAATCAGGAAACCTGAAATGGTTCTGGCATGTTACTATCACTGATGGGTGAACTGACACAATTTCCAATTTCAACTATTTGTTTTTCTCTTTTAAAGTTGAATATAAACTTTGTAAAAATAGGAAAATTTCTTTTAATGGAAGTAAACTTAGTTTTATTATTAAACTTATATTTAGTTGATCACATGCAGCCTGGAAATATAGTTTTCAGCTATAAAACATCTTGATAAATCTAATAATAATATTACACATTTCTCAGCGCACACATCTGCTAAGGCATCTAGCCAATCCCTGTTGCAGATGCCAGCACAGGCACATTTGTGCTTATTCAACACCCACAGAGCCCACCTGTGGTTTATAGTTTAATTATGCTGAGTAGACCTTAGTTACAGTTTCTTGGAGAGAGAGTACATAATCTGGCATGATCAACAGTTTAAACAAGGCCAGTTTGATCAAACCCTCAGTCAACCTTAGACTTCATGTAAGCACAATCATTCCAGTGAGTTCTGTCAAAACTATTTCACTCAAAAGACTTGGGTCAACCTATGATATGGTTTTCAGGCACTTTTTGAAGAAATCACCTCCCATGGTCAGATTCAAACCTGGTTCTGATTTGTTGGAAAGTAAACCACTCAGCCATGCCCCTACATTGATTTTATATATATATATATATATATATATATATATATATTCCAAAAGGTGACATTTCAACATATCCTATCTGATTCATGTATGGGTTGTAAATTTTAAATGTTTTTATGTTAAGTGAAAATGGAGAAAAATTTGATGTGCTTTTACTTTTGGAAAGGAAAAAACTCCTTACAAAGAGTAAAAAAGATATGCGCCATTTATGGAATGGTGACATAGCTGATAGTAGTGCTTGTAAAGTGTTCACTAGGTTCATAAGTAGATATTTTGATCTGAAAAACTGAGAACATTCTGGCACTGCTGATCACCAAATTGAAGTGCTGCTTTAAATCCAGGTCATATGATACTAGACTTTGCAGAGATACTGCATATACTTCATATAAGACTTGTAAAGAATGGTCATAGGTAATGAAAAATGGATTTTTTTACAACAATGTGGAGTAAAGAAAGTGTCTGATGAAAATGAAATAAGCTACCATTAACCACTCCAAAATCTAGTCTGTATTTAAAGAATGTGATGCTATATATCTGATGGGATTGGAAAGGCATTGGGTATTACAAGCCCTGACCACAAAATCAGATGTTAAATTCAGACAAGTATGGTTTTCAAATGAACTGATTAAAGGAAGCAATTGATGAAAGGTGTTCAGAATTTGATAGTTGGAAGGGAGTAGTTTTTTATCAGGATAACACCAGACCTCATAACTCTTTACAAACCTGGCAGAAATTGGTACAACTGTTCTACTGCACTCGTCATACTCACCTGATCTCATACTGTACGATTACCACTTATTTTGATCCCTACAAAATTCTCTTAATGTAAAGAACTTTAATTCTTTGGAAACCTGTAAAAATCACTTAGTTCATTACCAAGTTCTGGGGGGGATGGAATCATGATGCTGCCTTAAAGATAGCAAAGGGTAATGGGATAGAATGCCATATATGTGTGAAAAGTGATGAAATCTATGTACAAATATATAAATATTGTCATTAAAATTCAATTTAAAAAATACTACTACTTTTTTCTCTAATCCAATATATGCAGTTTGTATTATTCCTCGTATTTAAATATCTTACTGTGTCTATTGTTCTCTTTCTATCAATTGATGACATTGTTTCTTTTGTATTTTATTTTCTTCATTGTGGTAGTTTTTGGCATAGTAAAATTGCTGACTTTACTTATTAAAATGAAATGTGAACTAATAAAATTAGCTTTTTAAGGAACTGAAATTTTTTGCTTAGAGAGTTGCGTGTATGCCTTCTGTTCTATCTCACACTTTCTTCTTTTAAGTCAAAAGGAACCTCATCAACCTAGTATTTGGAGCAAAAATTGATACCTCTCAACTTGCTCAGTCTCAACTTTCCCATTGAACAATTAATAATTTTTTTATAGTGTGAGGGCAAGTGGAAGAATTTGATAATGATAGTGTCTTTGTTATTACAATAACAGTTACAGTAATTTACTATGCTGATAATTGCTGTTGTAATGTGATGCAGGCTGCAATGTCTAGAACCTTTCATTATTGAATGTGTACTAAAAAAAAAAAAAAACGAAAGTTGAAACCAATTTTTCTGCCATTACATTTAATTGGCAGATTAATCAGACATAATAGAGACACTCTTATTAAGACTGTACACTCATCTCCAAAATAAGTTAGTTTATGGGTAAAAGCATAGATAGAACAAAAATTGATGCATATATTTATTTCCTATAAAGCATACAATTCAGGCTTGAGGCATTTTTGTATGATGTGAGAATTTTTATTTAGATAGAAATGTCATCTCTATGTAGATAGATTAAAAGATAGAAACTAAATATGTGATCCTTAATTTTTAAAAACTTCATAAACGTTGAATATTCAAAATCATTTGACATGTTGTAGGGAAACATTTTATTCTTTCAGCTGTATTTTATATTGTTCATTTTGATTTTCAGTCAATAGTTCCAGGTTTTGTTTTAATAGTTTTGCATCTCCATATAAAAGTTTATTTCTCATTACAATCCTGATTCCAATTTTTTGTTCTGTCATCAATCTTTTTACATGACTTTGCTCTTGAGTAAATGAAGTGATTCAATGAAGTTAGGTTGTTAATTTCACTCTTCTGATATAATTTGTTTCAATTTTGATATAATCCATTTTCTTCTTTCTCAGGATTTGGTAGTGACTGTCTTTTGTTATTAATTTATTGATTTAATTCCTTCTGGATCTAGTTGGAGAGATTGTATGTTTCTGCCACTTTCATCACAATTGCTTTTATTTCTTTGATAAAAACTTCTCTGCTTAGATAAGAAAGCTAACCTCTTTATCTGTTTTTCTTCTGGTTTCTTATATTACTTTCTTGTTCCCTTCATAACAAAAAAGAAGTTTTCTCTACTCTTTCTGTTTAGTCAACAGTGATATTACAAGATAATCCTTTCTTGAAGCCATCAAGGGAAGATCCTGCAACAACAACAAAAGCAAGGTTTTTTCCTACCATGAGGATACTTGCTCATTATGACATTCAAATCTGTAATCGGGGGCCTTAAATTTAACTGATATGTTATTATTTATTGTTATCATGAGTTTTAGGTCAAACTAAACACAGAATAATATTACCTGTTATCCTATCGCAAAGATAGAGCATTTCTGCCTAAGGTTTGTTTGCCTGTAAAAAATGGGCATGTTATCAAACCACGATGTCTCCATTATCATTCATTTGCAATAGAGAATAAAAATGAGGTAGGCTTAGTTTTACTTAAATATATTAAAAGGTTTTCAGCTTAAAATTACAATAATAAATGGACCTGAATAGGTTTTCTGATCAACAGCAGAGAAAGCTTTTTTTTTTTCACTAGCATTACTTTTTGGAAATATTTTTATTGTAGCTATGTCATTTAACAAAATAAAAACCTGTTGCTAGACAATCAACCATATATTGCCTATCAATTTTTTTTCATCTTGTTTTTTTTTCTTCTGCAAATTTGTAAAATTTCAGTTGTTCAAATAGGATTAAAAATAAACTCTTAAGAATCTTTGCCTTTTAGCAATGATTTATTTTAACATATCCTCATATCTCCCCTCAGATATTTATAGTAGGGGAGGCAAGGCTCTGTATGCTTTGGTGGCAACCAGTCTAGGAGAAGGAAAACTTGGAATTCCAAACTGAATAAAGCAACCACTCCACTATCTTTCCCAAGAAGTCTTGGTAATTCATAGGAAAGGAATCTGTGGAGAGGCATGATGTCCTGAATAAACATGGAATTTTTAAAGAAAGATTAATTTATTCTACAAATATTTAAAAGAAAAATTAATAGAAAGTTGGACAATAAATAGGTACAAGTAAAAAGAAAAATTTCTGGACAAATATCATTATTCCACAAATGAGTACGAAAAAAATTCAATGAAATAATTAGTGTTGCTTGTTTTTGTGCTGGATGAAAAAACAAACAAAATACAGAAAGAACATGATATTGGCATAATATTTTTGGCAGCTGTGTATAATTATCAAATTAATTAACTTTATTTTTTACATATTTTTTTTTAAAATCTAAATTTTCTCTGATATTACTTATTTTAAATTTTATGTCTAATAATCAGTGTTTGGTTTCTCTAGAAAAAAAAAGATATGTAGCCAGGCCCATTTTTGTGAAAAAGCTTCCCACCACCACCACATAACACAGGTCCGTTTCTGATAGATAGAGATGACAATCCACAAAAATTCTTGCTTGTTTCTGCATGACATCGTTTCTTTTTGAGTTCTGCATTACTAGCTGTCAAAATTTCATTATTTTGTTGTGGAAGACCATTATTATGCAGATTGTGAATTACAGGTGGTATTAGGAATGATCTGTGGACATTCCTAAGTGGTCAGTCACACGTAGATGATTTGGTTACCTGCTTGCTGATGATCTGACCAACTGTTACCGATTTTATTTACACCTTATTCCACCCTGACCACAACCAGACCAAATGGGTGTTATTTTGAACTCACTGATATAAAAAACTTGTCACTGTTACTACTTATTATTCACTGATTGGGAGTTATGAATGAACAATTGTAGCAACAATAGAGAAACACTCAGTGCAGTGGTCGATTATTGTGTACGCTCTTTCTTTCGACTTGATGCATTTTTAACAAGGAAATAAACAAAACAACTGATGATTCAATAAGACAAGAATGACAAGGAGTTCACGACTGCAATATATTTCTTTTTTTATCGTTTAGTTACTAGTTAAAATCCTAGTATTTTTAAATCGGATTTTGGTGGGAAAAGAAAATTTATTTTATAAAATAAATTTTCTTTTGTTAGTGGGTAAAATTTTTTACTAAACTACTTAATTGGCAATTTTTTTTTTTTTTTACCTAAACTAAACAGTATTATTTCTTCTTGTGGTGTTGCTTCTGTTAGAGTGTTATGAAACAGCCAACAAGCTAAAAAGATTAAAGAAAGAATATAATAATCGTGACTCTTCTTACCTGTGAAAAAGTAAAGAAATAAGAAAATTAAGAAGTGCTATGATGACAATGAAATCATAACAAAATGAAAGTGTGGCACTAAACTGAAGGCGGAGAAGCCCATCCTTTGAATGTAGTTTATTTTTCATTAACTTTTTTTTGGCTCATTTAAAAATTTGACTGTATTACTTTGGGAAAAACTTAATGTGCTTTCCTCCTTAATTTTAAATGTCAACAATAACAAACAATGGATTATCTTCGCAATTGGATCTACAGACATCGTCCGATATTTATGTGGACGGCGATCTTAGAAGAACAACATCGAAAAACAAAGTTAAAAGGAATCCGTCCTTATGGAAAAAGCTACTAGTAAGGTAAGATCCACGTGTTAGTTTTTATTTTAAAACAAATTCATTTGTCCTGAAAAGTAATGAAACATTTCCACACTACAGACTGAATTTCAAGTGCTTTCTTAATTAATAATCTCCATATTTTGGGCAATCCGCAATAATAATGGTAAAAAATAAAAATGTTTTTTTGTTTACTTTATGTTGAATCGTTTCATTTTAAATGATTTTTTTTTAAAGTTATTAACTTTTTCTTTATGCGAGTTTATTATTTTTATGCCCCACTGATCGGAGCTACACACACACACACACATTCTCATTCTTTGAATTCGAAATTTATTTTCCTCGCTTCACTATGGTAGTTTAATTTTGTGGAAGATTTTTGATTTTTAAATTAAAAGGCTGAACTTTCTTTAATAATTAATATTTGACCTCCTCAGTAAGGAAGATGTGCCAGCTTATTTCAATTTGACATATTTCTTTTCAATGTTTTGATATCTCGATTTTGTTTTAACCTACTTCAACTTCATGAAATTAAGGATTGTCACATTCTTTCAAATAGTGTGTATGTGTGCACGTATCATTTATGGGGTTTTAAATTATTTGAATACACGGTCTAAGAATCTTCGTACGTAACATTTTGTATTTGACTTCAAGTTCTTATAAACCTCAATACCACGAATTAAATTAAATAAAAGCGTTACTTAAATGATATCCTCATAATTTATTTCGCTGCTTTTCTTTTTATGTTTGCTGTTTTAACTGAACACATGGGTACATTTTTCTGATTGTCTCTGTTGTCAATTTGAAAGTCTCCATAATTTTTAAGAATTCGTGAAAACGAGAATTCATCGAAAAGGTTGATAAAAAACGGTTACCGTTATGTTTAGTAACTCACAGTTCAGTCCTGGCCGCTGTAGTGGTCGTTAGCGGTTAGTTTGAGGTTTCACCACCGGCATGCCATACATTGTTAAAGAGTTCCTTTTTTGCCAATGCTTGTGTTATTTCGCCGCCGGATTGCCACAAGATGGTAAGGGAAACAGTCTTCCTTCTTGCATGCGACAAGTTGGCATTTTTGAGTCGTAATGACTTGATCTTTTCTGGCCGGCATTTTTGAGTCTGGCTGGTTTTCTATTGAAAATTATTATTATTATTTTAAATTTTACTGTAAGTCAGTTGTAATTGGTTAAAAATCGTTTTATATCACGTGATTTGTTTTCAACTCTGTGCATACCAATTTCCATTTTTTGTGTAGCTTTCTGAATTCTGTTATCTTGGGACCAGCAAAAAAAGGGATGCATTTTTTCCTAAAATGAAAGCAAAAATTGCTACACTCTGTTTTGAATAGGCACGTCCGCTTTTCGCTAAAAAAAACAAAAACAGAGCAGCATGATGAAAAAAAGTCCAAAAACTTAATAAAAACAAAGTTTTATCGTCAAACAAAATGTTAATTATCAAGAGGAAAAACCAAAGTATTTTTTTTTAAATTATTTTTAAATATTTTTTAAAACCTTTCTACCAGTAACACGTTCGAAATTTTCGTTAAAAATCCTGTTTTTTTTTTTTTTTTTTTTTTTTTTACGTCTTTGACGTAAGTAATTTTTACAATGGACTGTTTTGCATTTTTTTCCGGTGAAAAACATTGATTTGGAAATTCTTGCAAAAATCAAATAATTGTCGGATTTTGAAACTTTCAGAATTTATTCACAAATGAATCGTTTTTTTAAATTTCTTGTTTTAGAAAATCTTGGTACTAAAAAATATCTGTTTACACCCCCACTTACTTAATTTCATGAAATTTCGAGAAATTATCGTATTTCCAAACTTTATTTTATTTTTAAAAGTAGGACTCATGGAGGAGAATGTATTGTATTGTAAATCATCCTATTTTTTTTCCAAATTTTTGCTCATAAAATCTGTTCCGAATGGTAAACTAAAAAAATGTAATAAAATTATGACATTTAATTAGAAAACCTTTTAATTACTTTTGCAAATAAGTTAGGACATTATTACTCAACTGCCTTCCAAAAAAATTTTCGATGAATAATGAATTTTTACAAGAATTTTTTTGATTTTTTTTTTTTTTAAATTTTAATTATAATAATTTAGCAAAATTTAAAATCCCCCACACAATGACTATTTCTTTTAGGTGATATTGTAAAAAGTAGTAAAAATGGTAAATTTGCTTTTTAACACCCGCGCTAAATATCTCTTAAAATTTTCCCAAATCGTCATAATTCCGTGTATGTACATGCTGAACTTGAAGAAACCTACCGTTTTGGAGTTATCGACAAGAAAAAAATCAGACTTCTTGTTGGTCCCCTTTTAAAATATTATATGATTATTGATTCACTGCATAGTATTTCCGCTGGCGTAATCAGAAAATTTGGCCTATTTATACTTCTTTTACAGATTTTCATTGCAGAAAATGACTATGCACTATCCTAAAGAAATGTAATTTTTTTTTTTTTGGTAAGTGTAGTTTTATTTATAACAAAAACAAATTAAATAATACAATAGAACCTTTTTTCTGTGTAGAATAGCAATGACAAATTAATGCACAAAACTTGGTAAACGTAGAAGGGGTGATTGTATTATTTATTTATTTTTTAAAAATTTGTCCCTTTTTCATACAGAAAGAAAATCGTCTTCCCTAACCTTAACACCTAAACTCTAAAGTTAACCCAGTTTATTGTATTATTTAATTTTTAAAAATTTGTTCCTTTTCTACATAGGAAAAGCCAAACATAAATCTTAAAATGAATAACACCTAACCCCTAAGTTAACACGGTTTATTGTATTATTTAATTCTGTTTTTTTTAATTTGTCCCTTTTTTTAAAAAAAAGAAACAAACCCCTCCTAAATTAACCCTAACACCTAATTACGAAATTTAGTACTATGCAGTGAATCAGTGGTCATGATGTCAGTAATGGGATGAATGACCAACAAAAAGTTTGATTTTTTTTTTCTTTCGATAACTCCAAAATGATAATTGTTTCTTCATAATTTAATGTACATGTACATTCACACAGAATTATGATGACTTGGGAAAATTTAAGAGAAAATTTATTTTTATGAAAAAAAAAACTGAAAAGTTTTTGAACATCATCCGTTCAGTTTTAAAAATTTTAAATTTACAGTAATTTTTGATTTTTTTTTAATTTTTATTTCATGAAATATTTTTATTTTATGCATTTATTTTAGTGTAGGTCATAAATTATTGATTACTCTATCACCTTAGTTATTAAATTTTAAAATTAATGTAAGAAAATTTTATATTGTTTTAAATTTTATTATGTTTTCGTAAGGCATCTTCAAATGTAACTAAAAGTCAATAAAATAATTGCTGAAAATAGGTTAATTTGTAAAAATTACTAGGTAGTTAAAAAAAGCGTTCATGTAGATTTTGCAAATTTATGTCAATTTTGATCAACTATACTAGTTGTCAACACCTTGGAAATATCGATAACATGAGAAAATAATTCACCCATTTATTAAAAAATGCTTGTGTACTATTTTTTTATGCTATAAGTAAGTAATATTTGTTTTCAAATCAGATTAATTAAACTTTAAATTTGCTAATTTTACTCAAATAACGTGTCACAAATATATATTTTATTTTTTTTTGACTTTTTAATCGATTATTATATTTTATTTTAAAAATTTTTTCAAATGTAAGAAATGGCCACTAGTAAACAAACAGATTTTTTTCAAATCGATCAAATATTGACATTCTAATCTATATAATTTTTATTTGAAATACACAGTACATATACAGTATTTTTCTGAAATAGTCAATTTTAATCCTTTAGCTTTCAGTTAAAGCCAAAATAAAATCTTCAAGAATGCATTTTCAATTTTCATCTTTAAAAATTCATTGTAATGTAATGTAAACCTTATTTTATACAAATATGACTGCAATTTTGAAATTAATCCCTTTTTTGTTCACAATTTTTCTTAAATAAATAAAAACATATCTGAAAAATCAAAAGATGTAAAATTTAATGCCATTTTCAAATCTTTTGAACATTTTTTAAAAAAATGCTTTCATTTTATTTTTTCATTTACAGCAATTGTTAGATTATTTTTTGTATAAAATTCACTGAATGTTTATTGGGTCTCAGGTTCACTACACATTCAAATGCAATACATTTTGATCAAATAAAATATTTATTGCTTTAAGATAAATGGAAAAAAATGATTGGTACATTCTATTGTTCCATGAAGTTTGACTTCTGTCATATTTTATCTTTTAAAAGAGTCAGATCAAAAAAAAAATGAAATATTGTGATATGTTTATTAGATCTGCTCAGTCATCATTTCCAGCCTTTTAACAGAGCTCAAAATTGTCTATGTGGTCTTGTTAGATTTAAGAGACTTATTCTCCACTCTAAAAAAACTCTTTTTGAACTGTTGCTTTGTGTTTACAGCTTTCGGATGTTTTAATCTGATCAATTTATGCCTATATGTGCCTAGTTTTTATAAAACAAAGCAGATATAATTAAATATATATATAAATGTTGAAAAAATGTAAACTTTATTATTAAAAGCTGTCAATATCAGAATTAGAGCTAACATATTTGGTTGGATAGATGTGAGTTTGTGACCCTGGGTTTCACGCTTTAATCATCGTTTCAACAAACTGATTAATGTTTTTAAAAAATTGGGTTTATGTAGATTAAATATTAGTGTTATTGTGAAGTTTAATATGAAACTTTGTTGTTTTTATTCATCGTATTTAACGCAAAACATCGATGTATGCAGACACATATACATACTTGGTCGTCCGTCGGGACTCATACATATATAAACATATGTGGGCAGTTTGGATATGACATATGTATGTATATATTAGTGGTTTGGTTATCACTATATATATGCATTTGTATGTTGAAATGTTGAAATTTAAAACATTGGAAGTGTGGGCGGAAATGTCTCGTTAAATGTCTTGAATGTATACATGTCATATTATGTATTTTTTTTTTGAAAAAATATTTCCTTTCATGTATGTATATATGTGTGGTGGGGTTTGTGTAAAATTATGATAGGTAAAATTATTATTATTTATATTTTTTTTAAATATTTAATTAAATTATTTAAATTAGTACAATGAATATTTCAAATATTTTCATTTGTACCCTTTGGACTTTTAATGACCAGCATTCATATTTATGGTTGTTATTGCAATATTTTGTTAAAGTTATTCCAGTTTCAAATAGTCAATGAGGCAACAGGGAAAATTTTAATAATATTTTATTGTTGTAGAACTTTTGGATGACCTTATTCAATCAATCCTAACTGAAGAATTAAGATTCATCAGAAATTTCAAATAGGAAAATTGTGAAATTTTTTAGTCAGGTTTTCTAGTTATATGTAGGGTTGTTGTGGAGTGATTTCACAGTGGAGGCCTGTATTTGTACTAAGTCAGTCCTAAAATAGGTTTGACGTTAAAACATTAGGAACTTGATATAATAGGTATAATGCAGAGTAATCTAGTTGTGGTCGCTGATACTTTAGTATTCTTTAACTATCGTCCGACATCGACTGACTGACCAACTGACTCGTTGCTCTTACTACTCCTACTTATTATAGGTGGGAGAGTCTATTAACTATAGAATAGGTGTGTTCCACTATAACACCCCCCTCCTAAAACTTTATCTGTAGGAGTAAAATAGTTTTCTTTTTTTTTTTTTTTTTATGAAGTAAACAAAAAAAAAAAAAAAAAATTTAAGCGTATCTCCTACGTTTTTTGATCCACTTTTAAATCTCCATCACCATTTTTCAAACTTGTTAGATCAAAATATGTCACCTCCATCGGCGCTTCTTCCGTGGGAAAAACCACGTCTGAAGAACATTTGATCTGGTTACTGTGCGAATTTTTTTCACCTTTCACCAAGTACATCATATTGCCAATCCGCTTTTCTATTTTTTTGGTACCTCCATAGTGTTACCAAAAACAAACATCTGCTTTGAGCTTCTTAAGGATGGTGTCACAGTTTCTATAGGTTCTTCTTGTGGTTCTATTTGTTCAGCCTCTAGCTTTCCTTTTGTTGATCTTGTGTTTCTTAATGTTTTCTGTGGTGACTTCAGTTGACTTAAATCATTTAACAATACTGCATGTCCCTGGCTGCGGGTAACTTGCTCCCCAGTTTTTCTCGGTGTCGGCTCCATCTTTACTTTTTGGAGCTTTTTTTTTTTCACGTATATCGTCAGTGTTACCCATTCACTATACTCAACTTTTTCAAGTACACCTAATCTTCTCTAATCTGTCCAATTCTTTATCTATCTGTTCAATTGAGGCAAATGGCACATTCCTTTTCTTTTTGAATACTGCCTGAGCGTTTTCTTTTAGCTGGAATTTTGCCTCCATCTTGGTACATGTTCACAAACCTGGAGAAAAAACAGTAGGAAATGTTTCCTTAAGTTTCTTTACTAATTTTTGGGCTTCGGAGTTTAAACTTTCTACCTTGTAACAGAAAGAATTTATTGGTAGATCCCATAATTGGAATTCTGTTATCCAATTCATACCAAGTAAGTTTGTGGTATTTTCTATGACAAATAGTTTAGCTTTTTGTATTTTTTTATTTAACATGACGTTTGTAATAAATTCTCCAATAAATTGTATTTTTTCTCCTGTCACTGACCTCGTGATTTTCTTTGTCTTTATTAAAGTTGGTTTCCCCAACTTCTTCCACGTATGCAAATTTATGATAGATAGGTTGGAACCAGTGTCGAGTTGCATTTTTATTTTTTTATTATTTCGACGGTAACAAATTTTTAATTCCATCGTTCACCTTGTTGGACTTTAATTTACTTATTTTATTGTCTTTATTTTTTGACCTGCAGTGCGAGCTTTTATGACCCACTCTTTTATAGTTGAAACATTTTTTTTTTCCTAAAATTGCAATATCTGTACCAGTGAAGTTCACCCGCAAGCAAAACATGGCTTCTGGGAGTTTTTGTTTATTTTTTCTGGTATTTCACTTTTTGCTTGATAATCCGCAATTTTAATTCTTTTGGTAGACTGACTTTCTTTTTTGTAGCGTATTTTTCTTACATGCGAAACACCAGACTGTTCTATCTTTTTTGAATCTTTCTTTACGCTAACATATCTTGTGCAGTCTTCTGCCAACTTCTGTACCGTAAGACTTGGATTGCTTTCCAATTTTGCCAGTACTAATTTTCTCAACTCTACATCTCTTTCTGATACCAGCCCTTGAACAAACACCAAGCACTTAAAATTGTCCGCGCTTAACTCTGCCAGCTTGAATTCTTCACAATGCTTATTCACATTGGCTGCGTATGTTATATAGTCTTGTTCGTCATCTTTCATCAGATTCAAACATTTCCACCTCTTGTGAAACAAAGATGTCTTTTTAATAAATAATTCAATAATATATTTACCACCTCGGTAAATGTCAACTCGCTAGTTTTTTTCGGTAAAATGTAGTTTACCAATTTGTTATGCTCAGCAGTTCCTAATTTGCTTAAAAGAAGCCTAACCTTCTTTCCTTCAGACCACAAGTGGCAGTCCTCGTTATACACGTTTTTTAAAAATACTCTTCAAAAGTTATCTCTTCATCTGGACTGTATGTGAATATTTCAATTGAGTTCCATATTGTATTCTCTGGGAAAGAATCATTTTTTCTCTTTCCTCTTCTCAGTTATTTCCAGAATTTTGTTTTGAAACTCCCTATGCATCTGTTCCATTTCTTGTTGAAATTGCATTTGTCTATTGAAAGTTTCCTCCTGTAGTTGCATCTGGAATGTCTTCTGTTGCTCTAATATTGTCATCTGTTTTTCTGACTGGAACTTAAAAAATTCCTGGAATATATTTTTGCATTCCTCCATCTCCGCAAAATGTTTACTCAATGCTTAAATATTGTAGGGGGGGGGTCCTATGAATTTGCAAATTGTGACCTATTTGAGCAAACTGTATTATCGAGAAAAAAAAATTCTTTTCTCAGTTGAGAATACAACAGATTTTTTTGTCACTAAGTTGACGTCTTGGCTTTCGAAAAACTTTTACAAGTTTTTTTTTGAATCTGAGACTTTGCCGCCAAAGTTATTGTGGTGAATTCCTCGTTGCGAAATAATGTTGTGGCCAGTGAATTTTTTTCTTCCATAGTATGAATTCGAATCTTCATTGCAAAATAATGTTGTGGCGAATGAATTTTTTTTTTTTCCCTCCATATGAGTACAAATTCCTCGTCGCCAAATATTGTTATGGTGAGCAAATTTTTTTTTTTCCACTGTATGAATCCGAATCCCTCATTGCCAAACGTTACTGTGGTGAGTGATTTTTTTTTTTTCTTCCACTGTATGAATTCAAATCTTCATTGCCAAATAATGTTGTGGTGAGCGAATTTTTTTACTTCCATCGTATGAGTACAAATTCCTCGTCACCAAATAATGTGGGATGATTTCACAGTGGAGGCTAGTATTTGTACTAAGTCGGTCCTAAAATAGGTTCAACGTACAAAATGTTAGGAACTTGATATAATAGGTATAACGCAGAGTAATCTAGTTGTGGTCGCTGATACTTTAGTATTTGACTAACTGTTGTGGTACGATCCACCTAATTTACATAGTGGAGTACTGACCATATAAATATGGTTGGTACCGGGAAGACGGGTGAGGAAGAAGAGATCCAATCCAGAGACTCTGCCTGACTGCGACTAAGTCAACCCATTCTACAGGAACGATCTTCCCAAGAATATACCAAACTATCTGTAAATATTGTGTACACGTTCTTGTGTCAATACATTTTGTTTAAGTACATTTTGTGTTGTATTATTATTATTCCATGCTTTATTCATGTTTCAACACTAACTGTTGTCCGACATTGACTGACTGACTGACTCGTTACTCTTACTACTACTTGTTATAGGAGGTAGAGTCTATTAACTATAGAAAATGTGTGTTCCACTATAATAAGGGTGTGCCAAATAATTTAAAAAATGATAATGTAAAGGAAAGCAAAGATATTCAATAGAAAAATCTATTTTCAAAACATTTGTAAACTTGTTCAATTTAAAAAATGGTTATTTAATAAAATTGCCTTTAGGATGCCTTCAATGCAGCCTCATTTACAGATCAAGTTTTACTTGTTCATGTTAGCCAATATGTCTAAAATAGTGGGCTTGATTCAAGTTGTTAGTAGTGTGGGGTTGCTGATCAGTCTCTCAACCAATGATATCCTAGATGTAGTAATCCAGAGGATTCAAATCAAGAGGGCTAGGAGAAGGCTATGTTTTCAGGAGGTGTAATTGTAAAAATTCCTGCTGGAGTATTCATATCTCCCCTCTCAATTCAGGGCTTGACCCTGAACCACTGTGGAAAGAAGTGCAGCTGTATAACATGACTTTTGTTGATTGCAACTACTAGAACCATCACAAATGAGCATGAACTTGATATGCATCAGTGTGCAAACCTCTGTCAAGTTCTGTTATTCTTCTTGTTCACCTGGCTACTTTTAAGAAGCTGGCTATCTCCAAATCATTATGGCTGGTGTCCAGTGCTATGGCAACAGCATGTCTTTTCAGATTAGAAGTGGCTATGTTAATGTTCTTAATACATAGGAAAGAGAAATGATAATGTTAAAATATTGCACATACCATGTAATGTTACATTAGGTTGTTTTCTTGTTAATGATTTCTTCTTAAATATTTGGCACACATTGTATATTGACAGCCTATAAGATATAATTTACAAGGCTATTTATAGAACTACTGCTCACTACAAGCCATCCCTACTCTATATCTGCTCATTTTAAACTTTAGTTAAAGATAATGCAAATATTAAACTCAATATAACAACTGGTTAGTTAATATTTAATTTTTTTTTAATAGGCCAGGGCTGTTGGTCCTACTTTGATTTTAATTTTCATTAATGACCTTCCTGATGGCATCAGCTCTCAAATTAGTATCTATGCTGATAACATAATCTGTCTCAATAGAGACCAAATTGTTGACTGATGTTAAAAACGACTTACAGTCTGTTAACGGGGAAAAGAATGATTTGTTAATTTTAATGCTTCCAAACCAAAACTGCTCTCTATTAATCATCTGCCTTCCATCAGCATAGCTGATGCTGACCTCCAGGAGAGTGCCTTGTTGCACCGTCTCGAACTAACATTCTCATCTGACATGAAGTGGAAAGACCATATTGAATCTATTGATCAGGTACTAAGAAAGTTGGTTCACTGTGTCATGCTACACAATTTTTCTCTCCGGAATCTATCCTATATATCTTTAAGTCTATCATTCATTCATGCTTAGAATATTGTTGCTACATATGGTCTGGTGCTCCTGCTGTATATTTAGAGATGTCTGATAAAATCCAAAAAAGAATCAGCAATATTATTGATCCTGACGTGGTGTCCTGGCTTCAGTCACTCTCCCACCACCATAAAGTTGTTTGATGGTAATTGTTTGGCTGAGCTCTTCACTATGCTACCTTTGTATGAGAATGTTTTTTTGTCAAACCATTTATGACCAGTGGTTAGCACTTGGCATGTTTTTGCCACTCTCCATGAACTGATCATACCACACTTCTCTTATGTTAAGTTCATTTAATTTACCATATCTTACATTTATTATTAACTGCTTTTTAGCCAAAAGTTTGATTTTTCTTTTTGTTTTTTTTTGCCTTCCCCAGTTTTTATTTTATCTTTTTTATACCTATTTTTATTATGTTTTTGATTTTCTTTCTTTTTAAGTTATTTTTGAATAGATTTTTCTGTTTTGTAATCCCCGCCAAACTTTAATTTTATAGTTTACCTATTACTTCTATGAGTCACTTCGTTCTTTGTTTTCTTTTTGTCATCTCGATTAAATATTTGTTAAATCTTCTGTGTTTTTATTTTCTAATTCCACTTTTCATGTTTTTTTTTGTTTAATCTGTTTGTTTTGTCATAATTTTATTTTTGTGTTTTTTTGGTGAGACTTGTTTTTTAGTGTTATGTTTGTTTTGGTTGGCCATTTTGTTTTGGTAAGACTTGATTTTGTGTAATGTCTGCCATCTTGTATTTGTAAGAGTTGTTAATTTTATGTGTTTCATTTTTTGTAGTACTTCGTTTTATTTCTTTACTGCTGTATTTTTCTTTTTTTTAAAAAAGAAATTTTGTTTTTTTGGTTTTTAAACATCTAACTTTTTCTCGTCTGTCTTGCTTTGTGTAATTTTTCTTTTTAAGTAACCGTCTTCACATGTGTATTTCCTTATTTTCATTTGAAGGAAATTTGTGATTTATTTGTTTAATTGTTATCTGTCATAATTTTGTCTTGTTTGTATCTTTTAATTTTTGTTTCTTTGTTTTTATTTGAAAAAGGAAAAAAAAAATGTTTGTTCTTGAAATTTTTTTTTTGATTGCCTTACTTTTAGCGACCATTTTTCCTTTTTAAAACAAACTTCTTGCTGTAAGTCCCAACTAAAATGCATAATCAACATGATGGAGTTCCTCAAGAAAGCCAAGAGCTAATCACATCTTGTCACAGAAGATAGACTCTTGATAAATCCCGAGGAATTACAGAAAGTTAGGAAAAGAACTGTGTCGGTCTTTGTGGTGGACAAGTGTTCACACAAAATTTGTCACTCCACAAGACACCATTATAAAATCTTTGACAGTCATAAAAGGAAAAGGATTTTTATGTGGGACATACTGTTACCCATGCCTGCTAATTGTGAAACTGCAACGAGTCATGACCTGATCACAAAAGATCTCATTCTGAGAACAGAATGTGAAGCGAGGCGTAGGATATTATCGGTATATGAGGCCCCTCCTCTAATTCTTGGGGAGCACTTGGCTGCCTGTCTATGCCAGTTCAGACAGACACTCAGTGCTTCCTCTGATGAGCTAACTGGGGGATGGAGTTTCAAAATTATGATAGATCAGAAGGCTTTCATCTCCATCCCCAACTTTCTGAATGTAGAGGGCCAGAAAATGCCAATAATTATAACTGGCCGTAGACCAACTTGATGGAAGTGTGAGGAGATTGGTCACCTCTCCGCTTCCTGCCCACAGAAGAAGGCTTCTGGTGTTATGGCCCCCACTGAATCAAATCCCCTTTTCTTAATGTGTATGCAAAAGACCAGGACCTGTGTGGTAAAACCCCATCTTGCAGCCTCCATTCCCTGAAAAGCCTTTACCCACCACTTGTGTGGTTGCGGAAAAGGAAGAGGAGGAATGACAGTTCCAAGTAGTGGGACCTCGTTTCACACAAGCACCTACAGGTAGATGCACAAACAGCCCCACCTTCTTTACCAGTCACAAGGGTGAGTCCCCAACCAGTTATGTGGATTGTATCTGGCAGCAGAGGTTGAAATACAAACCATTGTTTGAAACAGAAGAAAAACTCCAACAATTAAAAGAAACTCACACAGAAATGTCTCCAGGCTGGAAAAAAAAATTGGCCCTTTTTTAGCACCAGCTTCACTAACATTCAAACAGCAGCACACAGCTCCATCTCCCATGACAAAATCATTGTCAACCACATCTTCCAAAATGACCACCCTCATGAAGGCTTCCAATCCCAAATCCTTAGCCAAGAAAAAGCCTACCCCTGCCCATATCCCTAACCCATCCAAACTCCCATTAGCTTCCCACAAAAATCCAAGCAACAGAAAAGACAATGGAGTCCATCAACTGACACTACAGAATCCACAAACAAAAAAAAAATCTCCCAATGAAACTACAATACTGGAGAAGATGTTTGTCGCTAAAAAAATCAAATCAATATTGTTCAGGGAGGCTCCCAATTTTTGTTCACCCCTCCCTGTATAGAGCTTTAAAATTAATGTTCCTATGGGACATTGGTGGCCTGTCTCCTGATGAGTCTCAGGACTGAAATGGGAACAAGTTCTATGGGAGAAGCTGTTGATGGCCTCACTCTGGCCATGTTCACTGCAGAAGAGTGACCCTAATTGGTTAGATAATGGCACTCTAGTTAGCTAGTGTGAATGCCTGTGGTCTGAAGTTGTAGTCTTGTAGAGTGAAGCTCTCTTGTGACCTTCAGTGTCTTGGAGTGAATATATGCTGTGTGCAGGAGACCTGGTTTTTTATTTGTGGTTATGAAGGCATTCTGTCTAGGGGGTTCTCACTCTATTCAGTTTGTTTTCATGGACACTTGAGAGGTGTCTCCTGGCTGGTGAGCAAGTCTTTGAATGCAGTGTGTGCTCTTGTCTTCACAGATCTGGTGGGCAGGCTTTGTGTACTGGATGTTACTATGAAGGATGAGGTACTTCATCTCATTGTTTTGAATCATGATCATTCTGAGGGACTTGATTTGTTTCGGTGGATTGAGCCATTTTTGACAGTTTTAGCAGGGGATTGGAATGCCATCCTTGACCCCAACATAGATTGTATAGGGTCAAATTCAAGTACTAACAACTGGGACGTGAAGCCTTTTCAGGATTTTCTCAACAAGTTTAATCTGGTCAATAAGTACCAGAATGAACACTCTTGGGAGGTAGTTTGGACTTGGACTAATAGGAGTAGCTCAGCTACAGAGGTGCGTTCTAGCTACCTCAACCAAGTCTTAGTTAGGAGAGTTGATGTAGGACCTTTAGATTGTCCAAGTTTCCATTATATAGTTTATTTGAACCATAGGCTCATCTGGGTCCATGTAAACTTAGATAAGCCTAAGGTTAAGATGGGTGGCTACTGGAAATTGAACTGATCATTGTTTGCTGAGAAAGATTTTTGGGACCAGCTGCTACTAATACCACTGTGGGAACTGACAGGAGTTGTGGTTGGGAATTTGTGGTGGTACAAGTTAAAATAAAAATTAGAACATTTACTGCTGAGTATAGTTGTCAGCTCAATCTTGATTAGCGGTGCAAACAGCTTGTGAGCAAAAAGTTGATTGACAATTAAATCCTATGATAGTGGGGACGTAGCTTTAGCTAGGGCAGAGTTGGCCTCTTTGCTTATCAAGAAGACTCGAACTCTGGTAGTTAGGGCTAGGTTAAAAAGAATGTCTTACAAAACAACGAATATGGCCGCTGAATTGCATTCAGAGGAAGTTGGGAATACCCCTCATCAATATGTTGTGTGTGTCACATTGCCAGATAATTTTGTAACTACTTTCAGGATCTACTTACCAGGGAGCCCAGTCTGAGCACTGCTCAGTCCGATGCCTGTTAAGCCGACTGTCCCTGTGTCGAGACAGCTGAAGTGGTTGGGTGCAAGAGTCCCATTACAGAGTTGGGAATCTGGGAAGTGCTGAAGCAGGTTGGCTGGGACAAATCTCCAGGATTAGATGGTCTACCTTACTGTACTTGAGGCAGTCGCCCGTTTTTGTTCCTTTGCTGGTACTGATTTTCAACAACTGGTTGAAGTAGGGGTCTATACCTCAACAGTTCACCAGGGGATATGTAACTTTTGGTCTTTAACTATGTTAAATACAGTGTTAAAAATTTTAGCCAAGGTCTTAGTGAACTGTTTGCAGGCTATCCTGTCTGATTGGCACTGAACAGGGTAGGACTATTCAGGACAACCTTTATATGGTATGCTTGATCATTGAGCAAGTCTACAGTGAAGCCATGCTGATCAATTTAGATCAGTCCAAGGCATTTGATAGGATGGACAATCGATTTCTGGAGACTGTCCTTTCAGCCCTGGTTTCTGGCCATACTTTCGCACCAGAATCTGACTTCTATATGCGACTCTTGATGTGCAGATAGAAGTGAAAGGAGTTCAATCAGAGCCTTTCATATTGTCTCACTCCATTTATCAAGATTGTTTGCTTTCGCCTTTGCTTTACATTCTTGTGTTGGAACCTGTCCTTTGCAAGACGAATCCAGTCCTACGTGGAATTTCCCTACCTGGTGTTACCACCTTGGCCAGGTATTCTGTCTATGCTGACAATGTTTCAGTTCTTGTATTGAGCATAGCCAAGATTGACAAAGTCAGCCAAGAAATCAGAGGGTACAAGATGGTGCTAAGATCAACAATGATAAGTCTATTTGCTTGCTGTTGTGTATTTGGAAGGGAGTTTCTCTTTCCAGACCTTTCCTCTGGACAGATGGGCAGGCCGGTTAAGATACTCAGCGTCTAGTTCTGTTCTGATCTCCTGTTGGAAAAGGATTGGTTGGTGGTGCAAGAGAAGGTCGAGTTCGTAGTGACTCGCACATCTGATTCTCCTTTACCAACTCTCCATGCTTCCACTTTCATATACCACACTAATGTCTTTAGTAAGGCTCTTGTTCTCCTTCTTGTGGGCCACTAAGGTACTTTGGGAGATCTGTTACCTCCACTCTTCTGAAGGTGGTCTGGGTATGCCAAGCATTGAGATTCATTAACATACACTTCACATCAAATGTGTTGTGATTCAGATGAGGAGGGCGCCTTCTTCAAGGAAGACGCCCGTAAGAACTTCCCATCCCTAAGAATCCCCGTTTACCCTGAGGCAAATGCTCCTTCTAACGTGGATGTTGTATTGCTCTGAAACATCTTTTACAGGCATCAGATGGCTTCTTCAACATCCAGATATTGTCGCAAAGGGTATTATATCATGTGTTAGTTAGGGTGTCCATATGAGATGATCTGATTGTCAAGCTCGTTCTTACAAAGCAGGAGGCTCACTCCATATAGCCTTGGGTGCTTGGGTTGAAATGCCTCAATGATGATGAGGCATAACTCACCTGGCTAGTGATTTGTAGGGCCCTCTGGGTTGACTTCATTCAGCGGGCTTGGAAAAATCTCCAAATTGTGTTTCCTGTGATAGGGAGGTGGAGATGCTGGATCATGCCTTCTTTCATTGCAGTGTCATATCATAGTACCATTTTGTAAATTTGTTGAAGGCATCATGGTTCACATACTGCATGGAAAGTTTTTTGTTCTTGAGTTGTAGCAATGTGGTGCCACCGTTGATGAAGGCTGGACACTATGTATTCTTTTGCTTGCTCGGGGTTATGAGAGTCAGGATTTGGATGACATGTCAGAAGGGATTCCATGGGGGTAAGAAGTTCACTTCTTCCCAACTAATCTTGTGCTTTAAGCATCAGCTTAAAGTCAAGATTAGGGCAGAAAGGTGGTGGCTCCTTCCATCAGAATTTGGCAAAAGGTGGATGCGTCTTGCATGTTTGTGCTGAGTAAGAGGGGCTGACTTAAGTGGCACTTTGATGCAAGTCAGGCATTAATATATTGTCCTAACTGTATTGAACATTGGCAACCCCACCAGAAATTAGGTTCATTTAGGGTTGTTTTTTGTCCTTAGTTTCTTCCTTCCAGTTAACTTAGCTAGGGTATGTATACTCATTGGTCTCTTTTATTTATGTCCCCATTTTCTTTAGTTTAATTCCACCCTTCCCTCCCTTGTTAGGGGGTTAGTGATGTCAATTCTTTAGTAGATGTGGAGTGCATTTCATTTCAGGTGTGATTTTTGTATTTGTTGTTAAGTGATTGCTTGGGATATATGACTGTTTTATATTATTAAAGTCCCACATTGATTTCATCCAGTTAACTGATGTTTCTGGTACATTTAAGGATTGGGTGGGGGTGGGGGTTATTACTAATATTATTTTGTTTGGTTTCTTGTAAATAGAGTTTTCATATTGTAAATACACATTGGGGTTTAGATATTTTAAATTGTTGTTTTATCCCCCCCCCCTGACCACAGACATGTAATTGTACATATGGTGACTAGTTAGGATTTTCATGGAGACATTGAGGTGTTGTGATGGATGTACTAAGAATGGTAAGTAAGAATGTGTTGTTTTAGTGTAAGGAATATTGTGGTATGTTTGGGTCAGTGATTGTGGCTAAGTTTAAATTTAAGACAGATGAAGACTATCCATTTCCCCATTCCCCATTTTGGCCTTGTGTTCCATTTTGTATTATCATATGAATAAATATAATAATAATTTGCTATGGTACATAGACTCTATGAATTTAAGTGTAGTACTATATTCGTAACAAGATCTCCTCAATTTACAGTTGAATTGGTTAGATCTAACTGTAAGTTCTATGCTAACAGTTTCTTTTCTCATACTTCTGGCTTGTAGAACTCTTTTCCAGAACCATATTTTCAAGTTAACTTTGATCTTCAGAAATTTAATTGCAGTGTCAATCATTATATACTGTCTTCTTGATTACTCTTCTATTGCTCTTGTTCCTTAGTAATGTTTTTGCTTCTTATTCTTTCACACCCAGTAATCCCTTGTGTAGAGAGTCTGTTTCAGTGTTCTATTTTGTAAATAAATTGTTATGTATGATGAATAGTGGATACTTTACAATAATGTAGAATGTAAGAAATTGTAGGATAATTAAATAAACTATCACCACACTATTAAAAGGTAGTGCTCTGATTTTGATAAAATTGGAAGAGAATCCTAATATAAGTTCCTACCATAGCACTAAATGATTACATTAATTGAAGGTAGTATTAACAAAAAAGATCTGGAGTTAGTTAAAAAGAATTGGTCCAATATTCCATCAAGGTAATGTTAAACTCAATATTTTTTGGTAATCAGGCAAAACCTGTTATAGTTTGATGGGAAATTTTCACTCTTTATCTACCAGTTTCAGCAGATATTGCATGTTCAAATTACTATTTATTCCATTTTTTCAAAATTCTCTTTAAAAAAAATCCATTTCTCTGGAAAACTGCAAAAGTCAATTTCAAGTCACTCAAGGTGATGCCATATAAACTGACAAACTGAAATTTTTATGTGTCTATGTGTGCTTTTTGTTAAATTTAGTTACTTATTTTTATATTAAAAACACTTCATATATGCCCAGACATACACAGCGTAGGCACAAAAATCAATATCGTATGAGGGCTGTTTTATACCTCAGTGTAATATTCAGATCAGGAACACCTACACCTTTAGCAAGCTCTCTATATAGTCCTCTGGGGATAAAGAGAAGTGGGAAAAGGGGAAACCAGCCCATCCTAACAATTCTTTTGTTTCGGACTAATGCTTAGGGTCATAACTTCTAAACGGCTTATTTTATTCATATATATATATATATATATATATATATATATATATATATATATATATTTGTTACATATTTTACATTAACATTTTTTTACATGATTTATTAAAACTAGCACTATATGTGTGATATATTTAATATAATCTATATAAATCTCTCTCTCTCTCTCTCTCTCTATATATATATATATATATATATATATATATATATTATATATAAAAAGAAATAACAATGAAAAACATGTTATAAACCACTACACAAATGCAATCATGTTTTTAAAAAACAGGTGCTTCTTCAGACAGTGGTGGTCAACTCATCATTGGTCTGACATCTGATTGGTTAATTGCGGTCACTCCCTAACATGGTAAAAATTTGTTTTTTCCCCTTCCCCACCTTCCTGTGAGGGTATTGGTGCTTTGAAACCATAGAATGATCATTTATTCTCTAGTTGACCACCACCATCTGAAGAAGCATATATGGTGCTGAAACTTGATTGAGTTTAGAACATGTTTTTGTTATAATTGTTAATAAATATTATGCTTTACTCTACTCTTTTTAAAATATAATGTTTGGACATTGGAATTAACTTATTTTATCTTTTATATATTTATATATATATATATATATATATATATATATATATATATATATATATATATTATTCATCCACAGACAGACTGTTTCACTGTATCACAGCTCATCAGTGTGGATAGATGGTCCATTTGCTTCAAGCCTGATTGAAACCCTAATGATTTGGCATCAGTCAGAGATTCTACTCCCAAGCTATATATATATATATATATATATATATATATATATATATATATGATAACAATATAGAAATTTTTATGTATCAAAAACAGTTTTGGAGGAAAGATACACAACAAAATGAAAAAAGTTTTCATGTGATGCATTTCATCCTTCAGGACTTTATCAGACTAAGTTGGCTTATGTTGATGTAATTACATATGCACGTGAATAAGAGATGATAGGAAGTTTAAATTTAGAAAAAAATTTTTAATGTATTTTTTGGTTATGTAATCTCTGCCAAGAATCATGAAATGTTGTAAGAACCTGGATATATATATATATATATATATATATATATATATATATATATATAACACACACACACACTACTAGCCAAAATCTTAAGGCCAGTGAAAATAAAGAAAAAGAATATACCTTTTTGCATTATCTAAATATGATATATACTCAACCACTTATTTGAGTAGGACTTCAGAAAATTAAAATAAGAAATGGAAAAATAAAAATTGAAAAGTTTTTTAGCATTTAATAGGGAAAATTTGAATACTGAGAAATTAGGCTAAATACTAAAGTTTAAGACTATATTTAAATGAAGCTTTAATTGGTAAACACATAACAAAATTTAGTCATTTTTGTTTAAGCATTAGCACAGTCAACATCTCCCACTTGTATCTCCTGTATTACATTAGATAAAAACATGGCAAAAGCTAAAAAGTTGACAGTTTGAATGTAGCTGAATTGTTGAGCTGCACAGATTAATAAACTGTTTAAAGCTAACAGTGCAGATGTTGAATTCTTCAAATTCTATAAAATTGTGAGTGAGTATTACCTCTCTACTGTCCATACTTTGATCTTTGTGATTTGTGCTTCTTCCCACTGTTAAAATCACTACTGGAAGAGAGATTTTAGGGATGCTGACCAGTACTTTGAAAGTGGTGAATGCCACTGGCCAATCATTTTGTCAATATTGAATAGCTGGATTATATTATGTTAACATATTAGAAGTTCATTTACAGATTTGTGTTTTTTGGTACATATCTGTATCTCTATATATGCACGTATGGTTTATGCATAAATTTTTGTGCAAAAGAGGATTTGAAACCATTCAAAATTTTATTTTATTTATTTTTTTTTAAGCATTACGGCCTGAGCAAGGTGTGAAGCCACTAGGATGTAGGGGGTTGCAGAAGATTTGGAGCAAGAGCAGATAGGAGTGATAGAAGAAAGGATGAGCAGAGGGATAGTGGATAGATCAAGGTAACTGGAGATGTCGATTGACATTACATTTGAATAGTTGGAGATTATAGCTCTCAGGAAAAAAAGTAATAGGGAAGGGTGTTCCACAGGCGAGAGGTGCGAGGTATGAAGCTATTGGAGTAGAAGAGATGACTACATTTAAAAGTTTCTACAGTGAAAGGGTGAGAGCGGGATGCCAGCCTTGTAGGGCGCTTGAATTCATGAAGTCTGGGAACCAATGAAAGCAGCTCATCGGAGCAAGTACCATGAAAGTATTTGTAAAAAGACAGAGAGAGGCAACTGCACATCTGTGAGAGAGCAACTGTAGACAAGATGCCAGATCAGGGCCAATTATATTACATATCCGCCTCTGGATCTTGTCAAGAACTCAGAGGTAAACAGAAGGTGCACCAGACCATATATGGCAGCAATACTCCATGCAAGGGCGAATGGTTGATTTGTATATTTGAAGTATCGATTCCGGGGAGGAAAATTTCCTGGCACAGCACAGAGAGCCAACTTTCCTCGTGATGGACGAAGCAATTGACTCAATGTATTTGTTCCATCTCAGGTCAGCAGTCAGCGTGAAACCGAGCAGGCGCAGAGAGTTGCTCTCAAGAAGTTGACTATCAGACATTCTAATGGGGGGCAGGGAAGGATCTCTATGGTGATTAACAACTGATTGGAGGTCCATTTCAAGATGAGCGGCCTGGTTAGTTTTGTCAGTTACACTAGATTTGTTTTTGAGGCAGGAGTAAATTGTAGTGAATGATATTGACATAATTACAGTTTTGTCAGATAATTCGGTCATCATCAGTCAACTTAAGAAATTTGGCTTTGGAAGCAAGTTTTCTGAAAAGTTTGGATTATGTTTAGAATAAATTAAGTCACAAGGAAATGATTCCAGTAAATTATGAACTATTCAGACATTAGTTTTGCCTTTAATGTATATTGCAACAATTTTATTACTGCAGTCTGTGAATTATGATGTGATTAATTACACATTTATTTGTTTCTATAGTGTCAGCAACAAGACGATGGTCATGTGGAATAGTAGTGAAATAGGTTCAAAGTGTATTAGTGCAAAAATTAACATCAGCTGTGCTAATAGCCAAAATGCAGTGATGGAGTTATTATTTTTCTTGTTCAATGTTTACATATTTCCTAATTATATATAGTCAATGACAAAATTATTCTTAAACCCATCAATTTTTAATATTTTTATAATTTGCCTGTCAAATTTGTTATATTTAATTTAACTTATTGTTCTGACAATTGAGTTTTATATTCCTTGTTTTGTGCTTATTAACATATAAAAAAAACTGGCATCATATGGGAATTAAGTTCTGAGAAATGGATAAAATATTAAAATTGATGGGTGTATGAATAATTTTTACTACTTTTATATATATATATATATATATATATATATATATATATATATTTAATTGAAAGAGAAAAAAAGACCACTTTTTAAGGCTCCATTTGTAATAATTTATTTCACCAAAGAATTTTATTTTTCTGTGGGTCTTTAGATTTCAATTTCAAAAGGTGAAACAAAAATGAATTTAAAATTTACACTTTTGACGGGAAGTATTAAGCTCAGGTATCTTCATGAGATCACTAAAAGCAGAGCATAGCATGATGAAAAAGATGCCAAACTTGACGAAAACAAAATTTTAGCATCTAAATTTTTGTTATTGAGATGAAAGATCAAAGTATTTTTTAATTATTTTTTTAAATTTTTCCTTCTTTTTAGAACATTCTAAATTTTGATTAAAAAAAACCTTGTTTCTCTTTGTGTCACCGGAACTAGTAAAATAACAGAAAATTTTATCGCATTTTTTTCTGTATGACAGACATTAATTTTGAAAATCTTGCAAAAATAAAAAATAAATGTCGGGTTTTAATGAAACTTTCAGAAACTATTCACAAATGTTTTAAATGTTTTATAAAAATATAAAAATTTTTTTCATATGTATTATTCCCAATAACTAATTGTACAAAAACTCTATAATTTCAATTTTGGGAAGATTAGTGATTGTATTAGTTAAAAGCACAAAGCTTCGAGGAAACCAAATCATGTTTTTTTTTTGTTAGACCACCTCTGCTGAAAATCATCTGTGAACTGTAACATACAAAACACAATAAAACAAAAATATTATTTAATTTCAAAAGCTTTTAATTGCTTTTTTTTATTTTAATGAAAGATTGTCTGAAAGCAAAAAGATATTTTGATGAAAAATGAATTTTTAAAACAATTGTGTTATGTCGGAAATATTTTATTATTTTTACATTATGTTGTTAATTCTTCTAAAATTAGGGAAAAGTTTGTAAAATTTAATGAATGTTGTTTAAGTAGATATATATTTACAGATTATAATTTCCAAAGCTTCTTACAAACTAATGAACAACAGTATATAAAAAAATATAATTTGTGTCAATAATAACAATGTAAATCAAATCTACGGAAGACTGAAAGTATCATGCATGCAATAAAAAAAAAAACGTCACGTGGATTGAGTTTCTGTCTTAAATACTGAATTTTTAATACAATTGTTATTTCTTAAATATAAAAATCTATTATAATTAAAGTTGTTAAAATATTATTAAATTAGTTAAAAGCCACATTCAGTTTTGTAAATGTCCTTTTGAGATAGATTTATTTTTGCGAAACACGTGTGGAGAATTTCATTTGATTTTTCAATTTCAACTGAGAAGGGTACCTACAAGTATCAGTATCATCTTATGAAATTTAAATTTGTATTTTATGTACACTTCTGATAAAATTTCATAAGAAAGGTACCTATAAAATAAATAGATACCTTTCTTATGAAATTTAATCTCACTCTCAACAGTCTTTCTTTATAATATATTTTCCATAAAGCATCGTAAATGTAAAAGTGAAAGCTAAGTACAAAAAAAAAAATTAAAGCGCTGAAAGTTTTCCTTAAAAATAACGAGGTAAATAATTTGTTCACTTAAATCTAAATAACTTCACATCTCTCCTTCCATAGAAGGAATTATCCTCACGTAAGCTATCATGAATGCCTTTCGTCACCTTGTCAAGTGACGTGAAAGGTTATGACCTGCTTTGTTTTATTTTCAAACTATGTCTTTATGGCGTTAACTGAGTTAAGCTTGGTTCACAATATTTTCAATAAACATAATTTCTGATTTTCTTAAAATAAGTTTTGAAAAAATTATAATTGATTTTTAAAAGAATTTCAATTTTTTCATTCATACAACACATACATATTTACGTAAAAACACATACACATACATTCATGTACATGTGCAATTACACATATAACCACATACACATGTATCCATATATATCGGTATATATGCATATGCATTTACATATCTCCACACACATCCATATTTATAAATATTTAAATTTTTACTTAAATTTTACAGTTAACATTAGGTGGTGAATTAAGTGTTTAAATTTTTAAAAATATTTTTAATTTTAATATTTTTAACATCATGAATAATGGTTAAGGAGTAACATATTTTAATTTAAATCTAAGTGATCAATTTAAATTGAGATTATCTCCAGATGAGTAAAATTTTCTGGTGAAATAAATTATTACAAATGGAGCCTTAAAGTGGTTTGTTTTTCTTTAAATTAAATTATTCGCTCAGAATTAACATTGAGCTCTCATGATTTCATCCTCCTTGGAATTATCCATATGGATTACCAAAATTTTTGTTACTTGTGTGTATATATATATATATATATATATATATATATATATATATATATATATATATATATATATATATAGTGTGTGTGTATGTATGATGCAGTTTTTAAATAAAATATCTTGAACATTCTGATTTCAATTTTTGCTTCATTTAGATAACAATTACTTCAGCAAGACTTGGTAAAACAAATATCAATTCAGAATTATGCTTCTTATATCTTCACTATCATGTTGAAAAAGGACAAAACACATGCTTTATCTTAAATGATTGACATTGGTGAGACTCAGGCTGTAGGTAATAAGAATGGGTTATATATTTTGCATATAAATTGATAGACAAAAAATTTAATTTTTTCTCTTTTCTAACAGTTAATAAAGTCTACAGCATGCCTATATTTCTACAATTCTTTGTTGTGCATAAAAATGATGTGTTGAGTATGTTGCCACTAGTTCTTTTCACAGTCCAAATTATCTATTACTCAAATTACAATTAGTTATGCTAATGAGTGGATCTGGCATTCCATATAGTATGGTTAACAAATTATTTTAAATTATGATTTGTTGCTTATCATCCCAATGGCCAAATAAGGCTTTTTCCACATAACCTGCTTTGATGGATATGCTATTGTTATTTATAAATATAGCAGGGTTGAACAAAAAGTAGTATATGTTCTTCTCAATTATAATACTAGAAGTACACAAAGCATAAGCAAAAAGAAACACAAAAGTCTCAGGATTCAAAATCATCCTGAATATAGTCTCTTTCCTTCTCACTCGTAGTATTCTTACATTTGAATGAGTACACCTACCTCATAAAAACTTCTTTCTTAACCACATGCACATTGCTTCTTTCACTCCAATCATCATTGAAAGACCACTGTCTTCTGAGTGCCTCCTTCATGGAACCAATGAAATAAAAGTCTTAAGATGCCAGTTAAGCTTTGTTTGGCGGATGAGATAAAGTTGCTGTGATTTTTTTGTTTGATTTTTAAGCTGCTGTGAAACTATGTAATATGATCTAGAAGTATATCATTTTTGATATGTGACCTTGCACTGATTTATGATTCTGTGCTTACATAGGTGTTGTAATTGATAGTGTTGCCACTGGGCATAAAACTTTAACATTATGACTTATTTCTGATCCTCCTTTTCATTGAATATCATACTGCATTAAACTTCTTCTTTCTGGATGAGTCTGTGTAGTGCAACTCCTTTTGCTATCTGGCTCATCTCTGTGACTCTCCTATTTTTAGGGCAGCAACTATACTCTGCTCCTTCATGGAGTCTATCACCATTCTAGTAACTCACTTTGCATAGGCATTTGAGTAGTCAAGGGATTTCACTAAACTGCAGACATTACCATGGCTTACCTGAAAGCTTTCACAAGCTTTACATTAGTAATTCTTGTGTCAACTTTGATAAAAGTATCAACCTGTTTGATTTTATGTTCATTTGTAATAGCAACTGACTTGTCAATCCAAAATCAGTTTCTCCTTTCTCTCTAGGGTTGCTAGACTACTACTATTTACTTACTGTATCTCTAAGTGCAGTCTTTCAGTAAACATTCACTAATCTCCTGTGAATATTTGCAACACTTTCTCCTTTTAAAAACAAAATTTGATATGACAACACAGCTATTGATGAGTGTCTAGAGTCATTTAAGTGTCTGCAGTACACAACCCATGTCTCCCAATATAGAAGGTATGTTAACACACAGACCATTTTTGGGTACTTCTTAAGTCCTCTCTGAGACAAGACTCAATCTTTTAGAGCTGCAAATTTATCAGTTGCAAATTCATCAGTTTGACTTTGAACACTTAATGAAACATCTGCTAAACATGCTAAACTGGCCAGACTTAATCAGTGAGACAAGAAGTTTTTAGGTTATATTTTCTAGATTCCTCCAAATATCTGGTGAGTAGTACTAAGTCACTAAAGCTTCTCTTAGTGAAAAGAAGATATGAAGGACAAAATGGAAATGGTAACTTGAAATGGGACACACTAAGAGAAGCTTTAGTGACATCAACAAACAAGATCATCTCAAAGTAGAATGGACAAAGAAGAAAAAAACGAATAGATCACAGATGAGATTCTTGACATGAGACATTAAACAATGCCAAGACATGGAACAGAATATAGAAAAGTACACAATGAAATAAGGAACAAATTCAAACAGACTGAAGAACAATGGCTTAATGAAAAATGTGCAGAAATAGAGAGAATGAGTATCACACATAAAGGATACATGCATAAAAAAAAAAGGAGTAAGGGAACTAATAGGACAGAAAACATGCTCATCAACAAGCTGCAAAAAATCCAAGGACAGAATGCTCATATTAGAGAAAGAAAAAATTCTGGCCAAATTGAAAAGAAACAGGGCTAGATGGAAGCCTTAGATGATTTTGTCATAGACAAGATTACAGAAATAATAAATGAAATCTGCAACAGTGGAAAATCTAAGAAGATCTATTTTTATAGCACTGCCTAAGAAACCAGGCACAAACGATTGTGAACTCCACCCAACAATCATCCTAATGAGCCATATAACAAAACTCATCATCCGAATTCTGATGAATAAAGTGTACAGCAGAATCAGACAAGAGATAGGACAAGAACAATGTGAGTTTGTTAAAGACGGCATTTATTATTAGCAGTTACAATCTTAACAACATATTTAGATGACACCATGCTGGTAGCAGACACAGAAAGAAAACTATAAAACCTCCTACAGAAGGTAGTGAAGGAGAGCGAGAAGAAAGGACTAAGCATAAACTACAAGAAGACAAAATGCATGGTCATCAGCAAAAAGATGAGCCCAAAATGCAATTTACAAGTCAAGGACACTAAAATCAAGCAGTTACATAGTTTTAATATCTGGGAATTGTTCTGACAAAGGACGGAAAATGTGACACTGAGATACAAAGACGTATTGGGATGGCCAAAGACACATTCCAAAAGTTAAGCAGAGTATACGAGACAGGAAATTTTCATTGGAAACAAAGAAAAGAGTACTGAATTACTATGTGATATCTGTCCTGCTGTATGGCAGTGATTTCTGTGCAATCTCCTCAGAAATGAAGAAGAGACTTGATGTAACAGATGTGTGGTTCTATGAGTCGAACATATGAGCAATAACAAGGTTTTGGAGAGAATGGAAACAAAGAGGAAACATACTTAACTTAGGAAGTGGCAGCTGAGATTTCTGGGGCATGTAATGAGAAAGGAGGGCTTGGAAAATCTGATACTCACAGGATGGATAGAGGGAAAGAGGGACAGGAGAAAGCAACACATAACATACTTAATGGGCTTGAACAAGTGAATAGCAGAACAGGCTCTTGGAGAAAATAACAAAAAGACAAAACTTATTAACAGCTACAAGGAACAGGAAGAGGTGGACGGCAATGATTGCATACAGCCTGGAGGGACATGACACATATAAGAAGTAGTACTAAGTACTATCCTTATCCAGAGTTGCTCAGTCATTTTCAGGCCAAATGAGCACTACCTCTGACTTAATCAGTAGGTAAACAATTTTATATCTACCAAAAGCTGCCAGTGTGTAGGTCAGCAGCTGTGTACTCCAATCCATGAGACTGGTATATGTCACCATTTTGCCATTGCCACTGAACTTTAGAAATCAGAACAGCAATAGTTATGAAGATGCCAGCAATGTCTCTACTAAGATTATAGTTATGTACAGCTTGCACAATACTGCAATAATTCTCAACAATAATGATAAGAATGTCAGAAACAATCATATGTAAGATATCTAGATTAGCATTGAGTGGGTGTTACATCAGAGTTTATCTCCTCCTAGACAAATAATTTATCATAGCATTTGGATCCATGACTTTCAGTGGGCTAACCACAGTATTTCTATGTTCTCACACATATATATATATATATATATATATATATATATAAAACTTTCAAAAAAGCAATACATAAGGTTTAAAATGCAATTTAAATAAGCAAAAATCTTTCTCAAAGCTTTTATTTTAGATTTAATTTCATGCTAATAGATTAAATGTAATATTTCCAGTAAGCAAAATACTTTGCTATATTTCAAACTGAATTTAAATTGATTGGAATTATTTTTTATGATTATCAGTAAAATCTATAAAATCACCCATATTGACAAATTTGTCAACGCAACATAATTCTCTTTATTAAAAAATCTTTTAAAAATAAAATATACATTTCTGATACCTTGAGAAAAATTACCTGATTCAAAGTTTGATTACTCTGAATTGAAACAAATATTGCAGGAAAGTGTTTTTGAAGTGTTTATTGATGTATTAACAACCTGATGTTTAGAAAATTTAAGTAAGGAGGAGATAATTGAAATACAATTACGTGACAAATTTAATGTAAATGTCTTTTTTATACATATATTTTTTTTTACTAGACAATCTTAAAAAATCTAAATATTTTACACAATTTAATATTTTATTGAATTTTAGGTATTTCTGCTTTATAGTCTAACTTGCAAAGTGTGTTTGTTGAGAAAATGTTAGAAAATTACCAAAAAAATTTTAAAATTACTATTGTCACTGCATTTGTTTTCTGATAATGTTGTATATAGACGTCTGTGTGTGTGTATATATATATATATATATATATATATATATATATATATATATATATATATATATATAGTCATTAATTATTTTAGTTATTTTTAGTTTTAGCCAGAATAAATAATATTTAAACTTTTTTCAAATAATTTTATTTAATTTTCCTCTTTTAAATTTATTTTGTTGTTTTAATGTTCATTTTTTAAGTTATGCTTTTATTTATAGATGTGAAAATAAATTCAAGAGAATAGAAATTTTAAAAATACGTACATGTATAGTGTTTCAAAATTATCAGCAGAATTAAAAAGTAAAAACAAACGGTAATAATAATCAGGAATAAGAATTACTGTTCATTTTTATTTTTTAATTCTGAGAATTTTTGAATGCATTTTTAATTTTAAAATATCCTTGTCAATACAAATCATACAATGGAAATCTTTTACTAAATGCTGGCTTGGGTGATAATAAATCTGTATATATATTTATTTTGTTGTTAATTATTATAATTTTTTAGTTTTAGCTGGACACACACACACAACTGCCTTTTATATATGTATAGATGGTCCTTCATTGATGCAATATTTTTAACCAAACTTTCCACTGTTCTAAAAAGAATAAAAAAATAATTTTATATCAAAAATCTTTTGGTCTTTCATATTAATAACAGCACATATTTTGAGGATAAAATTTTGTTTTTATTATGTTTTGTGCATTTAGTGAATTTTTGGAGGTACTTTACACACACACACGCACACACACATATATATATATATATATATATATATATATATATATATATATATATATTAAAGAGAAGAGAAGTGCCGCAAACGTTTTTGGTTGTAATGTTGATTTATTTAGAAAAAATATTATGCTTTGTTTTACATAATTTTACTACGACACTTATTTCTGGTCTCGCGACTGTCTTCAGGTAAAAGTGGAGATTTCTACATATTATTAAAAATGATATTATTAAAAATAATTAATTTTTCTTCATGTTCAATGTGAGATATTCTCGATATGAGACATTCTCTGTTTGTGTGTTGGTAATCCGAATTTCTTTCTAGAATTGTCAATGAAGAGTTCTGCGTGAAGGGTCATAAAACAATTAAGGTTGGTCCAGCGAGTCACTCAGGAATGGAAGTGACACAAGGGAGTCAATGAAGAAAAGACACAAGACGACGGATTTCAAAATAAAACATTTATTTACAAATACATAAACGAAAAGAAAAACGAAAGAAAAAAATTCATTTAACAAAGAGGAAGGCAATTATGAAAGAAAAGAAGATGCGAACAAATACATACATATACATAAAAAGGATCAAGCCAAGAAAATCAACTTATCTGTCAGCCAAATTGATATTTCCAAAGAAAATACTGATTCACCGAAGTGAGAGTTCTTATGTTAAAACACTATTTTGGTCGTCCGGCAATTTTCCTGGGTTCCTTTTCTTTCAGAAATGTTCGGGGTCCACAGCATCTCGTACAGGTGTTTCTTTGGTCAATTCAGTTTTGTAGCAGTCCTTTCATTCTCTAATCGACAGAATTTGTGAAGAGAAGAGGAGGGTATGGCTGGTCATAGGACATATTCGCTCGCAAGTTGAAATCATTGGATTTTATCTATTTTTATTTATTTTTTTATTATCTATTTTTCAACTAGAATTTGGGATTTTTCTTTCAGGGTGCTTTTTAGCCTTATGCCTATATAGTTAATGGAATCATAGGTACGTCACACCACCCTACCAAAAAGAAGAAAAATGCCATCAATGGCAGTTTTCTAAAAAGAAAAGAGGGTTTTCATTCTGTTTGATCCTCAAAAGTTTACCTATCAGATACAAGATAAGGCGTCAGCATACATGTTGTCGATGCCTCTCATGTGCTGATCGTATTCTTGTAACGCTAAACTCCAGCACAGTAGTTGTCTATTCTTATTCTTCATTTTCCTGAGGAAGGTTAGTGGGTTATGGTCAGTATATACTAAAGTAGGCTGACTGGACAAACACATACACTTCAAAGTGTTGCAGGCTTAACAAAAGGGCAAGAGTTTCTTTTTCTAATGTTGAGTAATTTCTCTAGTGACTGTTAAATTTTTTTTGAGAAATAACTGACAGGATGTTCAATACCATTTGTATCAGTCTGTAGTAATACAGTGCCAATGCCATGGTCACTTGCATCTACAGCTAATCTGAATGGTCAGGTAAATTCAGGAACTTTGAGGACAGAGTCTGAGCACAGCAAGGCTTTTATTTGATCAAAGGATTGCTGACAGTCGGAAAAGTATGAAAATCTGTGAGAAGAATGTGTGGTTTGATAAATTATCTATTTCCTCTTGAAGTTGGATGCTAAAGTTCTATAACCAACCTGTCCTCTCTAATACTTTTGCCCCAGCCCCTCAACCTCTGACGTCTTACTCTCTGGGTTGATGTGTCTACTTGATCCTAACCGAACTTAAGGGAGTGGCCGTAGGTCCCCTGAGCATCCATAGATTATTCGATCGGTCCACTTGTTTGATCCTACTTCCTGCCCACATTGTGTTTGGTTTGATCCAGAAAGCAGAAGTGATGTTCATTCATTCATGGTTGACTGAAGACGTAGACACGGCTGTAGAGTCTGTGCTAAGAAATTTAGAATGCAGCAAAAAGAAAATATTTGCGGAAAGCCGGACAAACAGCTATTCAATGATTGAATTGTTAATGTCTTTTATATAGCAGAAAAGTAATTGACGTAAAAACACATACACTGGATTCTGGATACAGAGAGAGTGTGTTATGGTTAACTTGTTATTAAATCGTCTCAGAACGATATACGACTCTTGTGATGGGGAAATAAGATTTTTGTGTGCGGCTTAAAGTTTATAGTGGCATTCCCCCTTAGCAGTAGTAACAGTAGTAATAATATTTATAGTAGCAGAGCAGCGGTACTTATATCAACCGCACATGTTAGCGGACGCTTCATTCCAATCTCTGACGTCACGTTCTCTCCTTGAGTCTCTCTATTCTGTCTCAATGCTCGCCCATCTCTTTCAGCCTAACTACGCATTTATATAGAAAAATCCGGCTGGTTACAACTGAACCTTGGTTGCATGTGATTATCACAGGGTTTTGGCTGTTTCAACCAAAATCATGTGAATTCTAAAGGTCCTTCTAGCTTACTCAGCTCTATTTCAATTTTTAATTGATAAAAATTATTTCTGCCATTTCCATTGTCTACTGATGACCCAGATTCAATGGGTACAACTTCTGGCCTAGATCAAATTTCCACATCAGTAAACAAAATGCTCTGATTTAATTTCACTATTCAAATCTATTCCAAGTTTTAATCAATAAAAATTATTTCGACCATTTCCATTGTCTGCTAATGACCCAGTTCCAATGGGTACAGCTCGTGCCCTAGATCAGATTTCCCATCAGTAAACAAAATGCTCTGATCTAATTTCGCTGTTCAAATCCAGTTCAATTTCACTAAAAAAAAAAAATATGTGTGCGTATGTTTTTCAGGCTCTCTCTCCCTCACACATCTGTATACTTGACTAAACAAAAGAATTGGTTGACAACTTGATTGTCAACAACAGAAAAGAGGAAATATCTTAAGAGGCTCCATCTGCATGGATCTGGCACTCCCACATTATGGAGAAAATCAATGCCTATTGATATTGTGAGATATTGGGTGTCTTGGATTGGTGATAAGGATGTTTAAGCTCCTCCAAAACCGTGAATGACTTCTGATGAATGTTTTATTGCAGGTGCTGCTGCTGTTTTTACAGCACTAGTTATATTAATTATTTAAAAACATTGTTTAAACATTGTATCCATGTAGAGAGTAAACTCAGAAGAAAATGAAAACATCATTTTTATGAATAAAAAAAAAATAGCCCTAATTTGTTTTATGTCTATAAAAAGAAAATATTTGATGCTGTCTGGCCATTTATCCTACTTTGACTGAAGCACAAGCATATTCCAGGCAAATTTTTATAGACAATATTGGATACATCATTGTACTGTATGAGGGAATTAAATGCTATTTTTCTACTTGAAAAGTTTGGGGGCCTTGGTTAATTATTTATTATAATGGTTTGATGGTAAATATAAATTTTAAATAAATGGATGTGCTCAAATAAAGTCAGTTAAATAACTTTAGTGATAGTCAATAATTTTGCTGTATATTTAAAAAAAAAAACTTTAAACTGTTGCAGTTCACCACTGCTATCATCTCCACTGGCCACTAAAAACCAAGTCTTTGTTAAGTGTATTGAAATTTTGCTAGTTTTCTGATGTGCTGCTCACTAGGATTGATCTGGTGTAGAGCTGCTTGTGAGAAGCTTTGATGTCAGGAGTGGGAGTGTTCAGAGAGGATGAAAATTGTGACTTAGGAGAAGGGAGATATGACCTCAATTTTGTTGTGTGCAGTTAATTATGTAGCATTAAAATCCAGGCGATGATTATGTTTTTGAATTATGAACCATCCAAGTTTTGACCTGATACGTAAATGATTCTTATACAGTTTTTTCTTTCTTTTCTAATGACATTAAAATAAAAGAAATTATGGAATAGAAAGAGGAAATCTGGACATATAGAGAAATAAGTTGTTTTTAATTGATTTTAGGCAAGTTTTTCTTTTCTTCCTATTATTGTTGAATTTTACTGAATTGCTCTGGTAATTTTTACATTCTTAACAGCATTGATTGGAAATAAATATATAGAAAAACCAAACAAAAATTAATAATCACAGTGCTTTATCTAAGAAATAGAGACAATAGTAAACCTTAACAAAATATCTGTTCATAATGTTTCTTATATTGTCTTTAAACACATTTGTCAATAATACTTCTAAATTATCTTGCAATATAGCTATGTTGTGCAAACTGTTTTAAATATCTTGTTTCATGTAAATATATTTTTTGAGAGATTTTCATATCTTTTCATTTGTGATTATTTCATATGCATAAATTATATGCATGTATTAAAATCATCCAAATATTTCATAAATCAAAAATCTCTTCCATGTTACTCAAATACCATACTGATATTCACCAACAAGATTTTTATTACTTTTACCATTTTGTAATTTACACACTTTGAAATATCTGACAAAGAGAACTTGAAATGTGACATTGAATGTAAAACAACCATATGTAAAGTTCGAACAAAATCTAGACTTTTATTAGAAAAAGGACTCTCTTAAAGTGGAAAAACTTTGTTTTGTGTATGCCACTCAAAATAGTACTTTTGCATGCAACAAAAGATTTTTTAAAATTATTTGCAAGTAATTTATACACACAAAAAAAATTCAAAACTCTTTAAAATATTGGGGGTCAATTAATTGTAGTAAGCTTTGCCATTTCTGATTAGTAAATATAGTTTTTACTTAATAACAATATTACTTAAGTGGTACAATTTCTGTATTAATATACAGAAATTTTAAAGATTTAAAACTTTATAAATTACTAGCAGTAGAGCCCGGCGTTGCCTGGGGATGTAACAGTAAGAGATAGATCAAGTATCGACCATCATAAAGACTGAAAAATAAAATTGACAAAGATTATTGTTTACAGTTGACGGACACGCATGTCTTAATTAGGTTTTTTTTTTTTTTTTTTTTACGAATTGGTCAAACCCAAACTCAAACAAAAACATTGTTTTCAATCGTTATGAGTCTACCGATTGAATAGAATTTTTATTATAAACAATTGTCTTGTTAATGGAATTTTTAAAGCATTCTGAATGTAAAAATAAAGAAAAAAGTGTGCAAGACAATAAGAAACACTACCTGCCAAAAACAAATTGAAGTTTTGTTGAAATCGGTTGAAAAACGTAGGAAATCTGATCCCATATATAAACGAACACACACATACACACAAACAACCTGGGTTTTATAAGTATAACTCGATATGAGTTGTCCCCCTTTCATTCTGGCGACATAATTGTGTTTTATCGTGTTCTAAAATTGATTTCATGTAAAAACCATTGTTTTTCCAATTTTTGGCGCTGTCAGAACCATCACAAGGTAATTTTACTTAGTCCTGTGAAGTTTTGTTGAAATCGGTTGAAAAATGTAGGAAATCCAATCCAATATATAAACTTACAGACACACACACACACACATAATCTGCGTTTTATAATAAGTAAGATTCTAATTAAAATTTAAAAAAAAAGGGAAAACAATTCTTGTAAAAATTCATTATTCAGCAAAAAAATATTTTTCCTTAAAACAATAGTATCCATAATATATTTTATTCACAAAAGCTATTAAAAGCATTTATAGTTAAATTTAGTTTTTATTTTCTTAGTTTTATTGCATTTTTTAATTTTACAAATGCATGTGTCCACAAAAATCCCTAAATACTGTTATTCTCTATCTGAAATATCTTTGTATATATTTTCTTCACTTCTGGTAAAATACATTTTATCTCTTTGTTAATTTACTACAAGGGATGTTATAAAATATTTATCAATAATTCACTTGCATAAAATTTTTAAAAAAAGTCTACTATTCATATTCTATGAATAGATAGTGCTGTAAAGTAATATTATATACTTGATATACTTCATTCCATATCATGGTATTTAATCTGAAAAATTTGACATTGTTATTTTTCATATTTATTTTTATCTGTAAGTGGATAATTGAAAACATTTTGTATTATTAATAGTATTAATATCCATGAATGTGTTAAAAACATCTCAAAAGTGCAAAAACAATCGTGTTTAGAGTTTGAAATTTATTTAACTGTATTTATGTATAAGCACATATACTCCAAAAATTAGTTTTTTTTTGGAGAACAGCTTTTCAATCAGGTTAAGGATGTTTCAATCTTCACCCCGCCAATGCACACACATGCAATATAAACATTAAAATTGACTTGAAGTAATTGAAGTCATTATTTAAAATAAATTAGGTTAAATAGTATATCTTTCAGAACCAAACATCTGTTACCAAGAGAAAATCACAAAATATAAGAATAAACCTTGTTTATAGTCTATAATAAAACCAGCGTAAATGAAAATCTGCTACCAATCTATCTATATTGATAACAATTTGACTGTGTGCTATATACAACCAAACTGTTTCATGAAGAGCTCTCAAATTTAGTATGTATACTTATTGAACAGAAAAAATTTATGTTATTGAGAAATATCTTTCAAAATAAGAATTACTGTTTGCAACCATTTGATTAAATTCTATAATTTATATAATATTATATATTAATATCTAAACAAGAAAAGAAAATTCTGTACTTTTAAAAGGCAATATCACTACTCAGTTTTTCCCCTCCAAAAATATTTTCTAATATTTATAGTATTTTTGGATTAAAAACTTAATAAGTACAAATGGAATAAATTTTGTTTTTCTTTTCCACTACTAATTTTTATAAAGTTACTATAAAAATTACTACCCATACTCAGGTCAGGTGTATCTGAAAATGAACCTTAACACACATGAATGATGAAAATAACATATTCATAATTGACAACAAAGATTATAAACAAACAAAATATATAACTAAGAAATGCCTAAGTTATGAGAGAGTACTTTTTAAACTATGGGACTGTTTTACTGTCATTATAACAAGCTTCAAGCCAATTAAGGTACTTCAGCTTATATGTGCTAATAAACCAATGCATTGAGGGTCCTTTGTTTTCCTAAAAGATAGCTCATCCCCTATTAGGCAAAAACCTAACTAGTTCTCTAAAGATTTCCTCAAGAATCTGATACCAGGATGTTAAGAACTGATTCTTTAACTGCTGAAAGTTATGTAATGAACATTCTGTATAGTCTCCTTGTTTGTCCTACACAGCCTATAAGTACTCAACAAGACTAAAATCTAGAGATATGGTTTTCAGTGCAACACAGTGAAGTCTTTATGTTTCTGAAACCATTCCTGTACAACCAAGTGGTATGGCAGGATGTATTGTCCCACAGACTGACACTACTACCATCAGAGAAGACTTACCAAAAAAAGATGTATTTGATCTTCAATAATATTAACATGGGTAGAATGTGACAAAATACTTTACACATGAATGAAAGAACTAAGTATTTCCCAGCAGAATATTGCTGAAACATTTAAACTGGTTTATTGTTTTCTCATGATGTGTTTTGGTACCATTGCTTCCTCAGAATAAGATGCCCATATACACTGCCCATTGGATCAGGTAACTTTTTTCCATTGAAGTTCTGATGTTCTGATCATTGAATAGTTTCAGTGATGGAAATTGATTAGAGTATATTCTAATAGGCCTATGGATATGTAGTCTCATTTGCAACAAAGGTTTATGTGTATTGTGGTGCATTTCTTTCTTCATCTTAAATAAGCTATCTACAATCTCACAATGGCCATTCTCTTGGGTTGGGTTGGGCAAGAAAGCCTCTGTTGCAAGTTGTTGATTTTTTTTCCCCACCTCAAACTAATGGCGGCTTATACTCACCACAACTAAGCATGAGCATCCCACAGGCCCTTCTGTTTCAGAAATGTTCTGAGCTAGACTTTTGGCCTGTATAAGTGTCACTCAAATCTTTCTCTTGAAGTGCTTGAGGTTATCTAATCAATTTTGATATACCTCTGACCCAGATATGCATAGTTGTTTTTAAACAGTCACTGTCATTCTTGTCACATGTCACTGTTTGTAATCTTTTGGTAAACAAATGCACACACACAATATATATATATATATATATATATATATATATATATAATAAAAAGGCTTAAACACTAATATTCCATGGTCATAATTTATTCCATTGGAATTGTAAATACGATCCAATTCATCAGACCTACAAATTCAAAAAGAAAACAGAAAAAACAACTCCGGAAAAAAAAACAGAATTTAGAAAAGCAAGAAGCCAGAAGAGAGTTCTACAAGTGAGAAGTGTAAGAGAAGAAAGTGTTAGAATAGAACCTATGGTTATATCTAGCCATTTCAATTTTAGAATGATGAGACATTGTTTCCAGTCTAGTAGCATGCTTAATTTCATAAAGTTTAAGTACCATAGAGGAAAGTTCATCAGAAAATACACACACACACACTGATAGAAAATAAAATTGTAACACACTGAAATTGTTTCAACTTACTCAAGATTAAGCATACAAATAATATAGCTGTTTATAGTAAATGATCACATATGTAGATCAATATGTGAAAGGATTAAAAATAAATAGTGTATCAACAGTATTTAAGTCCCAGATTAATAAACTGTACATCCTCTTTAGACATTAATACAGGCCTGTACTTTTGAATGAATAAGATCATACACATAGCATATACCAGCCTTCAATGAATCAGGCATTGTTTCATTGTGTCCCATATAATTTCAAGGAAGGACAAGTTTGATGAATGTACTGGATAGTGAAGTTGTTTAACATGTTGAGTAGCACAGGCATAATGTGGGTAATCATTATTTGTAGCCTTTCTTTTGTAGGAATGGCAGCAGAACAGGTTAAACAATATTCTAGATGTATATGTTGCTGTTTAACATTTTCTCCAATTGTACATGAACTTATTCTTATTATTTACCAAGCATTCAATACCTTAGATGATCCTCTTGAGACAACCACTGGAGACATGCATGATGGTGTTGTGGTGTAAGAGTAAGTTTAACTAGAGGCAAACAGGCCCATAGTACTGATGCAAGTAAATGATTCTCAGCAGTCCATGTTGACACACCTGGAATTACATTTGCTCTTAACTGTACTATGGATGCCATGCAATCTATTATTGCTGCCATTTGAATGCATTGATTTTGTCAAGCATCTGTTCTATGTGGCGGTTCAAAACTAGTTTATGGGTTTAGTAATTTTCACTTGACTCCTGCTTCTAGTACTGTCGATTCATGCCTGCAGCAATTCTCCAAAATGACCATCCAGCCTCACAAAGGCTCAAAATCTGATCCCACCCTATCAAACATTGAATATTATTGAAAAAAAGTGACACATCTCTATGATATGCTATTTTGCCATACCAAATCTTATTGCAGGATGCATTGATATCTAAAGGTCATGACACACTATTATGGCTGAAGATCTTGAAAACTCTACCAGAATATCTACTGCCTGTTATATTGTAACCAGATCAAAATCAAGCATCATCCTTCAGAGTGTTGCAATTTTAGTTTCTATTAGTGTACATGTCAGTATATTTATGATTGTGATAATCAGTTGTTTTGACACTTTAATATTATCAACAAACTTTAAGTCAGTATGGTACTAAGCTATTTAAAAATTGTAGTAAATATTTAATATTCTTGGCTACTGAGAAAATAGCACAGGAACAAATTCTCTCTAGTAGTCATGCCACCAGACATTGCACCACAAAAACAATATGGCAGTTGTAAACAGTAAATTTTCTTTCAAAATTTCAAAAGTTTTTGTTTTTAAAGGTGAAATATTATCCAAAAAAAGTTTTAGAGCTGTTATCAAAATTGCTTTATGTCTTTTTACTGTTAGCTGTAATTTAAATGTACCAGTAATTTTTCAGATTCTACATCATCAATTTTGAAATTTAGTTTTTTTTTTCTACTGCTTCAATCCTATAATGTCTAGTGCTTCTCCAGCTAAGAGAAAAAATAAATTGAACAAAGGTCAAGTGTTTCAAGAAAAGTGGGAATTATGGTATTTTTGCACAACAATGAGTTAAGATACATAGTTTAATTTGCAACAATTCCATTGCCATGCTGAAAGAGTACAACCAGAAAAGACATTGAAATGAACCCTCTATCTTATGATATATATGAAGGTCCAATGTGCATTTCAAAATTCAAGGAATTGAAGGCTAACAGACTTTTTATGAAAATTCAGAAACAGAATGTCACTTCTATTACTGCAAGCTATTGAACTCAGCCAAATGATATCCACAAATTTAACAGTGAAGGAGATTTTGTAAAGCAATGACTTATAAAAACAACTGAAATTGTATGTCCAGAGAAAGCACACTTATTCAAAAACATTTCATTAACCAGGAACACTGTTACTGAATAGATTGATGAAAGGTCAGGTTTTTTGAAACAACAGTTGAAGACTGTATCATCAAGGTTTTAACATTTTCCTATTGCTATTGAGACCGTTGACATCTCTAGAATAGCACAGCTTGCAATCTTCTTCAGGGCCTGTGACAGTGAATTTAATATTTATGAAGAAATGATTGAATTAGTCCCCATGCATGACATTACAGTAAGCCAGGACATCTTTGAGAAAGTTGAGCAGGTTCTGTATGAGTATTGTTATGATTTGAGTAAACTTGCATGCTTATCTATTGATGGTGCTGCAAATATGGTTGGCAAACATAATGGTGTTGCTGCCAAGTTACAAAGAAAACTAAAAAACTTGCATCCAGATTCATCATTTGCATATTTTCATTGTATTATTCATCATCAAAATTTATGTTCAAAGATTTTAAAATTGGATCACAAAGACAGTGAGGTCATGCTTTCAACCACCATCAGTTCAGTTAGTTGTTGGAAGATATAAATAATCAGTTCACCAATGTTCCATTCTACACAGAAGTCTGCTGGTTGTCATGTCACAAAATGCCGAAAAATTCTATTTGTTGAGATAAGAAATAATTGTATTTTTGGAAATGAAAGATCAAAACACAGATGAAATAAGAGATGAAAGTTGGTCCCAAGATCTGGCTTTTGTTGTGGATATGACTGCACAATTAACTGATCATAATTTGAAAGTACAAAGTAAAAACAAACTTATCACTCAGTTGTATGATGACATCAAGCGCTTCATTACAAACCTAATGGAAGTCACAGTTGTCAAATGAAAATTTAGTTCATTTTGCTATGTGCAAAGAACTGAAAACACTACTAGTACTGAAACTGTACTTAGCTTTGCTAAGTATGACAGTCACCTGAAACTATTGTCAAAAGAATTTCAGGAAAGATTTAGTGATTTCTCATCTTTTGAATTTCAGTTTGCATTAATCTCAGCACCATTCACCTTTGATGCTGCCAAGATAGAAGAAAGCCTGCAGATGGAACTATTAGAAATGCACTCAGATTCTACACTCAGAGCAAATTATCTTGAAGTAGGAATACCTGGGTTCTTTTCATGCCTTTCTGAAAAATTTAGAAACTTCAGTTTTTCACAAAGATTATGACAATGTTTGGCTTAATTTATGTATGTGAATTTTCCTCATGAAATCAACAAAAAAAAATCTCATTGCTTTGTATACATGAATCCTACTAAAATAATGTCATTGCTTTGTATACATGAATCCTACTAAAATATTTCTATGCACATTGTGTGTTTCTAAATTTAACAAAAATATTCTGCAATAAATTTTATTAAATGACTCCAATTAGTTGTAATCTTCACAATTGGTTGTCATGTGTGGTCCTCATGACTATGTGGCCCTCAAGGGCGGGGGGGCTCAGTTTGACATGTCTGAGCTAGAGAATAGCCATAATCACTGCTCTTAATGCATCTTTCATAAATTGTTGAGTGGTTGTTTTCATTTACTTCCTTGATCACTTCCTTTAACAACAATAGACTGTAGAATTTAATGGTTAATTCTATTTCTTGACCAATTGAAATTTGCAATTGGTTCCCTATGAGATTTTTATTTTTAAATTAGTGTTATATCTTCCATAAAAGTCTTTATTTGAAGTTGGGTGATTCACTCACTCACATATGTACATATGATTGTATTTGTTACTTTTTGACAAGTCTCACAAGAGAAAAATAAGGTGTAAAAGAGTTTACTGTAAGATTTAAATAATTGTTTTGTAATAAATTTATTTAATCATTGAGAAAACATTTTACAAAGATTGAAATATAGAGAGTAGAACTGCATTAAATTTCAATGTGATGTAAAATATTGTATATGTTTAGTTTTATCTCTAAATATAGATTGACCATCTTTTGTTTTTAAATTTCCTGTCAGTTAATTATTTTTATCATGTATATATTTTTAACTTTGTGTCTATATTTCCATTTATTCATTTGAAGTGATGAATGGAATGAAAGTGATTGTATCATATCTAGCTCCTGGTAAACAGTAGAGCACACTTGCTACATTTATAACTAAAGATGGGCATTGACTAATTTTACAAGTACTCCCAAAAGAACCCACCATCTTCAATAACCACTCCCATCTATCAAATAACCATTAGGATAACACAGTAAACCAGAAATATCTGACCTTATTACCCATAACTCCCCATTGACCAGCAGATATAAATAGTTGAGCTACCACACAATGCACTTGGCCTGAAGATTGCTTTGAAGCATGAAACAGACTGTCATCACTCGGTGTTGACTCCAATATATACACATGCTCTATCCTTGATATTGAGCCTTTTTACCCATAAATATAGTATACCTAAAAAGTAATATATATATATATATATATATATATATAAAACCTATATAAGCAACACAAAATATATAATATACAATATTTTATTCAAAGAAAATGTGAAAGAGGAATATAGAATGAAGAATTTTTTGAGAGTCAGCAGCAATGTCTCATGAATTTTTGTTGGCTAGTTGGTAAATGACTTCTTTTTTTTTTGCTGTTATTCAACTTGTTTTTGATTTTAATTTTCAAAGTTTTCTAAAATTTTATGAATATTGTTTTGTTGACTGAAACATGACATGCTTATAGTTTTCTTATGGTTCTAATTGTAATTTTAGTTTTTTAGTAAATTTCTAAGTAATTCAATTTTACTTTTAAAGATGATTTTAATTTCAAATTTGACTGATTTTAGTAATGTTTATATTTGATTTAACACAACACATTATATTTTCTGAATGCATAGGTAATGTAACAATTACCAATGTAGAAAGTAGAAAGTTCTCCCCCTCATCTCTTGATTAAATAGCAGGGTAGATTTGTTTTTTAACTTTAGATGACAACCATTTTAAGAGAATTTCAACACTGAATTCCAATCTGGAGAAAGCAATAGAAAACCAATCTAATATATTTCTCAAGAAGGCATGTCATGTCACAAACAAAAGACAAGTCATGATTGTCTACATCCTGAATGGACAGGACGTTTAAAAAAATGTTTATGAATTCTCTTAATAATATTTTATTTGAGATTAAAAAGATTTTCATTGTTTTCACATTATTGCTTTGCAAAGCTGATTATGTTATCTGTAGTTAAAGTTTTCATATTTATGCATTTTTCTTTTCATAAAGTTTTTTTAAAAAATGTTGCATATATATGTACACAAAAATATTAAATTTGTATTTTTATTTAGAAAGAACAGATTTTTCAAGCTAAATTAATAAAACAAAATATTCATTTTTAATATAAATCATTATCATTTTTTAATGTTACTTTTACATTTTATTAAAAAATAAACAAAAATATAGCACATAAAAAGAAAAGAGATCCTCTTGAATTCTCCTTCTTGTTTAAATCTAAAATTACTAAAAATTCAAGGTTGATTATGTGGATATATCTTTCTTTTTGTTGTTTTTATTGAAGAAAGGATTTCTGTTATTGTTCCTGTAAATTTAACATTTTTAAAACGTTCTTGCTGTTGTTAGTCTTCTTGTCAGTTTCCATTTGCAAATTTATTTTGTGTTTGCGCGTGCGCACACACACCTAAAACCTCTTTTTTTTTTTTCTCACTTATTGGTAATATTGTGCTGTTTTGAATTGTTTCCTCCTTCTCGTCATCTTTCTTTGTTATTTCCATCACTACCAATGATGCTACTTTTTGTTTTCTTTGAAGGAGAATATTATTAACCCAAGGTTGTGCTGGGAAAGGGAGATACGTAGTTTAGTTGAAAAAGTTCTGAGTAGAAAAGGGAAAGTGTCGATTATAAATAGGTGGGGAGTGTGGTGAATTTGAAGCCCTTCAGTTCATCCTCTCTCTCATTATTACTCAAAGAACAAAAGTGCATTTTTCAGAGCTGGGTATCCCCGGATCTCGTAAACATTTTGCTCCAGTAGCTTAAAATGAGGATCTCGCTTTTTTATTTCCTCTCTCTTTCAGTTTTTTTCTTTTCTTCTGTCTTCATCATTTGTTTTTTTACTGTTTTTGTGTATTCTCTTCATTTTTATATTTTTCATTTCTTTTTCTTCATACACATTTACTACCACATTTTCTCTTTTTTTCTGTTTTCACTTCACAAATCTTACCTACAAAAAAATAAATTCTCCTAACACCTTTTAGTTTTTATTTCTGAAACAACTCATTTTCATATAATCTCCGACCAAATCTTCTCTTCGTGACTTGGCTTTTTCTATTTTTCTTTCTCACCCACTCCTTTTCCATCTTTTCACTTTTGAGTCGTAATAAAATAAAAAGTATACAATACAAAGAAAAAGAAAAGGCACCCATACTCATTTAAGCCCTTTTTTAAAAACCTATTGCAGCGCTTCATTTCGTTCAATGTAGTTTTCTTTTTTTAGTGATTGTAATTCCCTGGAGCTGGACATCTCGGGTTCAGGTGGGTTTGAACAAAGTTTTCTGCAGGACAAGAACTAAGAGAAAATTAAGTTTTCTATTTTAGTTTTCTTTGAAAATCGATTTATATTTTGTTAACCTACTTTGCATTAATCTTTTAAAAGTTATGAATGAAAAACGATTTAGTTAGAGCTGTAACGAACGGCAAAGATTAACGTCAAGAGTAAGTGAATATAACATGGGAAAGGAAAAATAGAAAAAAATGAAAAAGGAAAGGAAAAACAAATAAAAATCCTTTAAAAACTGAACGTGACAAAAATACAGAAGTAGGAAATTAAAATCGAAAAAGTGGACCAAAAAACAAAAACAAAACGTAGTTTATGAAAGAAAGAAGAAATTTGAAAGTTATGAATGGTATATTTTTCTTTTTAAACTATAACATTCTTCTTTCTTCCATCCTCTCATTTTTATTTTCTCATTTGCTCTTTTGAGACCGATTAAAATTAAATCACCTGCAATCAGTATTGCGCGCCTATTGTTTTACACACACACACACACACACACACACACACACAGATTGATTTTCATTGTCACTAAGAGCCAGCACTTGGACTTTAAAGCAACAAAGAGTAAGGGAAATAAATGAGTCTGGGTACCCTTCATTGATCAGTTTCAAGATGTTGCAGATGCTCTCCCACTTATGCTCACATGCCCAGGTGCTCTCAGGTATTATTAAAAAAACTTTGCACTTACACACACTAACCTCCAGCTTTTTTCTCTTCTAGTCTTTCATTTCTTTATCTTTTATTTCTCCTTTTTTTCTTCCAATCTTCTATCATTTTTCTTAATTTACTTTATTTCCACCTTTTTTTTTTCTCATCTTCGCTTTTTTTTTTTGCTTGTGTTTTTCTTACTTGTGTAAAGTTTACACTGAAAATTATTTTTATTTTTATATTTATGGAGAAAAAGTAAATTTCTAAATCGTTACATTCCCCGCACTTTTTTTTTCATATTTTTATTTTGTTGTTTGTTTTATTTCCTGTTGATGTCAGTTGAGTAGTAGAATTGATAAATAATAAAAGAAACTGTACTACAAAGAGAGACAAAAACAGATTCTACCACCATTGGGGACCCATCTATTGCCGTTGTTTTTTTTTGTTTTTTTTTTAGAGAGAATAGCATGAAGTGTTACTAACTGACCAACGATTATCGCGTCAATCAGTCCCTTTCTCTAATTCAGTTATCAACTGACTTTTTTAAAAAAAGTAAAGGACAGCAGTCACTCTTTTTCCTTTTTTTTATTCGTACTTTTTGTCCCCATTGTCTTTAAGTTTTTATGTTGTTTTTTTTTTGGGGGGGTCACTTTCCGAAATTTTTTTTCTTTCGAAATAAGGGGAAATCCTGACCTTGATTTTGCACAATTTCACGTATATTTTTCTCATTGGTGCTCCACTCCTATAGCCTTGTGTCATACTAAGCTACTTATAACTTTTTTTCTGGATTATACTTTCTTTATGAAGGATGATTTTTTTAGCCAACTTCGAAAAAGGGGGAAATGAATTTTCCCACTAAAAAACTATAATAAAAAGCAAAAAGGTATATATAATTTTTTTTTTAACTTTTTATAAACCTTATTTCTCCTTTCGCCTTTTCTCTCTTCTTCACTCATTTTAGTTGTATTTTGAAGTTTCCATCGTTTTCTGATCGTTTATGTAGTATAGATCTGTCTTTGTTTTACACTTACTCTGCCAGTTTTAACTAGCTATTTGTCCCCCACCCCAAAAAATGCATAACGACAACGTATTATTGTCATTGTTAACTATCAGTGGTACATTTCACTCATCATGGGACAAATTAATTAATTTCTTTTGTTATCAAGTTTTAAATGGTTTTTACGACTAAGATTGAATTGAATTTGAATACTATTGTTTAAAAAAGTTTTAGTTTATTGCTCGATTCTTTTAAAAAGTTTTTATTCTGTCATGTCATTGTTCTTCATATGTTCATAACCCACAAAAAAAAAAAAATGATCGGCTTAGTAAGTTTGTCTTTTATGAGATTATTTATTCTGCCAGACTTTAAGCAAAACATATTTGACAACCACGACGGTTGTCATCATCACAACAAATGAGCACGTATTTCTTTGAGTTTTATCGGAGACACTGCACTTTTTGATTATTAAAAGTAGATCAATATTTACAAGTAGGTTTCTTGTGAAAATCTTTTGTATTTTGTTTGTATTCTTCTTACTGCACATATCTGTGTACTGTAACCTCACAGGTACCACACTACATTAATGGAGCATTGGAGTGTTCTTTGTTTTGTACATTTTATCATATGACATAATTTCTTCTAGAAACCTCTCTCAATAATTATTAATGCTCTTTTTCATTGCCTATTGTTAGTTTTGGTTTTTATTTGATTAAAGTTCATTCAGGCATTTAAACTAAAACATTCTGTATTCTACTCACGTCTTTTTTTTCAGTGTATTATATTTATAAAATCTCCAATATTCAATTATATATTTTTGTTGAGTATTTTATTTTGAATTAGCTGCCTTGTAATGCCAATGAGTTAAAATAAAAAAAATTAAAAGTAAAACCACAACTTACACAAGTATGTCAAATTGTAGAAGATTCAATAGTGCTGAAGAAAGTTAAAAGTATTATTATTCAATACTTATTGTATATAGTTGATTTGTAATCTTATTGTTTTTGTTGTCCTGTTACAATACATTTTTCTTAAGAAAAAGATAGCTAGGAAAGAAAGAAAGAAAGTAAGTAGATGGAGAAGGCATGTCTGTGTCTCAGTGTCAGATTAAGTTAACTTAAGCCTTAACTTAACCAAAACAAATACTTTAAGCACGGGTTTGACATAATTTATCAAATAATTATTGAATTTTAGACCAAAATGTAGTAAATTTGCAAGTACCCGCTAGTTATTGAAATATTAATTTTGGAAAATAGGTCAGACCGGTAACTTTTTTTTTTTCAACAACCTCTAGGTGAAGATTGAAGAATGAAGATCTTTGTAACTTAAAAAAAAAATTGCTCCATAAATAAGTTTCAGATTTTAAAAACCCTTTCACGTTTTAAGTGTAACTCTTGACCACTCCTTGCCGTCACCACAACTTTTTTCAAATTTTTATTTCATTTTTCAAAAGTCTCTAATTAAGACTCTAGTCACCATTTATGCACATGAAAGAACTCGTCTTCTTGTCATCTTTTACTGTGCATGTTTGTTGTTTTTGTTTTGAAAGTTCAATTTTAACAAAATCTCAGCTCTTTATTGGATGGATAAAAATTAAAAATGATACTTGTTCAGTTGAGAAATAAAACATTACTTGTACAATTTCATAAATAAACATTTTTTGACATTCAGTTACTTTGAAAGATTACCCTTAATTTTTTTTAATGCATAGTGATCTTAAGACTAAAAGTTTGGAATCAGATTTCACTATAAATTTTGGAAATTAAGAAATAATAAGGAACTTTAACAGGTTGGGCGATAAAGCAAATGAAGAAAGATTATGATGAGAGAAAAAAATCAAGTACTTTGAAGTAGTTTTTTAAAAACCTAATAAAATATGTTTTGTATTTATTTTTTAATAATCTCTTTATTTAAAGTTTAAATCTACTTGTTTTGTACAGTGTACACTTGAATGTTTAAGACTAAGAGATGTCTTTTTACTGGCAGTTGTGCTTTTGAGCATGTAATTCTTTTTACCTTGTTATAAAGACACACACACACACAACACCTGTTTGGTTTTATGTGTTTTTTTACTAACAGAAGTTCCCAGGGAACAATAAGTAAAGGACAATGATCATTGGCACACAAGTTGATTTTTCTTCAGAATCCATAAACTAAAGGCCTAGTTTAGCATGTACATTGTAAACTTTTATTGTCACAAAGTCAATGCCCAGGATTACCTTAAAAACGGAATTCCGATTTTAAATTCACATGACTTGCTTCAAGTTTAAAATTTAATTTTTGTTTAAATTATGTTTCCAGAAGAAAAGATCAGATTCTGGTTAAAGAGATTGAAGTAAACAGGGAAGAATACATTTTTGGGAAAAATGTAAAATTTGTATTGTTTTTATTTGTTTTCAAATTTTCCTCCTGCAACTGAATGCAAGATTATTATCTCAGTTACTTTTTAAAGAGTCTTAGCTTTTATGCAGTGAGAAGAGGCAATGGTGTTGACATTTTTTAAATTAGCAAATAAATATGAATGTTTTATTACATACCTCAGTTTCAGATTTTATACTTGTTGGTGCATGGTAAAAAATTTTAGGAAAATCCAATATATTTTTTTTTTTTTTTAAAAAAAACGTTTATTTTTTTCAAAAGCTTCTCTAATCATGAGTTTTGAATTTAATGTTTTAAATTTTTTTAAAAAGAAAATGTAATACTTTATAAATTACTTTTGTAGTAGAAGCCTAGTCGCCTAATGTGGTTTCCTTTTGTATGGCCTTGTGTCAGACCACCAGACTCCCACGTACAAGTGTAGTTGATACTCTTTTAGGATATCAATGGTTCTTGACAAACACAAATGGTGTATGAAAGGCATAACAAATATAACTTTATTTAATAAATTGACAGGATGAAGGAAGAAAGAATGCGGTGTCCTGGTTTCTGGATAGTAGGTCTGACGAATTTGTGAAGTGTGCGGTTGAACGTTATTGCGCGTCAAATTGTAATGGTTGGTGTCAAATGTTCCTGAAGAGGAAAGGAGCAGGAGAATAGAAGTAGAATCAATGAAAACTTAGAAACAGATTAACACGGTAGATTATGAAATTCTAACATGAGTTCGACCAGGATAGAATCACAGAGCAAAAAAAGTTGCAAAAGAAATGTTCATCATAGGATGAAGTATAGACCAAGGGAAAGATCCAGAAAATACAAGTACCATGTATGGAGGCTTGTGGGTTCTTAACTTGTTGCTTTGGATGAGAGGTAAGGTCTGCTTGATACTGTGACAACGGTTGTTTAAACGATGCTAGGATGCCTGCTGTCAATGAGTTAACAATAAGAGAACAGTTAAGTGTTGATTGAAAAATGAATTCTCTTATGTGCAATGATCCTTCGACGGAGATGGATGTAAGTACGTAGAACTTGGACTTTCACTGTCGCTGTAGTTGACAAGTGGAGATTCTGGAAGAGTTTGTGACAAAGCCTGTTGCTTTTTCTTTTTTGGAAGAGAATCTCATATTATGTAGGAAGGTTGGGCTATGATTGAGTCAAGGATGGTGAAGGTAGCTTCAGGCGAAGAAGTTGACTATAAAAGGTCTATTACCGAAGTCTAGGTGTTTGAGCCATATGGTGAAGACAGAGATGGGAAACGTATCTTCTCGACTCAATGCCCACAGATCACCTGTCCGCACATGGATACTTATTGGTGGGGATACAATAAGTCACATGACCTTTGATTGGCCACAAATGCCAACCATCAAACAACTTTGAATGGGTATCCATTCAAAACGATCATGTGCCTTAATGTTGAAAGCGTTAGGTTGTTGCTCAAAGGGTAGCAATGACGAGAAAGAGAAAAGGTTTGAGGTAACCATTGATGGAAGGAGGGGTGTGCTGATATTGTATTTGATGCTATGAAAGACACACTTTTTTTTTTACTAAAAATATATTTTTAAATTCCCCTGAGTCTTATATGCCATATGTATGTTTAAAATTTGCGATAGTTGACTGAAATTAGCAACCTGGCAACTCCTATTAGCTTAGACTAAAGTCTAAGTAACTTTCATAAACCTATTGTCATTATTTAAAACGCTATTATGCAGATTAAAAATGTTATCATTGATAATATTCATTATATTAATTTCATCATGTTTAATATTAGTACTTTGTTTCACTAAAATTATATGTAATAAATTCAAATTATATATTTGTAAAATATATTTGTTTCATTAATATTTTTCTTCTGCTAACTTCTGGTTGCATTAGCATAAATACAGTCAGAATTTTTATATCTAATTATTCCACTAAAACGTTTACAAGATGCAGGTTGTACAGATCATATAAAGGAAAATTTTTGACTGAATTTCACTCCTTCAGATATGACAACAGCAAGAAAAAGGTTAAGTTACACTGTTGCATACATACTTGAAAATGAGTACCAGAGTTTTGATAATGAAAAGGATGAATTTTAGGGATTTGATGATGAATAAAATTTTAATGGTAACTCTACTGTTTTGCTCAATTGTAATAATTGATTGATTTTATTTTGTTTCCTTACCTATATATAGTTATATTATCTATACAATAATGTTTTTATAGGCTCATGTTCTTTTTTCCTATTATTTTTCATTTAATTGTAATCATGGTTTGTTTAACCAAAATAATACCTCATAAACATAGCAGAGGCTGCACCATTTACTAATAATTTTATTAATTACTAAGTTTTTCTTGATTTGCCCTGCTGAAATTGGGGTGTCTTATACACTGTCAAATATGGTAAGTTAATTTTTTAAAAAGTTTACAGAAACTTATTCTTTTTTGGTTTATAAAAGGTCTGGAATACTGTTAAGTTAATAGTATGTTGCAAGTACAAACTTGAAAATTACCTTTAAATTCATTTAAATGTAACAGTAATCCAATAGTGGAAATGTTTATGAGATACATATAGTATCCAATGAAAATAAATTTGCTTTGCCAGTGTGTGAGGTGGGGGGATAAAAAAGTAAAAATCAGTTCCCTCCTCCTCTAAACCTTTTTCTTTCACTTAGGAGAGTTAGGAAATTATGTTTGAATTTCATATAAAGGAAAAATCTCTCTTTTTTTTCTCAGTTTGCACTGTCAAAAATTGTACCAAACTATACTATACACTTATAATTTAATAACATTTCATTTGGTCAACTAAATATCTAATAAATTTGGCAAAAATTAGCAATGTTTTTGGGACTTGCCAAACAAGACAAATTCCAAGTAAAACTATATGACTATATTTTAAAATATATTCCATTATGAACTTTCATACTCTTATTAGCTGTTGTGTTAAAGATTGAAGAATCAATAAGAATGATTAAACTTTGCTTTCTAAGTCAAACTGAATCAAAATGTGCTTCAAAATTAATTTTAAGAAGTCTATATACAGATTTCATATGCTTCATCTTTGAAAATATCTTCTGGCATCACTTTGTGCTGAAAATTGAAACAACTTAAAATAGAATATTCTTCTGAGAGGCATTTTTTAAGTCACTTGATTTTCTCTCTTTATATTTATAAATATTTTTCTATAATTAATTGCTTTATATCATCTGATAGTATTCTTGTTTGGCTCTGATAAACAGACATTTCATTTTTAACATTTAAAAAAAATAATATATTTATTTTTTGAATTTTTGTTCAAACTTAGGTATATCAAATACATAAAGAAGACATCTTTTTATTTGAATAATATTAAAGGAAAAATAACTTTTCTAGGCTTTAAAAGGTTAAGATTGTAATTATCAAGCAAGTTATTTTGGCAGTCAGTTCCACAGAGCAGTAGTTCATGGGATGAAGCTGCTCGAGTGGAACTTACATCTCACCAGTGGAATACAAACAGAATGAGGGTGGACCTGGTGGAACTAAGGAATATAATTCATCTAAACACTTTCCATGGAAATAGTGATAGAGTAGCAGGAGACTAATGACATTTCATCTGTCAGAAAGAGGCTGTAGAATGGAAAACAATTTGTCACCTAGAAAGATATGGTGATGCTTGTGAAGACTAGACAGCTCCTGCTTTTTATGACTGCAGTGCTACATTTTTAGCCTGATTTGGCTCTTGAAAAGGTAGAGATAGTGTGAAGAGTCAGGTACTTACTGGAGTGGTACAAGGAACCAACCATTTTTCCAGCATTTTAGTGATAGACCATATGTACACATTCCACTTGAGGTCTGGGTTGAGTTTAAGTCCCAATAGGTGCCCAAGGCATGGGGCCTCACTTAGGGAAAATCTGTTGATTGTGATTGGCGATAGTTCTGCGTCTGATTGCCAATGATGGAATGTCACTAATTTGGTTTTTAAGGCATTGAATGTAACCAGTCAGATTTTTTTCTCACTGAGCTTGGTCAGAGGAGAGATCAATTGCCAGTCTCTGGTTTTCTAGAGTTTTGGAGGTGCACCCATATACCATTTTATCATGAGCATAGATATTCACAAATGATTGGAGTATACTCTTAGGCAGATCATTTATAAAAACAGAAAGTTAATAACTACCTTCACGCATTAGGAAGGACTTTATAATTGAGAGGACTTTTCCAGTGATTTCATAGCTAGATAGCTTGTGCAATGAAAATTATTGAAGAATGATAGCATATTTCATGCATTCATTGAGCTGAATTAAATGTCCTTATTGTTATGGATTTGGTGAACCCCTGATCTCAGTCTCTTATAACTTTCAGAGGATTTGTAATAAAACCCTTTATTTTACTCATGTAGAAGATGTAGTTCTAATCTCTTATTTGATAGGGTTGGTATTCTTCTGAGGAACTGAACCTGGTTGTTTTCTAATTTGTGAAATTAGAATTTACCATTGCATAGTTAAATATTTATTTTAATTGTACAATCACAAGATATCAATTTTCACTAGTTATGCAACAAGATATTGTGAAGGTGTTACTTTGTAATTCATTTCAATAAAACCTTTTGGTTGATTCTGTGAATCTTGCACTTGATTATATCAAACTGAAATTTACTGAAACCATAAATTTTAATATTTCCTTTATGATATTTTTATGACATTTTAGAAACTTATTTACATTACATATGAATGGCAGATATTTAAAGATTTATAAAAAGTGACTTTTATGCTGCACTTACTTTTGTCATTCAGTTTACTTTTTGTTTTTTCTTCTTTTTTTTTTTATTACAAAAGAAATCAAGTAAATTATTTGAATAATTTTACTTCTCCATCCTTGCCAGCTATTAAAATCCTTAACTCTTTTCAAGTTCTGTTGAACATTTATTTTTAAATCAGTTTTGTGTTAGCAAACATCTTAGATATATTTGATTAGTGTTTAGAGCTTTTTGGGAATAGCCAGAGAACTGTGGAACTATTTCATACACATTACCATTATGTATCCTATACACAATGTTTGAAAAATAGAGTATTTCATGATGTCTGCAATAATTATGAAGTAAGTAATGACTATTTTTTAGTCTATATCTAGAAACCTTGTAATCTGTGTCATATACTCTGTATATTGATTTTGTTCCTGAGAAAAACGTTGGACACCACCTTTGTATTGATCCATATCAGTTGAATGCATAAAATGTGTAGGAATAAACAAATTAAAAAATTAGTGTGAAACAGTTGTAGAAGTGATAGGATTTGTAACAGGATGTTAGAGTTGATTTGATAGATTATGTGGAATCTATTGTATTTGACAAAGGCAGAAAACTAACAATGATTGATGATATAATTTCTGTCTGTGTTTTATTATGAAGACTAATGAAGTAAACTAAATAAAGCCGCATGTTGCTTAAAAATATTTCACTTATTTTGCATATATAGATGTATATTAACTTAATTTAGTAAAATATATATATATCTATATCTATATCTATATATATATATATATATATATATATATATATAAATTTAGTTGGATTGATGTGAGTTTGTGACCCTGGATTTCACGCTATTTGCGATTGTCAGACAAACTGATTAATTTTTTAAATTTTGGATTTATATATGGTTGCATATATTGGTGTTTTTATGGAAGTGGGAGGAAAAATTGTCGTCAGAATGCCACTCATATTTATGCAAACATACATACATACATGTACACACATTGACATACACAGACACACACACACACGCTCACTCACTGGAGCTCACATAAGCATAAAACGTGAACCGTGTGGGACTGGGCATATATGCACATCCATGTGTTGTTGAGTACATACATATGCATTTGGTTGCTGTATTCAGTGTTGGACTGTGTAATGAATATTTTTTGTCTGTTGCACTGTCAACATGCAGACCATTCTTCTATTTTGTTCACTGAATAATGTTTTCTTGCACATGTATATACATATGATGGGGTCTGTGTAAGACAATAGTTGGTAAAAATTGCTATTATTTTAGGGTCAATGGTGCTTTATGTAGTAGTGTTGGTTGGTATTTTTTTTTTTGGCATTTATATATATATATATATATATATATATATATATATATACATATACACACACACACACACACACACATTTTACATATAATAAAGAAGCACTGCAGAGTAGTGGATAGCAGCTTGGATTGAGAAATTGGAGAGCTGAGTTCAAATTCCACTCAAATCCATTACATTCACTTATGTGCTAATACCCATGGGAAAGGTATGAATCCTCTAAATTCAGAATCTAAATTTAGGGTCATTTGGGGATTTTGTGGCACATAGTGCTTCAGGTCTCTGTATTCAGTGCTTCAAAAAGCATGGTTGGTTCTGCACAAAGCCTTCACCGCTATAATCAAATCATATGTGCTGATGTCTGGTTGTTGGTTCCTAGGAACTGAGCGGCTTGACCCTCATATGTCTAATATGATGGGAGAGTCCACCATATATATAAATAATATAATTCTTATAGGAATTTCAACAATGACTTTTTGGATACTTATAACTATTGCAGATCTAATGGAGTACTTTGCAGATTTAATGCAGTGAGGAGGAGGAGGTCAAATGTCATAGAATCGGAGATCTAGGGCTAAGACATCTCACAAAAAGATTAGAAATTCATCAGATGGATAGTGTGTGTTCTGCAGATAAAAAAATCTATTTTTGCCACTGAGATATAAAAATCATTTGAAAATCAAAGTAGTACAAACTGATGATAATGAATACTAATTTTGTTATTGAGTCAAGAAATAAAAATTGAAGTGAAACAGCTTTTCTTGCTTTGATATGTTGAGATGTCAAAAATATGTCTTTGCTATTTTCTACCAGCACATTTGTTGGTATTATATGGATTTATTTAATGGATTATTTGTATATATGTTAAGCTAAAAATATCATGCAAAAACCTGTGTATAGATATATATATGTAAAAAGAATGAGAGTAAATTACCATGTTGTTACATATTCATTTATTCCAAGTACTTTCGACTTAGTTTTGAAATGTCCATATGTTTTTTTAAAAAATCATATAGACATTTCAAAACTTAGTATTCTCCCCTGATGTTTACATTGTTAAATTTAGATCAGACAGTACATAACCTTGGTGTTTCTCTCTTAAAATATTTAACTTTCAACACAACAATTTTGTCTTAGGAAAAAAAAAAACAAACAACACCTTGATGATGACAATGTCAAAAGTACTCAAAATTAATGAATATGTATATCAACATGGTAATTTTCTATCTTCCTTTAATAAGGATACAAAGAATCTTGTTTGAAAATAAGTAGACAAAACTTTTCTAAATTATGCAAGGAGACATGTTAATGAAAACATGCTGCCAAAATATACACAATATATATAGTAAAGTAAAAAATCCATCGGTATATAATCCAAGTTGATCCTAGTAATATGAAAATATTAGAACTGATCCACAAAAAAGAGGTTAATATATTTTATTTAATTTATACAGAGCAATATAATTAATAATCAAACAAATCCTTTTACCTCATAGGCTATTTTGGCAGATGATGAAAGTGGTCTTTCTGTCTTTTCAACCTTGGCATGGAATGAAATGAAGTTCATGTCTGTAAGGTTAGTGGAAGGGAGATGTAGTGAGGAGTTGAGATTGGAAGCTAAAGAGTCAACTTAAACCATAACTTGTTGAAAACACCTAATACGGAGTTTGAGTGTGTATGTGTGTGTGTATATATATATATATATATATATATATATATATATATATATATATATATATATATAGAGTTGTCCCCTCAGCCTTCATCAAGGCAGATATCTAAGAGAAGGAAAAATCTGATATGACATTTGCAGTGTCTGCTACCTCCAATGATGTATAATTCTTCTTCTTAGGTCAACGTAGCAGTCACTCAGAGAGTGGGATTGGTTTTGTGCAAAGCCTTTCCTCACTTATAAAAACTTCACGCACAGGCATTGCTTGAAGACTTCAGAACCTTACTGTGTCTTGACACAAAGGCTGGCTGTCGCCCAAAAAGGCCAACCCATTCAATGAGAGTCTCTGATATTGGCATCAATGGCAATAAGGGCTCTAGGACTAGTGTAAGCCTATGAACATCTGCTGTTGGAATGTTAGGACGTTGTTGGACTTACAGTCATCTGTCTTACATCCTGAGCATAGGTCTGCTCTTATAGCGAAGGAGCTTCAAGGATATGAAATGAGCATAGTGGCACTGAGACAAGACATGCTAATGAGGGTCAGTATACTGAGTTATCTGGTGGCTACACATTTTTCTGGAGTGGTAGAGGGGATGGGTGTAAAAGGGAATCTGGTGTGGCTTTTGCCGTGAAGACTTCCCTTATTGCAAGCCTAGAAGAACTTCCATGTGGAGTTAGTGATTGGATTATGATGATGAAGGTCCCTTTGATCAAAGGTCATTTTGTGACTCTCGTGAGCATGTATGTTCTGACTATGGATTCTTGCGAGGAAGACAGGGTTGCTTTCTATTTGGCATTATGTGAAATGGTTCAAAGAGTACCCTCAGTAGACAAGGTCGTTATTCTTGGTGTCTTTAATGCTAGGGTAGAGAGAGATTTTGAAACCTGGATTATGATGGGAAGACATGGAGGAGGAAAGTGCAATGGTTTGCTACTGCTGCAGTTCTGCTCAGAGATGGGTTTCCAGATCAGTAGTACCATATTTTGTCAAAAGGATAAATTTAGGAACACTTGGATGCATCCTGGCTCAAAGCAATTGCATATGATTATGTCATTGGTAAGGAAGAGTGACTTGAAGGATATCTGTGGTGCCCATGCTATGCATGGAGCTGAATACTAGACCGACTACTAGTTGATTTGAGCAAAATTTCAGTTTGTGGTTAAACCGAAAACAAGGGGTGCTGGTGTCAGTATTCCTAAATGTTGAATGTAGGTCATCTCAAGAATGAGATAGTGAAAGAAGAGCTTGTAACTGCGATAGAAGACGTTCTTTGTGAAAACACATGGGATGTGTTAGGGTATTGTAAATGTAAACATCGTGACTGGTCTGATGAGAATTACACTGAGCTCTTACTGAATACTAAATCAAAAGCCTTAGATGCTATGCTGAAAGGTGGACAAACATCTGATAAACATGAAAGATTGATAACCGCGTTCAAAGTCATCAGAGCTGATATGGAGCAAAAATTATGTAACATGCAGGGATCTTGGTAGAGGGATAAGGCTGATGAAATACAGCTTGCCTCCAACACTAATGACACAAAATTGCTGTACTACCTTCTGCGTGAAGTGTATTGACCATCATGTTCTCCTATCATGCCTTTGTGTTCAAAGGATGCTAAGAAGCTTTTTTGAGACCCTGTGGATATTCTCCACAGATGGAGAGAGCACTTTGATGAGTTTTAGAAAAGAAAATCTGATGTGGATTGAGAGTTTATTGAGTCAATCCCCAGTAGATCAGTTAAAGAAGTTCTGGTAGATGCTCCCACTTTTGTTGAAGCTGCTGTTGAAAAGCTGAATACTGGAAAATCACCTGGTAATGATGAACTTCAAGCAGAAATTTTCAAGTGTGCTGGGCCTAACATAATGAAATGTCTCACTGATTTACTGCTGATGGTCTGGGGTGATGAATCTGTTTCACAGGACTGGTGAGATGCATTAATGTTGTACAAAGGAAAGGGTTCAAAAGATGATTGTGGGAATTATTGTGGCATTGCATTACTGTCGGTCGTTGGGAAAGAATATTATGTAGAATTATGGACAGATGCTGAAACTCATTGCTGATGACGTTCTATCAGAGTCTCAGTGTGGGTTCAGAAGTAGGTGTGGAACAGTGACTATGGTTTTTACAGCAAGACAGTTGCAGGAGAAATGTGTAGAACAGTGAATGGACTTGTATCAAGTGTTTATTGATCTAACTAAAGCATTTGATACTGTGAATAGGGCAGCTCTTTGGGTGATTTTGAAAAAACTTGGTTGTCCTGACAAATTCCTATCTATACTGAGGCTCTTCCATGAGGATATGAATGCTGTTGTGAATTTCAAGGGGAAACTGGCAGAAACAATTACAGTGGAAAGTGGTGTGCAACAAAGGGATATACTGGAACCAACACTATTTGCCTTGTATTTTGCTATGGTGTTTCAACGATTGTTCTGATGGTGTATACATTCACTATATAGCTTCTAGAAGGCTATTTAACATCAGGCATCTAAGTACAAACACAAAGGTCTTGAACCTGGTGCAGGATCTGCTTTATGCTGACGATTGTGATCTTGTGTTTCATACAGAGGCCAAGATGCAGCTCTTGATGGATGCCTTTGAAACAGCATGCACAGCATTGGGACTAACAATTGGGCTAAAGAAGACTGTTGTACACCAGCCAGCACCTGCAGAGTCCTATCGAGAACCCAACATCTGTGTATATGGTCAGAGACTGAAAGTGGTCAGGAAGTTTGTGTACTTGGGCAGCACACTAAGCATGACTGGAATCCTTGATGACGAGGTATGTTTGTGAATAAGTAAAGCGAGTGACACATTTGGAAAACTGGAGAAACAGCTTTAGAGACAAAGATAAAAGTCTATTGTGCATATGTGCTATCTGCTCTTCTGTATGCCTGTGAAACTTGGACCACATACAGAAAGCACATAAAGTGTCTTAAACACTTTCACCAACAATGCTTCAGTAGAATCCTTGTTGTTCACTTGCAAATGTGCAACAGTGATGTTGAGGTATTACAATAAGCTTAGTGTCAAAGCACAGAATCGATCATTTTTCAGCGTCAATTAAGATGGAGTGAGCATTTGGTTAGAATGAAGAATGAACGACTGCCCAAGCAATTCCTGTATGGTGAAATTGTTGGAGGTAAGCGGCTGGCTCAGAAACTGAAAATGAGGTACAAGGATTGTTTGAAAACATATTTAAGGAAGTGTGGTATTGATGTTCTGGCCTAGGAGAGCAAGGCATTGGATTGGAGAAAGTGGAGGAGAGAGGTTCATGCAGGAAAGAATTTGTTTGAGAAAGAACATGTTGAACATTAAAAGCTGAAAAGAGATGTCTGGAATGGGTATGTAAATGAAGCGAAAGATGAAATGGGTCATCAGGTTGGTTTCAAATGTGTTATATATGACCAAGTCTGTTTGACCCTAGCTGGTCTGAAAAGTCAAGAGAACGCATCAATGCCACTTGAGAGTGGATTGCATGTTACTTGATAATACAACTTGTAATGTGTGTAGAATAGTGTGAAAAAGTGCAGCAGGATTAAAAAGATGTTAAAATAACAATGCAACAACAATGCAGGAACTGTTGTCAGAGATGTCCCTGCCTGTCACTCTGGTGCTAAAGAATGTATGTCTTTAGCAGAACTAAAAAGTCACCACATGAGGGCAGCTCATTGATGAGCTTTATTATGGGTATTCAAGCAATGGCAATGCTTGAACACAAGTTTGCAGCTATCATCTGTATATATAATGTGTGTGTATACACACACATACACGTCTTAATTTTTGTTCTTCTATTGTTCCTTCATAAGTTTTTCTTTTATCCCATATTCTCTCACACTCAGTAACACTTGCAACTTAGTGACTTTATTGCTTTTGTTAGTGTGAAATGATTGAAAATATATATTTAATCACCAGATCTTATTCCATCTGATTACCACTTGATAGTCTAACTTTTAAAATATATGACAAAGTGGAATCTGTCTACATTCTTTTCATCCAAATCAAAAGACTGGATGCAATGAAATTTTTGTAAAGCTTTCCATCTTCTCTCTGCATATTAATTAATAACTTTTATTTTAAATTATGTATTTTTTACTTTTATTATAGAAAGCATACAATGGATGGCCAACTCTACTGTGAATCACATATTCCTCATGACTCAGTGTCTTCGCAGCCATCATTGCAACAGGAAAAAGACAAGGTAATGTATATATAAGTTTCTTAAGTTATATGTTGCATGTATCATGAAAGTAAGTAGTTGGTTGATAATTACTGGAAAAACTTGGATGCAATTACCTGCATAATCTCACATTTTTGTACTGTATATGAGCAATTTTTCCGATTATGTTGATAAAATGTTGTGTGTTTTAAATGACACTAGCAAATTTTGCAAATTAAGTGACGTTACTTGTGACAATACCTTGAAAATGGAAGTCCGATTACAGAAGAGATTGTTAGAACCTCATAAGGAGTTTTTGTTGAAAGAAATTATAATAATATTTGTCTAATATACAACGCCCAGCCCTGTGTAGGCAGAGAGAATTGAAACACAAGGTAGCCCTTTTTGGTCAATCAATGCCAAACTAGGAAAATAATTTTTTGTTCCCTCTCCCTGTTTTGGTATATTTTAACATCAGTTGTTAAAAATAATTTCTCTTTTCAACTACTTTGATACTTTTTCTGAATTATTTATATATATATATATATATATATATATATATATATATATATATATTGTATTTAGGTAGCAAATTCTCTTTTAGGCATGTCTGATTGACATTACAGACATTATGTCTGCTAATTTTTAATGAAATCCATTCTTACTCATGAATAACCTGTGTATTGATGTTAAAGGATGAGAGAACTATGCTATATGTATTTAAATTTCTTTTATTTTCATTTCCCAAGTACTTTCAATCTTCTTCCAAGATCATCTTCAAGGGTACAAGTGGTAAAAACTATATGTTGTTCATTAGTATAAGTATTTATACAAAGATGTGTATTGCTATACATTACCGTAATTTTTCATTATGCTTTTAAATGCAAAATGGTTGACAATGTGCTGAGCGTTCATTAGAACATGAAAAAATTATCCATTATGGAATTTTTTCCCCTCTGTTATGTCCTGGTCACACACACATTAAAGCATGAAAAAACTGTTTACAGGAATTTCAGAACATTTCAGAACTGTAGTATTCATAGTTGATTTTGTTCAGTGCCGGCTTTAATATTTTAATATGAATTGTTTCTAGTATCTGTGATCTAAACTTGTTGTTTTCATGGTGTAGGATAGTTGTGTTGTCGATTAGTAATTTTTTATATTGTGAATGTGGACAGGGACGCTGTTGTCTAGCAATGGATGAATGGTCAGACATGTGGAGTGTAAGCCTTCTTGTTAGTGTATTTGCTGTATACCCAACATAATTTTTTTTTTTTTTTTTTTCAGCGACACATTCTCCCAAGGGACATTTAAATTGGTATATAATGTTGGTTTTACATAATACAACAGTTAGTGGGGAGGAGTTATTGCTGATGCTTGGTTGTATTGTATTTTTTATAATATATGATTAATTTTATTTTTTTATTAGAATCCTTGGAAGATATGTTAGTATAAATGAGATTCTTTATTATTTTTTCATCCTGTCTGTAGTTAGCATGCATCTGGTTACAATATAGTAGTTTGATATATTTAGTGTCCTTTGGGGAAGTTCTATATTCTGTGTGTTGAAGTTTTTTTTGTATATCGTCTTATTTGTTCATCTACAATATGGTTTATGAAGTCATTATTAATGAGTCTGCTTAATATTTTTTTAGTTCATTGTAGAAAATCTTTTTTGTGGAGGAATTAATTTGTGCTTGGTTATATATATAATTACTTGAAGCATTATTATAATGGATACTACATAGTTGAAATAGATGGCCAATTTTTATTTATTAAAGAGTGTGTACTACATCTATCAGCCTGTGAATTCAATTCAAGAAATCCTAGTAAAGAAAAATACATTCCCTGGCAGAGCTTAAACCTGCATTTCCCTTTGTAGGGAAAACCACCATTTGATCCAGTGTGCTTTACCTCTCAACCACAGAGGACTGCTCAGTTCTGTATCTTAAGCCTAAACAATGTAATTTCAAAAGAATTAATGGATTTATTTTTGATGTGATATTTTTATGACTTTAAATGTTGTTCTGTGTATTTGAAATAGACAACCAATTTTTCATATATACAGTATCCACTATAGTAACATTTGAAGTAATAAAAATGTTGGATTTAAAATAAAGCCATTAATTCTTCATATATACTAGACTATGTATACTAGAACACCCATAAACCAATCTAGCTATAACATCTCCAAAAAACTGGCTTGTTACATTTAATGAGTTGAAAACCAAACTAATTATATTCCATTATCACTGATTGTACCTCAAACTACCACCACTCACAATGAATGGATGTCCCCTCAGTGAGGGTCCATGCCTTGAGTGACTACAGGGCCTTAAACTAACCCCAGACCTCAAGCAAATTTGTACATACAATCCATCACTCGAGATACAAGAAAAATGTTCAGTGGAAATGCAATCTGTTAAATTTTTCTATTAAAATGTGATGCCCTCAAACATTTTAGTGATTTATGTATACAAGTATTTTCAAATGCCCTATGGTACTCATATAATATATGTGAAATATATCAGTGATGTTTTGTGTTGTATAAACTAGACTATTTTTAATCATTTTCAATTTGATCAATGACTACAAATGGAGCATTCTCATCCATTTTTACTTTAAATGTAAAAATATGTAAAATTTGTAATCCACATACAAATTGTGTACAAAGACACATTGAAATTTCACCTTATACATAGATGGCTAATTTTTATTTATTAAACACTGTGTATTACATCTATCAGCCTGTGAATTCAATTTAAGGAATCCTAGTAAAGAAAAATACATTCCCTGGCAGAGCTCAAACCTGTATTTCCCTTTGTGGGGAAAACCACCGTTTGATCCAGTGTGCTTTACCTCTCAACCACAGAGGACTGCTCAGTTCTGTATCCTAAATCTAAACAGTTATATGTTCAGTCATATGTGAAATCAAATCATTTATTCAAACACCAATTATTAAAACACTATGAACTTTTGTTCCAACCTAAGATCTCTCTCTCTCCCTTCATTTTTAAATTTCATCCCAAGCCAGGCAATAAAGCCACTTGGACATAGTGTTACAGTATGTGAAAGAGAATGAGAAAACTTTAGATGAGAAGTGAAGAAAAGGACAATAAAGGAACAAGTTTCAGGAAGACAGAAAATGGTGATTGACATTGCATTTCAATCTGTGAAGATTGTCGGTAACAAAGAAACAAGAAATTATAAGTGAGTTCCACTGGTGAGAAGTGCGATGAAATAAACTATTAGAATAGAACTGACAGTTGCATATAGCTAGTTCAACAGTAAAATGGTGGAACCTAGTTGCCAATCTAGTAGCATGCTTATATTCATGCAGTCAAGTCACTAAGGAGAGAAGCTCATTAGAACAATGAAAATATTTGTAGAAAAGATAGGGAAGCCACATCATATCAGTGAGAAAGTGATTGAAGTCGAGATGTCAGGATTGATTACATTAAATACCTTTCATATTGTTTTCAATGTAAAATTATAAGTGCTTTTATTCCCTTCCTCACCATGTATGAATGACTCCATTGCTAATACCATTGTTCGATGAAATTTTTTCTACAGTTTAAATGTTTCATGTAGGTGATTTTCCATTTTGTTATTCAATTATATGTTTGATATCAATATATATATATATATATATATATATATATATATATATATATTACACATACACACACCAACTAGTGATCATACCCAGTTGTTTGTTATTGTCTCTCAGAAACTGTGATTAAATTCCATTCATCATATGTGCAGTAAAAAAATACAGGTTGGCTCTATGCAGATTAAAGCAACACAAATATGCCTGAGCTGGTGTCTGTGGCAGGAATTAGCAGATGCACAGAATTGGAAACAACTAGCCAGCCACTATTTTTACTTTTTGATATTTTAATTTTTGGAAATCATCTTGAATACGTCTTAACAACATCGCCATAATGGGGGCGACTACGTGATCATATTTAAACAGAACGCTGATCTGTATAAAATTTCAGTTATTTGTTTGAATTAGTTGGGTTCTTATGTCCATCGTCTTTTGTGTTAAATTGTTATAAGTTATAATGTTAATTATGTTTAAATGAAAATGTCCATGAAGATGGTCTTAAATAGACCGAAACGTCCGATGTCGACTTTATTTTAACATTAATAATGCATATTCAGAATTTTGTTTTTTCTGTATTTTTCTTTCATACTGTCGGATTTATATCCATATATTTGCTTATATATATATATAAAAGAGATGGGACGTTTAACTGAAGAACTGGCTTTTTTGGTTTCATCTTCTCACCGTTAAACTGCATCAAATTTTTTTATGAAACTGAAATCGTTTTTTTTTTTTTTTTAAGTGATATCAATACTGAGTGACCATATCCAAAGAAACACTATTGAAAAAGACTTTCAGATGTTAATAAAATTAAATTTTATCAACATTTATACCATTTGTAAGAGAAAAAGACTGGACAAAAATATGTTAAAAACATTTAATTGACTAGTTTTTTTCTTTTAGGAAATAAACGTGAAATCTATTTGTTTATAAAAGAAATGAAGAAGAAGAGAAGGAAATTCATGATATCCGAAATTTATTTGTTTCAGTTTTCAAAAAAAAGATTTTTTGCGATAAAATTAAGTTAACAAAATAGCAAGTAAAAAGAATTAAAAAAATAGTTGCCAGTTTCGTCTTAATGTTAAATTTTATGAAGTTGGATTTTTTGTAAGGATTTTCTAGTAAGCCAGTACACCAATCTCGAAATAAAATTGTTGTAAAATGTAAACAAGAAAAATGAAAGAAGATTTTTTTTTTTTATAAATAAATTTGTTTTTTTTTATCTAGGGAATTCACCTAAATTAGATATTAAGAATAATTAAAATAGTTCTTAATTTCACTTTTGAAACATGTATATTTCCAGATATGCAAGTCTCTCTAGTGTAAAAAGTTGTTTTCTACAAATAAAACACCTAAAATTAGATATTAAAAAAATAAAGTTTTAATCTCATTTTTAAAAATGTGTATATTTTCAAAACTGCACATCATTTTTTTTAAACCCAAAGTAAAAATTATTCTTTTTTAGCCACGAGTCAGTGTCAGACAGTAGTTTCAATAATTTGAAAGTTCTTTTACCACACATTTATTACTATTAGTTGCTTTTTTTTCTTTCTTTTTTTTTGTTTACTTAATAATTTTTGAAGGAATTCCTCGCTTCCTCAGGTCAGAGAAGAAATGAACATCTTCCTGGTTGTAGTTTAAGGTGTCTTCTAATTGAGTACAATTTCAAAAATATTGATAAAGATTGGTCACTTAGATTTTGTGAAACAAAGTAACATGTAAAATTTAGTCTCAAAAAAAAATATTTTGCATTTTTCAGTTGTTCGAAGCATTTTAACTCGCTGTAAAAAATAATTCAATGAATAAAATCACATACAAATTACATATTTAGAAAGATTATTTTATTTTTTTTCCTGCCATGTGAATATTTTTAAGATAAATACACAAGATATTGCGAGTTGAACGGACTAAGTTGCAAATTTATCGATCTCAAACAAAATTAGATATCAACTGGAAAGACTATCATTACACAAGAAAATGAATGGCTTCCTTAAAAAGCAAAAAATTAAATTCCAACTATTTGTTTTTTAACTTATAAAATGATTTTTAGTCTCAGTTATTGAAAAGATTTATTTTTGTTTACACAGCATACTACCTAAACAAAAATAAATCTTTTCAATAACTGACAATTAAAAAAGTGAACTTTTTTTTATGATACTTAAATTTGTTTCTGTAAAATTGATGTATTTCTTAAAATTTTATAGCTTTCAAAATGGATTTTCATCTTCTATTTATTTAAAAAAACAGACTTTTATTTGAAGTTTACTGTAAAAAAGCTTTTTCACACAAAAGTTTTTATTAAAAAACCTAAAATTTAATTTTCATCAAAAAGTGTATTTAATTTTATTTTACTGATATTTTTCTTTTCTTAATTGAACGTTCCTGTGTTAAATTATGATGGCATTTAAAATATTTTGAACCTTTTTTTTCTCATTTATTTCTCCTTGGAGCTGAACCAAAAATGTATAAAAAAAGTTAAAAATGAGTATTTTTATCCCATTTAAACTGGTGTGATTAAGCTATAGTTTTTTTTTTGTTTTTGTTGTTTTTTTTACTTTTAACATGATTTGTTTTAATATTTTGAAAATAAAACTGATAAAATTTCATCTTCTAACAATCTAATAAATAACTGAAAAAATCAAACCTATGAAAAAATATACATTTACAGTTGTTATATCCTTATGAAGATTTTAATCATTTTTAATCTTAATTTTATTTTAATGCTTTGTAACAGTTGAATATCATACCTTATAAAATGATCAAGTTGGATATCAGCATTATTTAGCTTTCAACTTCCTAGTATTTTTTTAAATTTAAAGTTTGCTAATATAGATTATATCTCTTTAAAAAAATCAAGGTATATGTTTTTATTACGTTGCACTTTTACTCTTTTTTTCTCTTTTAACAAAAATAAAACACTTTGATTCTTTTTAGAAATTATTAAATTTTTAGTTATGAGAAATTCATTTCAAATTTACCCAGATTTGTTTCTTGTTCAGAGATCAATAATTGTTTGCATTCTTCTTCAGTATGAGCAACAAGGTTTACATCATCAGCAGAGAGAAGCTCCCAAAAGAAGGCATAACAGGTCTTTGATTTCATGTTAAAACATCTTGAATTAAAAACATTACTTGTAGCTCTGAAACATATAGACACTTATGTCACATGTCTTGGAAAACAAAGGAAAGATTTACAACAAAGTATATAGAAAATATGGTTAGGGCTGAAATGTCACCTAGTTTAACTCTATTATTGATGACTATTGTTGAACTAGCTTTCATGTCACATTGGATATCCCCTTTCTGTCTTACTGTCTCACTGAGCACAACTTCAGTAGGATTTTTATTACACCCCAGGAAGTTTCAAGATTTATCAAAAGTTTTGATCCTAAGAAAGCCATGAGCCCAAACAACATCCCAGTGGTTGTCCTTAAGAATATCAACCAGGAACTACCCCCAATCTTAGTGTAATTATTTAACACTGCTTGAAAGAGAAATCTTTCCCAATCTGTCAAGAGTATGTCTGGTTTTCAAAAACAGTATAGTATAGATCCCTCAGTCTCCTCAGTGTCATTAAGTTATACTTAACAAGAAGGTTGTTGATCAACTAAATATTGGGACTTGAACTCAACCAAGACCTCAAGTGAAACTCATACATACAGTCCATCACTAAAGATGCAGGAAAATTGGTTGAAAAGTTCCTGACTCCTTGTACTATCCCCTACTTTTACAAGAGCCAGATCAGGCCTAAAATGGAATGTGGTTGTTGTTTGGGAAGGAGCTACCCAGTTCTTGCTTTCCAGTCTCAATAAAGTTCAAAAGTGTCTCTATGTCTTTGTAGGTGACAAATTATTTTCCACCCTGCAATCAATCTCTCACAGATGAAATGTTGCAAGCCTCTCACTCTCTATCACTACTTCTATAGAAAGTGCTTGGAAAAATACATACCTTAGTTCCACCAGTTCTAACCTTTACAGCTAGGACTCTCTATACTACGTGCATTGTAGTGAACCACCCTCATTACCTCTGCCTTCCATTAGTGAGAAGTAAGTTCCACTCAAGCAGCTTCTCCCCATGAACCATTGTTCTGTGAAACTGACTCCTAAGAGGATGTTTTCCCAATTACTGCAATCTTAACCAGTTCAAGTATAGGGTTAACTGTTATCTTCCCTACCTATTTGCATAAATTGTGCCTAATAGTCTGTAACCCTCTACCTCAAGTGGCTCTTGGGCATTGTACAGGGTGAACCTCACTTTTTGAAAAAAAAAATGTAGTCGTTTCAACATGACAAATTCAGGTGGACATCAAAATTTACCAAAAATAATCCACAGAAAGTTCACAGTATTTAATGTTTAGGTTATATTGATAAAAACCTGAGATTCAATGCATTTTGCTTGGATTTGATGAGCAAAAAGTAATCATGTCCACTGTGCCATAACCTGATCTTGATGGTTGACATTTCTAAGCAAATTCAGAAAGCTTGTAACTGCAATTGTTGTTTGGGAAGCAGCTGCCCAGTTCTCACTTTCCAGTCTCAATAAAGTTCAAACGTGTCTCTATGTCCTTGTAGGTGACAAATTATTTTCCACCCTGCAACCAATCTCTCACAGATGAAATGTTGCTTTATCCACATTAATTCTCTGGAAGGAGTGAGGAACAAATCCACTTTATTAAGAGTTTTTCAAAGAGCTCCCCAACAGCTTAAAGCAGGTTTATACCTCTATAGTCTCTTCACACTGATTTTGAACTTTTACATTTGAACAACAGAATTAAATCACATCAGCCACTTTTAAAGTACAAGAGCACCCAATGAGATAAAAAAAAAAAAACTCAATAGAAATGCCATCAAGATCTAATGCCTTCTCAGAATTAATTTCTTTAATAAGCAATTTTTTGGATCATTTCAATAGGAGGATGACCTATCATCTCAAGAATAATATACTTTTGCAACCAATTACTGATGACAACTTTATTAATAACTGAGGGATTGTAAAAATGAGCTGTAAAGTGGTCAGTCTATTTTTTATGATACCACATGGATTTAAAGGAAGGGAAGAATTGTCCTTAGACTTAAGAAATATCCCAGATAAATATTGAGGACCGAAGCTATGTCTGATTCAGTGATATAATGCTTTAAAGTTCTGAATTTGCTTAGAAATGTCAAACCACCACCAGTTTTTCGTTTAACGCATTTGAGTGAAGTAATATCACTATTATAAAGACTTACAATCTTTATCTTATGCACTGCATTTTTGGTGCAACATATTTTTAGCCTCCAGAAATTTGTGCTAAATGACATGGAACACAAAAAATAGAAGCTAAATACATAAGTAAATTAAAAGTAGACAATTGGGTCAGTCTCTGGCAAAAAAACAAGCTTTTAAAGGACTGTAAAAACAATTATAATTGCCTTTCTTTATACTGATAAATTGCAGCTGGGAAGGATATAGTTGTACCCCCCCCACACACACACACATGCATCCTCCTCCATGAAGCGATGGAAAAGCACTAAAGGATCCATCAACTGGTTTAATAGTATCAAATATATAAAAGTACTTTTGTCCACTTGGATATCAAAGATTTTTACTAATCTATAAAAGAGGCAAGTTTAGACAAAGCTTTAAATATGACAAGAAAATACACTGATATATCAGATAAGCTAATCAAAATCATAAAACTATTTACTCCTGCCTAAATAGCAAATCTGGTATCGCTGACAAAACTAACCTAGCCGTTGGTCTCGAAAAGGACCTCCAATCGGTTGTTGACTGGGGCAGTAAATGGCTGATTAACTTTAATGCCTCAAAAACAAAACTGCTCTCTATTACCCACCACAGAGAACCCTCCCTGCCTCCCATTAGAATGTTTAATGCTCAGCTTCATGAGAATACCTCTTTGCGACTACTTGGTCTCACATTGTCCACTAGCCTTAGATGGAACAATTACATTAAATCAATAGCTTCATCTAATGTAAGGAATGTTGGTTCTCTGTGTCGTGCCAGAAAGTTTTTCTCGCCCAAGTCCATCCTTCAAATCTATAAATCAACCATTTGCCCTTGCATGGAATATTGCTGTCATATGTAGTCTGTAGCCCCTGCTGTTCATCTTAGGGTCCTCAACAAAATCCAGAGACAGATATGCGATGTGGTTAGCCCTGATCTGGCATCTTGTTTACAGTTACTCTCTCACAGAAGTGTCATCACCTCCCTCTGTCTTTTCTACAAATACTTTCATGATAACTGCTCTGATGAGCTATTTTCACTAGTTCTCAAACTGCATGAATTTAAATGTGCCACTAGGTCGACATCTCAGTCCCACCCTTACACTGTCGAAATGGTTAAATGTAGCTGTCTCTTGTACTCCAATAATTTCTTGTCTCGCACTTCCTGTCTGTGGAGCTCCTTTTCTCTTACTTGCTGCCCTGATAGCTATAATCTCCAACTATTCAAATCTAGATCTATTCCCCATCCTTCTCTTCATCCTTTCCTCTTTCACGCTTCTTTATTCTTGCACCCACTTTCTGTAATCCCTTACATTCTAGTGGCACTCCCACCTTGCTTGGGATGAAAAATTAAAAAAAAAAAAAGTCAATATTATACCATAATGTGGAGGTCTAGATAAACAAAGGGACTTCTGGATATTTTAATATAGCTATGGGAACTCTAGACAGTGCCAAAGTGTGTGAGTTGGTGGAAATTTACTTACTAGCAAGATTAAGCAACATTGTATATTGAAAGGAGACAGGTTGTTAGAGACTATGGTCTACTTCTTCTCAAAGGCACAAAAGAGAGGTTCATTGATGTCATAAGAAAAAAGTAAATTTCTTTAAAGAATCAGGCTAGTAAACTATTTGGATTCAACCTTTAATTTACTGAAAAGGAAAATATTAACACATAGAAAGCAATATTTAGAAAAATATGACAAACTGGGAAATTTCTTGTGACTTGTTTCACCTGTCAGGATTTCATTAAACAGTTTTCAGGCAGCTTCCCAAATCAATATGTAATAAAGAATTATCCATAAACTTCAGTAACAAGGTATTTTCATCATTCAAAAACAGACTATGAAAGTTCATTTAAAAAAAATAGCAGTTACTATTTCAATATATCATTTATGAAGGAGAATAACAACAAAAATAGAATTACAGAAAGAAAATGCTATCTGGTTTTAACCCACCTTCTAATTATTCTGGGAAAACAAAAAATAAGATTATTCATTAACTTATGGGCACATATTAAATAAGATTTTCAATAGGAACTCATTATAGCTGCGCTGAAAATATGATGCAAATTGATAAAGAAATATTTATCACAAACCACTGGGTATTATGAATATGAATATTTCACCATCTTGCAACTGGAAGTGCAAACAAAATTGATTTGTTAGGGCCAAGTACTTACAGGGAAACATCATATACCAAGGCAAACAACTTCTTGCGACACAAAAATGAATGCCTTCTTGCGAACCTGAAACGAATGCAACACCAAAACGAATGCCTTCTTGCGAACCTGAAACGAATGCGACACCAAAACGAATGCCTTCTTGCAAACCTGAAATGAATGTGACACAAAAACGAACGCCTTCTTGCGAACGAACACTTTACGACAGCAAACGAGCAAAACAGCACCCAAGACTGCTGCCGACGGACGACTGACCACAACGGCTTGTGTTTTTATAAGAAAAGACACCAAACAACTCACACATCTTCTTCTTGTAGTCCTCAGTCGAGTCCATTATGGTACTCGAAGGTGTGCCCGGCGACGACTCACACATGCAGTTCGAGGACGTTTCCGCGCATGCTCGTTACAGAAACACCTACTAAAAAGAGCAGAACTTATTGACAAATGTAGACATGTGAACAAGCTTTTGTTGACCCAGTTAAGTCCTGACTGAAAAAAAATGTATATGTGATAAATTTATTTGAATTTGATTAATTTGATTTCATTGAGTATTCATGTTTGTGAGTGGTGACTGCTTTCATCTCCACTTCTTGGGAAGGTGGATGGGTGTAGTCACTGCCCACGGTTTTTTATTTTTTCGTTTTTGAAAATCTCACTAAAATAAGATATGCATTTCTGAAATGTTACTTTCATAAAATTAGAAAATTTAAAGTTAAATTAATCTGTTCTGAAACAAATATTACTTACTTATAGCATAAAATTTTCTAGACAAACATTTCTTGACGTCACTGTATTGTTATTTTCACATCTCCATCGATAATTTGATGGCTGAATGTGTTGACAGGTTTATTACGGTGCACCAAAATTGACATAATTTTATGAATTCTAAGTAAGAACAGTTTTTTTTTTGTTTCTTATAATAATTTAAAATACTATAAATTTTTTTTACATTATTGACTTCTATAATGGTATTTCATTATTTAATAGCTAAGGTAATGATAAATAATTTTATTAATTATTAATATTACATTTTTAATTTAATAACTGATAATAACTAATAAAATTATTATTATATTAATAATTAAATTATTTCACTCAGTTATTAATTGTTTAAATTGATAAATGAGAATTTTATTACCTCAATTTAATTTTTAATTTAATAAGTTGAAGACCTTTATATATCAAGGGGTTTTCCTTAAGGGGGTGACAAACCTTGCACATGCGACCTTTTAACCATAATATAGAGATTCCATACTAAAAAAATATATAATATTTTGACACACAAAAAATATCTTTAATTATGGTAAAAAGTTTTGGTAACATGATTTGTATCAAGCTTTTAATTTTTGCATAGTAAATATAGTCTTCATTTAAAAACTTAATAACTTACCTCGTACTCTGTTTGAAAGAATTTTAAAACATTTTTTAAAATTAAAGAAAAATGAAAAACTAAAAGAAAAATGCAAACAATTCTTGTAAAAATTCTTTATTCATCAAAATTTTGTTTTTCTTCAGATAATAATGTCCTTAATGTATATTATTTATAAAAGCAGATAAAAGCCTATCTAATTAGATAATAAGAGTTTTATTGCAGTTTTTATTTTACAATTTGGTGGGAGGAGTAACAGATGTAAAAAAAAAAAAAAATATATATTTTTCCTATGATTTTCTAAAAATAAGATTTTCAAAAATAAATTTATTCATTTTTGAATAAGTCCTGACAGTTTCATTAAAATCAGACAATTATTTGATTTTTGCAAGAATTTCCAAATTAATGGGTTTTCCCCCAGAAACTGCTACATTACTGCTACAGGGTGACCCTCTGAAGAACAACAGTGTTAGATGTAAAGGACTGTCACTTAATCAAGTACCACATCAAATACCGTATATACTTGCATATCATGCAACCTTTGAAGACCTAATTTTGAAGCTAATTTGACTACAGTAAATGGATATATAGTTTGGTCAATGGCATACCCAGGGCCAGCAGTGCATATGCTAAATCATGTATGGTGTGACCACTTAAAATTAGCTTCAAAATTAGATCTTCAAAAATTGCATGATACACAAGTATATACAGTTTAAAAAATTTACTCATCTGTAACCAAATGAGATGGGCAAGAGCACCTTACTAGAATGGGAGATGATTACTTAAGAAGTTATTTCATGGAGAGTTATGATGAGTTAGCATTAGGGTTGTTGATTATTTTATTTTTAAATTAAAAATATCAGATATTTTTTTTAATTGTTTCTTTTTTCTTCATTTTTGCATATGAAGAAAGCAAAAGATCAAAACTGATATGAATAGCTTGAGAGATTAATAAGGACAGTAGGATAATTTGGGCTTTTTTAAGGAACATCTACATTCAACTTTCAGTCTTGTTTTTTGTTGTTCTTTTTTTCGGATAAGGTCATGCAACTATTTTGTTCTTACAGCATCTTTTACTGATTGGCATGGTGATCATCAACTATGTATGATTGATTTGTACATAAATAATCTTGTATTTTTTTTTTTTACTAGTAGTTTGCTGGCAACACTACCAGTCAGTATTGTTTTTTGAAACTTCCATCTGAGCTTTTCAATTTTTTTTTTTTTATTCTGGTATTACAGTTTTTCAATTTTTTATTACTTAAATCTATGGGGTGCTGAAATGCCAGAAATCTATCCACCAGGAAGAAGACCATGTGGAAATTGCCCATCAAAACATAATTTCCAGTATCAATTTATTCAATTTGTTCTTTTTTTGTTCTGTTTTTAACTTGTGGTACAACTTCCAAACAGGACAACCTTTGCTAAATTATGCCAAGCATTCAAAATAAATCTTGTAGAATTGATTGAAAAATTGTTCTGTGTAATTTTCTTTCTGTGAAAGATTTATGGTAGGCACTTTTTCCAAATGTAGAAAAAAAGTAAGGGTTTTTGCTAGAAATAAAATGTTTCTTTTAATTTGTGTTTACTAAATAATAAATGTGAATGTCACAACTGAACAATATATATTAAGCAGTTGATTTTGAAAACAATTTGTAAACATCTTTTTAAAAAGTGATGATTTAAGTTTAATATTAAGTTTCCTATACAATTATTTTATTTTTATTGTACATTATACAATAACAGTATCTTGCAAACAAACAAAAGTTGGCATAGTTAATTTGTTTTAACAAAATCTTTGCTCATCTTGAAAATACATTTTTGACTTTTAGTTTAATGTTCATTGATTTTCAATATTTATTTGTAAATAAATTCAATTACTATTTTTTGTTTCTGAAAAATTATAGAGTGACCCATGCACCACTGCTGAAGCAGTGGATATTTAGAAAGAATTGTTCAAGAAATTTGAAAAAATCCTGAACAAAAAATTGATAGAAATTGGAGGGAAAAAGGTACAGCCAAAGCTTACCTTCTTGCCAACATGGTTTATCCTTATCTTCAAGGAAAATCATTTAGCAAGGAGGAAGTTAATCTTGCAATACCAGTGAGAAATATCCCATACTTGTTCTGATTAATATAAAGTTGTGAGCAAGGTCTCCTCCCTTCCAGGCATTTAAATTTGCAGACTCCATAAGCAAGACAGTCTCTGCTGTGGGATTCACATGCATGTGTATTCAGCAGTGATATATTTTCTGTGATTCTGACTTCTGTCAGCAGTTCCTTCATCTGGAATTGAACAAGTTTTCTCATCCTATGGACTGGTGCATTCCAAACTGAAAATTCATCTTGGTACATATAAAGCAGAAAAACTGTTTTTTTTTTCTATTTAAATCCATGAATGTAAACACTGCTTATGTTGCATTTTAAAATTTGTTAATGTTTAAATTTTTATTTTATAGTGAAAAAAACATTCAGTTGATTAATAAATATTGAATTAAATACTTTTCTTCATGAAATTAAATAAAAACAAAAAAATTGTTTCATTTCTAAAGCTTTCGCCTTAAATAAAGATTTTTGTGAAATTGAATTGATTTCAATCAATGATTTAAATCAAACAATCATGGTTGCCATGTCCAAAACAAAAAGAGGAGAGGAGGCATTTTAAGGATGTTGTTAAACAATTTTAAAACTCTTGCTATTGATGCTGAAGGCAGGGAAATGTTGGCATGAAATCAATCTGTGTAGAGAAAAATGGTAAATGCTGATTGAAATAAATCTGAAAATAGCAGGATATGACCTCAATCTCATATAATATAGAGCCTGACTATATATCTAACATCTGTGTACAGCTGTCTTAGCCAAAACTAGATTTGCTAGTCATCTAAGATCACAGCCACAGTCTAAGAAATATCATCTTTGTGAGAAAGTATGTAGGTCAGTAGTGGGCCTGAAGAACTACATGAGAGTGCATAAACTTTCAGACCATACACAAATCTTTTGTCTGCTATATATGCAGGAAAGCCTTGCATAAGTTGAGTGGGCACTTGGAATCATTTAAGTGCTCAGTGCTGCTCAATCTAGAACTGAACAGATGAACTTGTTTTATATATATATATATATATATATATATATATTATATGTCTGTGTGTATTGGCTGAAAATGGTTTAGAGACCTAGATAGCCTATAAGAGGCACATAGAGCATCTGGAATGCTTCCATCAAAAATGCTTGTCAGATATTGAAAATATCATGGAGGTGAAGAATACCCCATTCCCAACAGTGCTGCAATGATCAAAAATGTTATCATCAAGCCTGCAATGGTTATGAAGTGGAGACTGAAATGGGTAGTACATTTAGCCAACTTCTAAAGCAAGCATTGTATGGTGAATTGGTGAAAGCCATACATCCTATAAAGACTGCCTCAAGGACACACATAAGTAGGTCAACATAGACACCGGCATTTAGGAAGATCTTGCATCTGAAAGGTCTACTTGGAAGATACTACTGATGATTAGTCTTAACAACTTAAAAAGGCAGGATTGAATATGCAGAGCTAAAATAGGCTACTCACTACATGGAGAACATAAGCTTCTTCTCAAGAAAAGGTACTAAAAAACTCTCACCTGTGCAAAATGTGGCCATATATGCCTTTCAAAGGCTGACTTGATTATTCACACATGTTGTCACAATCTTTCACTCAGATGTCCACTGATTTTGCTAGCAATCTGTGCAGGAAAATGTGCAGGTCAGCAAGTGGACTTAACTGACATTAGAAATTACAGCACCATGTTACCAATGTAGCAAGGACTTAGCTTGCTTGCAGAACCCACAGTTTAAAATATAGGTCACTTGCTGAACTAATGAGTCACCAGAGATGACCTCAGGAGCAAGAAAATCAACAGTAAAGTCATGGAAGTAACCAGACCTAGACATAAAAATCTCTATGATCATTCTCTTCTTTGGCAAAAATTGCACTTTCATTTTGCACTAAAACTTGCGCAATAACACATCCAGGCATAAAAATCACATAACTTTTGAACTAAACAGCATACAAATGAGACCATTAAAATTTACAAAATATGGAAAAAAAAAAAAAAAAAAAAATGATTATTTTCCAGATTAAAGTATATATTGACAGGAGAAAAACAGCAAAAAATTTAAAAAATGAGAAATTTGATGTTTCTGTTTTGGTTAATTCCTCAAATGTCTTTTCTGGGGATTCTACCATATAAATTGATGGAATGATGTCACATCTGATTTATTTCAACCATATTTTGCACCCATTGTAAACCAATTTGTTATAACCAAAAGCTGAAACAAAATTAACTACATGTGAACAATTTCTTTCATCCAATAATCAAATAAAATTTATTTACATATAAAATTTATTTACAATGGTTAATAATAAATTGCCTGTAATAAAAATAAAAAGGAAGTGTTCTCCTAGAAAGTTGAAAAAGTAATGACAATTTAGAAATAAGTGTTAAAATAGGATGTTGATCAATAACCTGAGTAGCAGCACTTCACCAAACACTAGAAATTTCAATAAACTTAAATAATGCCTAAAGTTTAAATCGACTTTAGCAGGAAGGGTGACAAGCTACTGCCACTGCATTGAACACATCCATTAAGCTGAGGAGCAGGAGTGTAATATCTTAAGAAATTAGTTAGCCAAGAATGGTGAATTCAATCCTAGGTAGGACCATTAGAGTCAGCTTAGTTAACAGCTCTCCCCTTTTTCACTTTTCATGTAAATGATAGTGGTAGCACACATGTCTTAATGGACATTTTTTTTTTTTTTTTTAAGAGAGATTCTACACTCACATACATGATCCAGAAGAGGAGATACCTCTCTTAGTCAGGGAATCTGTGACTTGGCTTGAGCCAGAAATCTATTCAAGCTTATATATTACCTTTTTGTTCAAGCTTTTCATAAATAATGCCAGTTTCGATTCTCAACCTTTTATCCAATATTTGATTAGATGAGTGAGAAGACTCACATAGGCCTGCATTGTCACTTTTACTGGAAGATTTTCCACATTGTCTACAATAGATAAAAGTTCAAGAAGTTATTTTCTATAAAAATGCGTCCATAGTATCAACCATAGCAAGTGTCTCTGCTGCTTATGTTCTTTTCAAAATTTTCTTGACTTTATGAGATAGCCAAGAAATAGGAACATAACTATCATTGCCACCCACAAGAAAGACAATGTATATCACTGGAGATCCCCCAATGCTGCATCACTACATACTACAAGTTTCATTCTAGCAAGATTGCCAAAGTTAGGTATTAACAGTCTGGAGGAGATTTTCTAGCTAATATACTCTCCACCTTTCTATCTTTTTAAAAATGATGTGACATTACTTTTCTCTCAACCTAAATCAGTCTGTGCCTGTGTAGATAGCCAATTTAGCTTTCCCATTGAGCTTCTGCATAATTTGAGCTTGTCATTTGACAAAACTCAGTTTGAATTATAGTCAGTCTTTGTAGGTATCATAGGGACTGATTTGACACATTCACTTTGACTAATTATTATGGACTCTTTTCGCTGACAAATCTCAAGACCAAGATATTTGAAACTTGAAGTTTCCTCTAATTTGGTCATAAAGACTTGCTTGATTTTCTTTATTACATTTTCTTTAAATTTTTAAGTGCCTGCCCAGAAGAAGTCATCTACATGAGTTGATATGATTCCATTAATCTTATCATAGTATCATGTAAAGACAGTTTGGTCATACTTAGATGGGCAGTTTCTCAATTCTGTTACCTTTTCTCTCACCATTCTCAAAAAGCATCATTCAGTCCATATATAGATTTATTTAACTTCCATATATAACTTTCAGGAACTTCAGCTTCTGTCTTGATATCCATAGAATGAAATATCCACCTCAAAGTGATGATTATGGTCAGGAAAATTTGTAGGCTATTCTTTGAGGAAATACGTATCACTTCTAGCATATCCCGATTCTTCATTTTAGAACCCTTTTGCAACCAGTCTGGCCTTTATTGTAATTCTATCTTTTCTCTCTTTTTTAGTGCAAATTCATCTTCTTGTGATTGTATTTTGGCCTGAGTTTGATACAACAGAATAAACTTTGTTTTCAGCCCAGCTATGTAATTCTTACTTCTTAGCTTTAGTATATTCTACATTGACTGTTGAAAGTAAGCTAATTTCCTCATCTAAAAGTTCCTTTTTAAAAGTGCCACATTCACAAGAGTCTTCCTGCAGATTTTCTTTTTTATAGTCTTTCCACTCTACCACATTTTCCTAAAATCATGCCAAAAGGGCTTTTCCCCTTCAGCATGTACATTTAAAATATTTTTGTTTTTGCCTGTAGCTTTTCCAGCATTTTCCAGATAACTTCTATTTCCTTCTAAGAAGGATCATTGTCTGATATCACATTATCTCTTGCCCTATTCTTGGTAAAATTACAATATCTGCCTTCATAGATTTTTTTTGGTGGATGTCCAGCCTTATTTGGTTCCTGACTGATACTCATTTTATGAGTTTTTGCCTTGTCACTTATAGAAGGACTGATATCATTTTTTTCATCATGAACCATCCATAGCCTCTTCAAAATCTGTACTTTGACTATCTTGGTCTACCTATGAATCATCTTCCAAATTTTCCATGTTGGATGATTTCTCATCAGTTGTTAGTGCATTGAATTCTTCAAACTCATTTTTATATATCTGCAGGTGACATGGATGGATTCTAACATAGCTTCCTCCATGCTTGACCAACATCTGTTTGTTTTCAGTTCCTATAAATGTCCTTGGTCCCATCCAACAATTTGATTAATTTCTCTTAAAATATATGAGATCTCTGTTTAATAGCTGTAATAGGTCTCACCTTTTGATGCAAAGCTCTTCTAATTTTTCTCACATGAATCCGTCTTTTGCTGTATGCATAGCATTCAAGTTGTTAGCTATGGATTCACTTGATGTAACACCCTCTAAAGCTGGGGGTTTATTTATCAGAAATGAAGACACCTAAGGATTTTGTCCAAATACCAATTGATTTGGGCTATGACCATTGACATTATACAAAGTATTTTTGGAGCTCAGTGACCAAGCAAGGGCAAATTCCAAGCTGCAAAATGTGTCTTCCATAGTATTGAGTACCATTTCATTAAGTATAGCATTGTGACACTCATTCAATCCATTGCTATATGGACTTTGTGCTGGTATAATTTGTACAATAATATTCAAATTCTGAGCCATGTCTCTGAAAGCTTTGTTATTAAATTCTCACCCATTATCAGTTAGAAAATTAGGAGATCCAAAATATACAATCTAAAACTGAAATACAATGTCAAGTGTTGGCCATCTCCAAATTTAAATGTAGCCTTACTATCCTCTGCTTTCATATTTCTTTTAACTTTCTCTGGCAAGGTATCCAGGTAACAATTATACCAAATCAAACCACATACTGACTTGGAACAACCTGAGTCCAAAATCATGCAACCAATAGTTTGTCCTGTGAATCCTTTGTCCCCAGAGTTATTGTGATTCACAAGTACATTATTGGCTTTGAATACATCTTCCTCATTTCCTTTGTCAAAGGTAGGTCAACAATTTTTAACCCAGTGTCTGGTTGATTCACAAACAGTACATCTAGTAGGTTTACCATCAGGTTGAACAGAAGACCCACTCAAGGTAGAGGATTACTGAATAAGGTTGTTATATGGATGTAATAGGAGGAAGTAAGTGCTGATTATTAGAATACGTAGGATAGATAATGGTTGACATGAAATTTGAAGAGGTTAAGATTGTAGTGTTCAGATATTCTATCGAGAATCTGTTCCACAAAATAGCTCTCCCCAAAAAGCTGTCTGAGGGGAAGTTCCACCTTACTAAAGTGATATAAAGGGAATGAGAATGATTCAACCCTTGTACATGGCCTGATGTCTCTTATCTCTAAAGGCCTGAAAAAGTGAAATGTATCTCATCTAAACATTTACCTTGGAAATAGCAATAGAGGAGTGATAGGCTTGCAACATTTTGATGCCATAGGTTTAAAAATAATTAATTGGCCACATAGTCTGCATAAATGCAGCCCAGATATGGCACCAATACTTCATTTTTGTTCTGATCTGACTTTTGTAAAGATAGAGCATGGCAGAAAGTGTTGGGTACTTTCTGGAGTGGTGCAAGGAACTGATCATTTTTCCATCATCTTTAATGATAGATCATATATGTGATTTCCATGCATGAGGTATGAGGTCTAGAGAGAAATTGAGCTTCAATTGACATTCAAGTCAAGATGCCACATTACAACCATCAATTATAACTGGAGAAAATTCAGGTTCTGCTCAGTGATGATGGAACATTACTAGCTTGGTTTTGGAGGTATTGACTGTTACAAGCTAGTTTTTTTCACCCATTGAACTGTTAGAGCTAGATCAAAGGAGAGATCAGCTGCCAGGTTCTGATCGTTTAGATTTTTAGAAGTGCACTCATAAACTATGGTATCATCTACATAGATATTAACTAAAGATCTGGAAATGTTTCTGGGCATATTGTGAATATAAAGCAGAAAGAGTATGGGATCAAAGGGAGGGCCTTGGAGGACACCTGCATTGATCTCATGGACTTCAGAAGACTATCTACTGACAACAACCTTTATGGGCATACACAATAGGAAGGGCTTGATAATTGGGAAAACTTTACCAGCAATCTCCTATGTTAAACCTTGTCAAAGGTCTTTGAAATATCTAAGGTGATTGCTCTCATGATGAGTTTATAATTGATTGCTGATTCTGTGTCTATCAGCAAATATCAGCAGTAATCTTAGAGGAGAGAAATCTGTACTGTTTATCACTCAAGAGATTGTTTCTGTTGATGTGATCAACAACCTTCTTGTTGATAAAACAATTGTGGTTAAAAAAACTTTTCCAATATTGGAGGTAGTTCTGGGTTAAGGTTTTTAAGAATGATCACAGGAATTTTATCTAGGTCAGTAGCCTTTATAGTGTCAAGGCTTTTAATTAGTCTGGAAACTTGAGCTGAGATACAGAAATCACAAAGTTTGTGCTCTCTGTGATAGGAAGTCAGGTAGAGTTAGAGGCAAATTTCATTGCAAAGAGCTTAACCTTATCTGATAACATTGAGATAACCTCAGGTCATTTATAATAGTAGGTTTACTGATGGTTTGCCTCTATTAAGAATCATATTTGGGATTTTCCAGAACTTGCAGGAACCAAGTCATTTGTTTTCAACTTTGGCTTAATCTGACTGTGCATAGCAGTTCTTTGCATTTTCCAGAATACTCTTGTACTAATTGCGGCAAGAGTTCTGCTACACTGTTCCCAGTGCTAAAGAGGTTAGTAATGGTTACAGTGAGCTATGCGTCAGCACATTCAGGTGTGTATCAAGGCTGGCTATTTGGTCTTTGTTGATATTTTTTGTGTGGAATAAAAGTCTCCATGCCAGAAAGAAACCTTTTGGAAATGAGGGAGGTTGTTCTAGGAGCTCTGTTTGTGAAGAATGCTGAGAGAAGTGTTTCTACAGTGTAATAGCTGAAGCTGTCCCAAACAGCTTTTGAGTATTACAAAAATCTTTCAGTGAAATGGAACATCAGGGGATGCCTTTGATCAATGATTGCTTAGTTAACTTTGTTAGTGTTTTAATATTTGCAACATAGTCCTATGTTATGAGAATAATATAAGTATGTGATATCAATTTTAAAGATTTGAAACCCAGATTAGGTCTATGTGCATGTTAACTCTAGTACAAACAATATGAAATATATAAGATGGACATTATAACTGATAAAATAATGTTTAATATTGATGTTTTTTAAATTCCTTATATGGTACAAACTAGTAAGTATGTGTTTGATTCAAATTCATTGAAATTGATGTGATTTGTAATTAAAATGTTTGATAAAGAAATAACTTTATTAAACAAATATTTATTCCTTGCAAATATAAATTTTATAATTTTTACAATTATATAATTTCCATTTTTCTTTCTTTTTTGTTTTACTTTAGTAATTATCTTAGTAGATTATTTTGTTATATTTTTTCTCTTGCAGAATGGGGATTGCCTGATTGAAATGCTGGAAAGAATGCAGTGTGATAGAATAGATGACCAACGATGTGACATGACATCTTTCTATAAGGTAAGGCAGATTAATTGATATGTACTTCTCAAATAAAGAATTCATTTGTTCAGTTACTGCAACTTTTGGTTTTCTACATAGACTGAAATCTGCCTTATTATTTTACCCATAGCTGGTGAGAGAAAGTGCATGTCTTTTTACTTTCTAGGCTGGTAGCTATTAATTTCACCATTTGAAATAAAACATGGGGGTTTCTACTCAAGCACATCTACCCATTAAAAATAACATTTAATGTAATAAGAAACAATGTTAGATTAAAAAAAAGCATCTATTAATTAATTAAAAATTACTTTGTTTACTTTTTGGGCATGATCAGCAACATAGCTGACACAGTCCCAATGAGAGATGTGCAATTCGTAAAACAAGTAACTGTGCACTATTTACATTATTTGGATTATTGTCCTCATCTTTCTTGCCATATTTATCGCAATGTTTTGGCCGTTGTATGCTCCAGCCTTTTTCAGGTGGTTGGAATGTCAAACTGAACCCTTTATTTCGCTCACTGGGGTAGACTGTTTTAGTTCCATGTGCCATGTCTAATGGACGTCAGTTATCAGTTATCTCCTGTTAATTCCCCTCTCCAAGTTCTCCATTGCCTTAACCAGGTAGGACACATGCCACAGTGGATAAAGGTATTAGTTAGATCCAGTGACAGGACCCAAAGAGTTGAGAGTTCAATACCTGGTTAAGGTGGTAGAGAACTTGGAGAGAGGAATTAACAGGAGATGACTGATAACTGACATCCATTAGCCATGGCACATGGAATAGAACAGTTGTAAGTGATCTGGGGTTTCAATGGAAATATTTGTCACAGATTACTTCCACAACGCAGAGAATAAATCACTAAGTTCACATTCGAACATTGGGGCCAGAAAGAAATGCCGAAAACTTGATTCACAGTTACTATCTCACAAATCCCAATGTCCACAACAAGTCAGAAAAATAACTCACTCTCCAACAAACACCGTAGCCAAAATGCCCAAATTTTTTCTTTTTGATTCAAGAACACCAATTGCTTTTATCGGACAAGCATTTTTTCATTCATCAACAACTGTGAGAGGACGCCCAATTTTTACAGTGACTCCTGCAACGGACTTGTTTTAATTTGCATATTCCATCTTCAGCATGTCATGTGGAATATGTGCCCTTTTTTTTGGTAAGTAATTTTCTTTTTCACTATATTTTCCGTTGTAGGATACATGCGACACACTGTCGTTTGGCTTAATGAGGTAAGTCGCTGTTTTCTTCTATAACAGTCTACCCCAGCGAGCAAAATAAAGGGTTCAGTTCAACATTCCCCTGAAGAAGTCTGGAGCGTACAATGACTGAAATGTTGTGATAAATCTGGCAACAAAGATGAGGACAATAGTCCAAATAATATAAATAGTGTACATAATACCTCATCTCAGAAATATAGACAGATACTAAAGTAATTGTGCCTTGCTTTGCTGTAGTTGCTACCATCACACCTGGTGAAAAAGACATTTTCTCTAAGGTAAACAGGAATGCAGATTCAATCCTTGCTAAGAGGTTCATTTTCTTTAATATGACTTTTTGATATTTCTAGGCTGCTATATATCAGTTTCACTATTTGAAAAAAAATAATTACATGTGTATCCTGTCAGATTTTATTATTGTGCATTAAATTGGTACTCAATAATGATAATTCCTCATCCCAGAATTTCAGACATAAAATTTGGGAGTGCTAGGCATTTTATGCAAATAAACTCAGTTGATAAATAAATCCATGATATTGTCTATAGAAACATTTGATTAACACAATATCTTATAAAGCTGAATAAGTTATTATTTTAAATATTAATATGACCTTTTTTGACATTCTGTAACTTTCATCAATCTTTCTCCCATTGATTTTCTTAATTTTCCTGCTGTTTTAAATTTCAATTTTCTTACTGCAATTTTTATTGCTTCCCAGAGAACTTTGCTTTATTATTTTTCTATTCTCATATATATATATATATATATATATATATATTAATGATGAACCATAAATTTTCTATTGAAGATGATGAAGAGCTATAACATTAAGTTTCATCTTATTATATCTTTACTGATTTAAAATAATAATAACTTGTATTGAGAGTGTCAGATTATATTATGCAAACAAAATAAATGTATAACAATTCTGATTTTTAAATAAATCCAAGATTTATAGATCTTTTTAGATTTTTTAAGTAAATCCAAGATTTATAGATCATTCTGATTTTTAAATAAATCCGAGATTTGTAGATCATATATTTGATTAACACAATATTCTAGAAATATGGATAAATTATTTTACATGTCAATATGGGCTTGTTGACATTTTATAACCGTTATCTATCTTTCATACATTGATATTGTTAACTTTTTTACTGCTTTGTTTTTTAACATGCAACAGTTTTTACTTCCCAGAGATATTTGCTTGAATATTTCTTTCCATTTTTATATACATATATCTTTTAATGATAGACCATAAGTTTTCTATTGGATTAATATTGAGAGAAGATGGAGGTCTTTCTATTGATTTACTATATTTTTAAACATTTTTTGGCAAGGTGGGCCAATGTTTGGAACAAGAAGGAGCATTGTCTAATTTTGCATTTCCTTCACTCAATAACTTCACAATATCTTGTATTTGTTTATAGGTTATGTCTTCAAAAATTGTTGAATTTTAAAACAAGATGTCTTTTGTTAAGGGAAATTAAAGCTGAAATGGTTGATATTTCAAGTTAATTTCTAAGGCAAATTTGAAAAAGAAATAGTAACTATCATTGTGGCAGTGTTTATTATTAAGTCCTAGCTCTTACATTATCCATATCCTCCTGATTACTTTATCATTTGCAAATTTATTAAATATGAATAAAGAAAATTTTCAATTGCTATCATTTCCTATAAAAGTATAAAAGTTCTTTTTTTAATTAAACATATTTTAATAAAAATGTTTAAAAAGAGAATGTGATACCACCCACACGCATCTGTATTAATATATGGTTATTATCCAGCTATGAATGATTTGTTTTAATAATAGGGCTTCAAGAATCCAAATTTATTTTTTCACAGTTAAAATGATATAGTATATGCATGTTCTGAACAATATTTGCCATATACTAGTGGGAGAAATGTGTGTACCTCGTAGGATGTATTTCTATGGATAGTGATGGGCAAGTGGCAGTTATATATCCAACAGACATCAGACATTTACAATATAGAGGTGGCCTTCTAATGAGCAAAAGAAATCATAGAACATTCTGTCTTAATACTGAGTTTTACAGGAGGAATTATTAAAAAAGAAATGTAAAACTATATTTTAAATTACTAATCTTATATATTTATTACATTCACTTAAATAGTTTTTATGGATGCTTCTTTATGACTGATTCATTTGCTTACAATAAAATAGAGCCATTGTTTTTTTTCTTCTTTTTGTTGACATTACTAATATTCTGTTTTCATTAAAGTTAATTTTGTTTGTTTATGATATGTTCCAGAAAGGGATATATTTGTTGACGTAGCAAAGTGGTTGTTTACTACTGTGAGGCGAATGAAGAAAACAGTAACCAGCGAGTAAATTCAAGCTCTCCCAACTGGTATTTCAACCTTGAGTCATTCCTTCTTGAGTTCTGTCTCCAAATCACACTAACTGCCCGTTCTTGCCGTCAACCGTGAACGTCCCCTCAAGAACTCCCTGGAAAAAAGACGCCGTCCCCATAAATTGGTTCGAACGCATTAAATCTGTCAGTCGTGTATGCAGTCATAAGGGCTGTTTAATTAGGTTTCGTCCTGCCCTCTGCTCTCCACTGAGTTGTCTATACACAGCAAGGGCACCACCTCAAGTCGAGAGGCAAAATTAACCAATCTTGTCCATGGCACAAAGTTCGCAGACCAATTCCACATTTTCTATCCATTCAACAATGGGCATATCCGTTGGGGCGCCGCTGAATTCTGGAATCAAACGGACGTCAAAGAATTTGCCTTCCATTTTGAAGAATCAATATGCCGAAATAAAAATTGAGGCGAATGAAGAAAACAGTAACCAGCTTAAATTCAAAACAAACCAACTGGTATTTCAACCTTGAGTCGTTCCTTCTTGAGTTCTTCGAGGGACGTTCACGGTTGACGGCAAGAACGGGCAGTTAGTGTGATTTGGAGACAGAACTCAAGAAGGAACGACTCAAGGTTGAAATACCAGTTGGGAGAGCTTGAATTTACTCGCTGGTTACTGTTTTCTTCATTTGCCTCATACTGTAACTGGGTAGGACAATCTAGCAGGTAATCGTAATGGACTGATCCTTGTCGTAGTGGTGGGCAATAGGCGTAGACAATAGGTGTCGTTCATGTACCTCCACATCAGTCTGTATTTATGGCTGACACCAGCCAAACCATATTACTGTGAGGGGGAACCAGGTGTATGCATATTCATTACATCAGTTTATAAAACAAAAATATTCAAATTTTGATAAAGAAAAAAATGCATACTGAGATACAATAGAACCAAAGGCAATTTCTCTGAATGAAATTAGTTAAAACTAAATTCTTCATCTAAACATGTGAGGAAATAAAGGGTGTATGTGCATGCATATATAAATATATGCATGTGATGTTGATAAATATGAGCAAGATTATATAATTATGTATATTCAAGTGTCAATAACTGTAAAGATAAAAATTATTTATTTATTTTTCTATGCTAACAGAAAAATCTAAATAATACAACAATATCTGAGCCACCTGGACGTTTAACTGGCTTGAACAAAGGGCAGCTGACTCCTACTGGAGATGGCACAATATCACTTTCACAACCTCCAAAGAAAGAAGTGAGTTTCAATTATTTTCTTGTTTGCTCCTGTATTATGATTATTTCTATTGTTGATGATTTTTATTGATACTGAATTTTTGTAAATATATTCTTTTTATAAAATAAATTTGAAAGTTTTTAAAATGTATATTAGCCCAGTACAATTGATTTTGTTGTGATGATTGCTGGTTTTGTGACTTGATATATTGGATTGTTTGGAGAAATTTCATCAAAGCACTTACTGTCAGAGTCTAGAATCAACTGGAAAAATTAGAGGATGTTTAAGGGAACTACAAGGATGCTTCTGTGAGTGGGAACACTAAGCTTTTTGTTTTGATAAAAGATTTGCAATATGATCAGATCATAGCATTTGAGAAATAATATAGTCATACCAAACAGCATGTGTTTCTTCTTTCTTTTTACAGAATCATTTCTCTTCTACTATGGCTTTTTTAAGAGGAAGAAAGGTAGCATCAAAGAGTAAATGAGAGCAGCTTTAAAATGTGTGTATTCAGATGTTGACAATGTTTCTCTTTTGCCTGAGACAATACAACAATACTGAGATCTAACATGTTTCAGTGAAGTGAATGTCATGGTCTACAAAGTATATGCAGAGTGTGCACCATAACTTGACATTAATCTAGGCAGATAGGACAAGAAATGTGTCATCAAATTGCTGACAATTGACTCAGCAGTATCAAGTGCTGTTGTAGGAAGCTAATATTTGTTTTGCTAAATCACTTGAGGCTGATATTTCTTAAGTTCAACATAGAGATCCTGATTAGGATGCTGTACACCAGTTTGATTGCCTTAACAGACAATGGTAACACTGGTTTTTGTTAATCATTCAATTCAGTGATTAGAAGGGTATGTGAGTTTTGGCTTGATCTTGCCAATATAAATGGCTACTTGCTGTACGTTATCATCTAAAGAACTGTTGGTTTCTTTTGTGTACTTTGTGAAAATGTTAAAGTTGCAGTACCCAAGCTCAATTATAAGCCAAAAAGTTCTTTGCCTATTTAGGCACTTTATGTGGTCTTTTTTTCTTTTTTCATTTTTTTTTTTTTTTTTTCTTAAGAAGTTGATGATCATAAAAGGCACTTTGTGAATTTATCATCCAATTGTTCCAAGTCTTTCTTGAAAGTTAAGCACATCCTCCATCATGAGAAATATTTGGCCAAAAAAAAGAGAATATGAAGGCCATCATTAAATTACATACTTTTTAATTTAGAAAATGGGAAATATGATTGTGATAATTCAGGATTTAAAATAAAATCAAAGTCTTAAACTTTTTAAAAACTAAAACTGAAAAGAATACAAAAATATGGAATTATTAGTATTTACCAGCAATATTTTTAGAATAATGTACCTGAAATTAATATAAAGTTTTCTGTAGCTAAAATGTTTGTCAATTTCAAACATGAAGGAAAATTTAAACTCAGAATAAATCTTTTCTTCCTTTCATTTTGAAGAAGCAGAAAATTAACTTTGTACCATCAAAAACATCGACTTTTTAATAAACCACAACTTTATATATTTGAGGATAAAACATTCTACTAATCCTTTACTTCCTCAGGATATTCAGTAAATATATAAATAAAAAAAGGAAACAGGAACTCATAATGTCAGGAAATATTTGCTGCATATGTGTTAGGAAGAGCACATTTCTTTTGCATAATTATTTACTATTAACTTTTTGAAATCCCTATTCCTTTTCCTTATAGAAGAGGAAAAACATGTCTCATTTTGAAAATACATTACTTTTGACCATCTGGATCCAATTTAAATTTGGGAATTAATTTTGAAGCCATTATTAAATAAATCATTTATATTCTTGTGTATATATTATAAATGCATTGTAAAATCTTTAACATAAAAATATAAAGATTCTATTGATTTCTTTGAACTCATTTGTACTTTGCCAATAATTTTAATTATATGGATAAAAGTATCTAAATTTTTAGATTTCTGTTTGTATTGCAAGCCTTGGTTCAACACTCATTTATAGTCATTCATTTAAATCACTTTAGATTCCAAACCAAATTAGGTTGGCTATATTGTTTTTCTGGTCGTTTGTAGTTTAAAGGTAGAGAATGTGAGAGGCTGATATGTGATACACATTGGTATTAACATTATTCAAATGAAAACTATCTTTAAAATCCATTTCATTAGATCTTTTTGTTCCATATTTGTTTTGCATGTAAAAAATTATTTTTACTTTTATCTTGAATTTTTCAAAGCCGAGGAAGTCTGTTTTGATTGTCAAGGTAAATAATTAAACTTTTGTCTTATTCAATAAGCAGTTTTCTGCTCCATGCTTGGAAAAAAGAAGTTTAAGTTGAGTAATTTTCTTATTTTCCTATAGAAATAAGATCTAATCTTTCTATCTGGAAAAAGAGAAAAAAAAAGTCACTAAATACATTCATTTTTGTCTTTTTTTCATTTTATTTCTATTATTTTTATCACAGTTTTCAGATTGTTATTTTATATTTTTGATCCACACTGCTTATTTAACAGTCAGATGAACTGAGATTTGCTGTAAAAAGCAAAAGAAATAAGATGAAAGAAAAAACTTGTTCAAAATTAATAATCTTTATTTAAGAAATTTCTTGCCTATTATGAAACAAACATGATGTCAGCATTGTAGTGGTCAAAAAAATTAGAAATTTTGCTTTGTGACTTATTTGATGTCAGCTTGTAAAGCCTTTATAGCCAAATTGTTAAAAGCAGAGAAAGACAGACTCTTAAGGATAAGAGATAGGAGTTGAAATGTTGACAGAAGCTTTTTATTTCTCATCATTGCTGTGAGAATAACAATGTGAGAGTTGAAGTTTAAAGAAATGTTTATTTTCTTTGTATAATTTTTAAACATAATTTATTGAAGAGCATTTATGCTGTTAACTGATGTATCTCTTGATAGGAAATAATTAAATTATGCATTTAATATTTTGTTAGCATTGTCACTTAATTTAAGAACACGACTCAGAATTAACTTTTACACTTTATTTATCAGTATATTGAAAAAATTAACATTTTTCTATTTGAAAGAGTTTATAATTATATAAGCTGAAATTTAATGTTAAAAAAGTACTGCTTAGAATGTAATTTACATCTAAAATGCAAATATTTGATGTAATACAACAGGCACTTGAACAAAGACAGTGGGTATAACAGCCAAAACGTTGTGAGTATAACAACCCAGAGGTACAAACGTCTTTTTCTATGTGCTGCATTTTTTCAGGACATAGGTAATTGATCATGGCCCTTCACAACTATCTATCTCATGTGGTTCTCAATAGTTTTTCTTCCTTACCTAAGACTCCCACCCCTCCTGTCATGTCATCCAATCACACAAGCCTTCCTCTGTCTTGCTCTTAATAGGCCACTGAAGAGTAAGTTTTTCAAGACCTCCTTCCTCATTATGTGTCCAAGGGATTTCAGCTGTCTCTTCCTGATTTTGAGTAGAAGTTTTCTTTCTCTTGCCATTTTCTTTCTCTTGCCATTTTCTTTCTCTTGCCATTTTCTTTCTCTTGCCATTTTCTTAAAGTTGCCATTTTCTTTAATACTTCCTTGTTTCAGTATCCTTCTATGGAACCATATTTCTATTGCTTCTAGTTTTTTCCACATCCTTGGGGAAATTGTTCAACATTCACTGCCATATAAGAGGATGTTATAATGAACCTTTGGTTGTAAAGGAAAGGAACAAACAAGGATTAAGATTTCAACAATATGTATTGGTCAAAATTCAGAATATGTACGTAATTGTTTAAAAGGTGGTAAAAATTGTTCATATGTAGTTCCTTAGTTACCATTGGTAAGGAAAGTGATTAGGTTTAAGGGTGTTGTTGTTAGGGCCGGGAGTTGGGTAAGGTGGGTTGGTTGATCAAGTTCACAGTGGTGGATTGATTCATGGTAAGACACATTCGTTTTTAAGGTTGGAGTAGTGGTGACACGGGATCAGGTGTAGATAGTGCCCATTGATTGAGTGGAATGTCTCTGTTGGATTCTGGTTGAATTGGAGATCAACAAACACAGTCACAGTGATTGGCTATTGTATTTTATTGCAGGATTTGCTTTGTGGACTTGGAGCCCCTGCACAGAAAACAAAATTTTTTTAATTTGTATCTTGTTTCCTTAGTGTTCACATCTGGAAATCACATTGTAGTGGTGTATAACAAAGATAGATACCAAATAGCAATCCAGCATGCTTTCTTTTGTTTTTAATGGAATTTTCTATTTCTCAGCACCTTGATTAGCTTTTGGAATGTCTCTTTCACTAGTTCAGTGCATGTTCAGATTTTGGTATTGCATTTTTCATCCTCTGCACCTGCTTGATATCCATATCACCAATTCATAAATTCCATCTTGGACTTTTTCGCTTGTAGATAATCATACTTTCTGTCTTTTTGCAGTTGATGGTTAGTCCTTGTTTCTCACTTTCTTCTAACACGCTATCTAGGTGGTCCTGTAGTTTCTTTTCTGTGTCAACCATCAACATTGTGTCATCTCTGTATTGAATAATGTTAAGATTACGCCTACTGATCCTGGTTCCCTTAGGATAGCGTTGCTGTAGCGGTTGAGTAAATCTGGCGAGAAGACATATTCTTGTCTCATGCTACTTTCTGTTTTAAGTTTAAATAGATCCTTGTGCTGTACCTTGTCAATAGCATAGTTTTGCATAGTCTATAAAATATAAGCACTTATATTTCTGCATTTGTATTGCTCTCTCTGATATTTTCTGATTATAAACATTGTATTTCTTGTTTCAGTGTCCTTGACAAAGCTGCATTCTTCTTGTACTTTTTCTAATCTAATTCTGCTTTGCACTCTAAAAAGACAAAATAACATCTCAAAACAAAACATATTGTAAATTGAAATTAAAAAGAATACTACTTTAAAAATACTATTAAATAGAAAACCAATAATTAAGAATTGAATCTCCACAATTAATTTAAGCACACCAAAACTAAACAATAACTTACTAAAAGATACCCTTTAAAAATATGATACATTTTATGAAGTGAAAATAAGAGATGGGAGTACTGTCCGTCCCTTCGCTCAAAAAATGCATAGCATGAAGAAAAAAGGCCCCAAACTTAAAAACAAAATTTTAGCGTGAAAAAGTTTGTTATTATTAAGAGGAAAGACCAAGGTATTTTTTAATTATTTTTAAAAATGTTTTTTTTTCATTTGCAGCATATTTTAAATTTAGGTTAAAAATCTCGTTTTTTTTTGTTTTTTTTTTAGGTCAAAAATTAGGTAATATTAGCATTACTTGTTTTTCACTGTTTTCAGTTGAAAAAACATTGATTTGGAAAATCTTGCAAAAATCAAGTACTTGTTGGATTTTAATGAAACCTTCAGAACTTATTCAAAAATGAATGAAATTATTTTAGAAATGTTTGTCTTTTTGAAAGTCATGGTATAAATATTTTTTTTATATCTGTTACACCCCTTGAACTTAATTTTATGAAAACTTCAAAAATTTATTTTTGCAACCTGAATTTTTTTTTTAATTAAATGCACAAGACTCTGAAGTTTCTAAATCATTGATTTCTTTTGGTAAAAAAATGCGCAAAATTGTCCAAACTTTTACCTCAATTGTAAAAATACAAAACCCAATAAAACTAAGACAATATTTAATTAAAAAAGCTTTTAATGACTTTTCTGAATAACATATACTAAGGTAATTTTTATCTGAAGGAAAAAATATTTTTTGAATTTTTACAATAATTTTTTCTTTTTTTTCTATTTTAAATACACAATATGACAATGTTGTTATATATTTTAGAATTAAGTTTCTGTATGAAACCTTATGGAAATGACATATTATGTTCTCTACTTTTTAAAGATCATAAATTTGAAAGCTTATTAAAATCTGACAGCCGTTGATATTTTTAAAATAATTTTTTAATATTCCAAAATTGTATTTAAAATCGTCTCCAACGAAAGTATGGATGCACAGCTTTGAAATAATGTCATGTGAGTAGTTTCCCTTGATAGAGGCAAGTTGATTTTCAGAAATTGCTTTGCATTCGTTCAGTTAGCAACACAACAACGCTTGTCAAGTTTTCTCACTGAATATCGTCGCATTTTCAATATATATATATATATATATATATATATATATATAGACACACATACACATGTATTTGTGTGTATTATATATATATATATATATATATATATATATATATTACAGGATTTTAAAACGAACTAATTTTGATTTTGTTTACAAAGTCAGACAAAAAGGCCGATAAGGCCGAATTTACAAAATTTTTTTGAATCAAGAAAAAAAAGATTTTTAAATAAAATTTTTAAAATTATAGGAAGGATTAAAAAAATCTGAAAAAATATTCAGAAAATGCTTTGGTCTTTCCTCTTTAATACTAACATAAACATTTACATGTTAAAAATTGTTTTATCAATTTGGGGACCTTTTTTCACCGGGTATACCACTTTTTTTTAGCGATATGAGGGACAAACACGAAGGGGACACTGGAACTGAAAAGCTTCTGGGAACTAGATAAGGGGCAATAACTCCTTATTTAGACCTATTTTTAGGTAGTAAACTCAAACTTAATGCAAAAATAAAGAAATAATTAAAGAAATGCAACTTAAAACAAAGAATATGGCGAGCAACAGATACATATTGTGTAGAATTCTAAGGAATAGCATGTCACTGAAAAACATTATTCCTACTTTGCTCAAGAAAAAAATATTACAAATAAGATTAGCTTTCTCACAGTCTAATATAATATTACAATAGTGAGTTAAGAGAGAAAACCCAACGTTTGTGAAGAAAACTGAACAGAAACAGAATTTACATGGTAATAAATAAAAATTCGCTTAAAAAAGAAGAAATGAGGCTAAACAAACACTTACCTTAAATAAAAAATATTACCATTATCAAAATCTAAGTACATATTAGAAATTTATATAAGGAAAATTTCTGCTTTTTCTTGACTCACTTCTTAAAATCTGATCAAATGATCAAGCATCAGATTTGCTTCTGGTTATGCTGTGAACTTTTCAACATCCCTCATATATATATATATATATATATATATATATATATATATATATATATATAAGCAAATGTAAATGGATATAGAGCCGACAGAATGAAGAAAAATTTGGAAAAAACAAACAAAAATCCTTAAATGCAATTATGTTGTTTAAAATGAATGAAATGTTGACGTCTGACGTTTCGGTTTAATAAACCTTTTTCAAGACAATATTCATTAAAATACAATTCAGTTCAATTTGACAAAGACGATGGACATAAACAACAAGTCTTATCCAAAACAGATAACTGAAAATTTTTAAAATGATCAGCTTTCCGTTTAGCATGGTCATGTTGTCGTCACAGATCCTAATAGAATTCTTTTCATTTTCTTTTTCATTCAAAATAATCAAAAATTTTTAGGAATACGTTTTGAAAGCGTCGCCCATGTGACGACAACGTGACCATGCTAAACGGAAAGCTGATCATTTTAAAAATTTTCAGTTATCAGTTGTTGTTTATGTCCATCGTCTTTGTCAAATTGAACTGAATTGAACTGTAGATAACAAATGACACTTGAAGAGGTTAAGATTGTAGTATTGAGGAAGCATATATGTGAGAGTCTCCACTGTGGAGCACTAGGCTAATATATATATATATATATATATATATATATATATATATATATATATATATATATAATGTGTATGTATGTATTTCAATTTGTTTATGTGTTATAAAGTTTTAATTCAAGTAGGTTGGTTATTTGAAATTTTATCTACTGTGGTATCTATACAAGAAAATCACTTGTTTTGTCTTTATTAAATATTGTGATTTTTACCTCATGATCCCTAAACTATTATTTCCAAAGCTGAGAATCACTGAGTTAATGCATGAAAAATATTTTCATTTCTTTCTTGTTTTATATTTGTTGGTTCAAGAAAAATTAAAATAATTTGAGTGTCTCTCTCATTCTCCCCTGATTCACTTAATTCTCTGGAGAGTATGTGTAAATATCAAATAAATGAATTATCATCATCTCAGAATTCAACCATGGAAAGTTAAACTTTCCATGGTTATAATGCTGAATAGGTGAGCAAACAAGCCTGCAACTGAAAAGGACTGTTAAGCAAGGAAATAAAAAGTTGTTTGTATTGTTGGCTTCAGTTGTTGTCCCACCTCAATCTTTATGTGATGAGTCAGAAGTTTGGCTGACAATGTGTCAGTGTGTTTTAGTAGAACAAATACTGCTGCAACCATTTGTGTGTGTGTGTTGTGGAAGGGATTTTGAAGGATTGGCTGGGGGAATAAGATGGTTTGTCTCTGTGAGACATAAAATTGAAGTTAAAGAGAGAGAGAGAGAGAGAGAGCCCACATGTCATTTTTTTTCTAATAAACTAATTTATAGTTCCCTCATGAAGATAAGTTAGTTAAAAGGAAAAAGACTTATTGGTATCAAAAGTTGATTTTAGAGTTTTAAATGATATTGACATAGCACTGATTTGTCTTCTTTACAATCTTTTTCGCGTTTTTATTTCTGGTACAAGAAGGTCTGACCTTTTACTTTTTTTAATTCTTATAATTATTTGTCAGAAATGTAATTGGTCATAAAATATATTTCTTTTATGTCCGATGTAAGGGAGATAATTAGTGTGCATTATATATAAAAATGTTTGAAAAAATAACTATACAGTCTTAGGATTTATGCAGGGCTGCATATCAGTAAAAATGCAAATTTATTTTATGTTTGCAATATTTTCTGTATACATTGCATGCCAGAACAAAATTAATGTCCTACACTTCATGACCCTGAAGCAATCTCCCGTCTTTAAATTGATATAAATTTGAAAATAAATGAACACAAATTTGTTTCTTTTTCTTTTACAATGTTTAAGACAAAACCAAAGAGTTTTAAAAATGTAACATCATTAATCTTTTTACTCTCAGATTTATGATCTGTTCTGATTGGTTTTATAACAGTAGCTTTAGTAATTATTGAATTCAGCAGTACCAGTCTTCCTATATGAATGGTATGAATGTATGATTATGGAACGGAAGATTATGAAGATATGGAGGATAGATAACAAATGACACTTGAAGAGGTAGTATTGTAGTATTGAGGAAGCATATATGTGAGAGTCTCCACTGTGGAGCACTAGGCCATATGTATGTATGTATGTATGTGTGTGTATATATATATGTGTATATATATATATATATATATATATATATATATATATATATATATTGTTCCTCCAAGTGTTATTTATTTATTTTTTATTTGAATAAATAAATAAATGTCAAATATTGCATAAAGTTATTAACTATTGTGTTAAGAAGACATTAGATATTTCATTTAAAATCTGTTGGTAGGTATTTATTTTTCTTTTCACTTAAGTGGAATGTCACACTATGGAGACATTGGGGAAATTTGACAAATTGTCAAATCCACTCAGCTTTGCCACTTAGTATACTCTAGGCATTAGGGAATTATAGCTCTTAGTCTATCCCTCTTGTGCAATGGGGAGAACTTTTGCAACTAGACATTACATTTTTGGGGCAGCTGGAAAATCTTGATTATATAACAACTAGAATTTAGGGTTGCTACAAATAAATCCCATGCATCACAAAAGCTTGATACTTGCCTTTTAGATGAACATCAGGTACCAATGTGTCATCTGCATATGTAAAGCACTTATTAAAAGATATAGTTTTAACAGTTATGTTAATATGTAATGCTGTGGACATTAGAATCTGTGTAAAATCTGGTTCAGTAGGGTTGAAAAAATAGGCCACAAAGTTACCAATATTTGCATAAATTAAAAATTGGAGTTTGAATGTAATTGAGAGACAAGTTTACTATACTAAGTCTTAGAGCATAGTTATTACACAGCTACAATATTGCAGTATAATAACTATGTGTTTGTTCATTCATTCATAGACTATGAAGTCTACAGAGCTTTATAGGGTCACTGACCCTTCTCCTTTATCACTCTCAGCATGTTTCTTAATAAACAATTTGCCTTTACCCTGTCATTGAAATATGACTAATTTTTTGCAATTAATTTCAAGTTCTCAAAAGTTTCAAAAACACCTTTGTCTTTAATGCTAGCTAGTGGCCCAAGACCCAGAATTTGACTCTTCCTATAATTAAATGTTAAATTAACTGAAAAGTCTGAAATAAAAACAACTTCATTTAAGTTGACCAACTTAAATTTTCTTTAAAGAAATCATTAATCATATCAACACCAGGCAAGCAGCAGGAATGGATGACTTCTTAGTTATACTGAATTTAGTTGATCCTGTTAAACCAACATTCAATCCTTGCTAGATTCCACTATTCATTTATGGGTTCTAATTAAGGGTCTTAATTGGTTATTTCTCTCATCTAACTCTGTTCATGAGTTTTCTCATTTTCTTTAATTCATTTTAATGCTACAAAATTTTTGATTGCCACCTTGTTGTTAAGTATGACCCTCTCAAGATATGTAAGAATTGTGTTTTGAACTGATATGTCTCTTTATTGGTTAACATTGTCTTTTTTGGCTACATTCAGCTATTCTTACAATATCAAGCCATGCCCATGCATGATATTCTTAAAGTGAAGAAAGGTGTTACAATGGATCAATTCCACTCTCTAAGTAAGAACAGCATTTACCTAAAAAGAACCAGTCATCATCATTCTTTTAATCCCTTGACATAACATGTAGTTTGTTATTTCATATTTAAATTCAGTTTACAATCATATAAAATGTGTTCCAACATGATATTTAGATGTCATGTTAGATATATAAAATATATCTTAAAATATGTGAAACAAGCATTATTTTCATTATTGCTAAAAATGAAAGCAGATACAATAAACATTTTGATACAATAATTATTAGTAAATAATATATTAAGATGAAAACATTTTTTAAATCAACTAAACATATCTGAGGAAATATGAAGCAGTAAGTAATACAGCTAAATACAAATTTAGTGACTTCTAAAAACCTGCAAATTATGGTTACAATTTATTCAAAAATGTTGGTTTACTTACTTCACTAGATTAGAAACAAAATTACCAGTTGAAAGAAGAAAATACAAGTAAAAAAATGAGGACAATAATAAGAAAGAAACAAAAAAATTCAAGTTATGAAAAAGAATTATTTGTTTATAAGATAAGTTTGCATAAAGTTTTTTTTTTCTTTTTTTCACCTAAGCCTCAAATAAAAATCTCTGCTGTTGTCTATATTTTAAAATGAATGGTTGGCTTTTAAATTTTTTGTTGTTGATAATTTGAATTATGTGGAAGTGTACATAACCAAAATTTAAGCATTTACTCTGAAATGTAAAATCTCAAGAAACATTTACAACTATAAAGCTGAAACAAAAATATTCCTTGAAAAATAGTGAATAGTAGTTTTTTGTTCTTAACAGTTTGAAATTAATTTGTCAGCCATTGTCACAAGTCAATTGTATTACAAGTCAAGAATGAATTAATAAATTTTCTGTTAGAACATTACTTGCTTGTTTGAAATTGAGTAGCCCAAGTACCCCAAGTGATGGAGTCACCAATGATTATAAGATTAATTATATTTCTAGATATAAAATATTAATGTTGTTTAGAGTGACAAGCCTAGTTACTATGGTAATAATTAGTAAAAAAAAAATTATATTTTTTTTTAGTTTACTGTTTTGTCTGAGTGCAAGGCAAGGTAAGAAAAGTGTATCTAACTGACGGAAGCAAGTCAAATGTCTACAGTATTGAAATGAATATGAACATGCATTAGTGCATGAAAAGTTCTTTAGTTCTTAATCTGATTCACTTTCAAATATATGACCAAATGATCAAGTGTTGGAATATTTTTGCCTTTGTTCTTTCATATTTTAAGATCACATGATCCATAGGTTTTGATTCTCTATCTTTGTATGTGCTTTTGTTTCCTCATACAATTAATCAACTTTTGTTTACCAGATCAACAATGATATAAACTTATTGATTTGTCTATTTTAACTTCATAGATTTTACTAGTGCACAAGTTAAAGGCAATTACAAAAAACAAATTATTAAAGAAGAAAACAGTTTTACCAGATAAATTATGAAATCCAGCCTCATTCAAGAGAGACTCTACAGATAGTAAGAAAAAATCAATTTTTTTTTTTATTTCCATGTATGTATCAGGAGGAAATAAAGTTGTGTGATGTCTGTAGACAAGTTCTTACCAGATGGCTTGTGATGTTTATGTAGTGGGCATTGAACTTCCTTTGCATCAGAACTTCTCATTTTCTTTTCCTAAATTTTTATGATAATTCTTCTAAACATTGCATTACCATATTCTAGAATTTGTTCTCTTAGGGATTTTGTTCATATTTTCTTATTCTTTTTTGATTGGTTTTGGTTTTCTACTTTTCTTACTTTTCACAAGAGACAGTTGGATGTTTTTGTCACAGAAACAATGTAAGTTGTAATCTGTATGCACTGTATGCTATAGAAAGTGATAATGTAAGTTCTTTTTATAAATCTTTATTTTTCAAAACAGTTTCAGTGTCTACTTGCTTCATGGTTTCTGTTTTTCTGTAGGCATCACAGCTATTTTAGGTAATTATATGTGACTTGCAATCTACTGTTATTATCCATTTTCCCAGCAATTATACTCAATCAGTTAAATCAAGTTACAAGCCAGCTCTATTCAATCAATTCAACATAGTGTGCCTTGTAATTGGTTCCATGTTTTTTTTGTTTGTTCGATTGTTAGTTTGTTTTATCTATACCTACACTTCTGTTCATCTATGATTTAATTCTGCTCACTGATACATCAATTTATTTTTTAACCAGTTTTATAAATCAGATGCTTCTTCATGTTTGTAAATTTCATTAATCAACTTTTCTTGTTGCACTCTTTATTTTTATTTTAATAGGGCCAGAAAATGCTACACAAATTTTTTGCATTAAGATAAAAAAATTCTTTATTTTGAAATCTCTGTTATTGATTAGCTCATGTTAAGGTCGAAAATGGAGGTAAGAGCTTTTGGTTGTAAGTGTTATGGTGACCTATCTCCATTAGAATGGACTCTTCCTCCTTCATAAATACTAACCTGTGAGACTTCCTAAGTAGAGCAGTTGGGACACAGTGTAACCTGACAGTTTCGGACGGACACTTCTATCTGCTGACTAATAACACTCTTATTTTGTATATATGTTCTGTTATTTCAATACACTTGTTCAACCTACCTTCTTCTTTCTGTGTCTTTCTTTCTGGCCCCTAACAGGCCACAACAACATATGCAACGAGGATTTGTGAGGACCACTGGGATTAAAAAGGAACTCTCCTAAAACACAGGCAAATGAGTTTTTGTAAAAGAACTACATGTAATTGCCGATTTGTTTTAACAGTGGATGTACAAGAAATTTTTTTTTTATTTTTCGTCTCAGTTTTTTCATTTGAGGGTATCTGGAAAAAATCAGAAAAGTAAAACTGGAAAAAAAAAAGACACACTTATCATGGAGGATTTCAAAAGTATTTTATTAGATCTTGTAAAATACACAGCAATTACAGCTCCAAGAAAGAATGGAAGAGAAGTGGCAAAAACAACTGCTCTCTCAACAAGAAAAAATGGAAAATTTATTTCTGCAAACCCAGAAGGAAAATCAAGAGACAGCTCGAATTTCAAAAGCAAGTTTTAGAACTGACACGCCATAGTAATCCCATTAAAAATAAATTTTCTTTTTTGCAAAACACCATATGGAGCACGATAGAGAATTTTTCATACACTCCCGAGGAAGACATAACCTTTGCATCATACTTTAGGAGATATGAGGATTTGTATACTACAGATTGTGTAAATTGGAGTAACTCGAAAAAAGTACGACTTCTTTTGAGGAAACTTGGTACAACTGAGCACACAAAATTCGTAAACTACATTCCACCCTGGAAGACTAGCGTGTTGACATTCACCGAAGCAGTGGAATTACTCATGGAGCTTTTCAGTCCAAAGACATCTTTTTTCATAAGAGATGGAAATGTCTTAATCTAACTAGGAAAAAAATGGGAAGATTGCTCTGGCGGAGCTAAGTGCGAATAGCTTCAAATGTTTGATATTCGTGCAAGGACTAGTTTCAACAAAAGATGCAGAAATTAGGTGAAGAAGACTAAACAAATTGAAGAATGAACCGAATATAAATCTACAGCAGATCGTTGAAGAATGTCAGAGGTACATCAGTGTAAAACAGGATTGTAAAAATATCAAAGAATCGGGTGTTGCTCACATCAAAAAAGTACGCTGCAAACAGAAACAAACAAAGTCTCTTAAAACTAATGAAACAAAGCAAAATAATTTGCCCCCTAACCCATGTTACAGATGTGGGGCCCTACACTGGTATAGAGATTGTATTTTCCAAAACAAAAGATGTTACATATGTAACCAAGTTGGAAAAAAAGCTCACATTGCTGATCTAAAAATAAAATCAATAGCTGCATAAAAAATACAAGGTCAGATGAACTAGATGGTGCTAATACCAGAAAATTCGTGCACATAAAAATGTTAAACAAAAGTGTGGAATTTCAACCAGACTTAGGTTCTGATTTGACAATAATAAATTTGTAAACATGGAAAAGATTGGGTAAGCCAACCATGATAAAATCTAGCAAGATTGCAAGATCAGTAACAGGGGACTTACCTGTAAATTCATACTGCCAAAAAATTGAAAATTGGAATACCAAAGCTGAAAAACTGAAAAAAGAACTGAAGTAAGCCTATCCAGGAATTTTTTCTGGTGGGTTAAGGCAGGTGTATCAAGATGATGGCAAAAATTGAACTAAAAGATGTCCAACCAATGTTCAAAAATAAGTGTAATGTGCCTTTTGCCTCGGAACAAATTAACAAGGAACTTGACAGATTAGTAAAAACTAGAGTTCTATCAAAGGTAGAGTACAGCGAATTGGCTGCACCAGCAGTCTATGTTAAAAAGAAATCAAAAGACATGCATGTTTGCACTGATTTTTTGACAGGATTAAATGCTGTACTGAAGGATTATTATTACCCTCTTCCTTGCCCTGAAGACATTTTTGCGAAGCTAAATGGGAGGAAATTTTTCTCGAAAATTGACCTTAGCGACACTTATATGCAAATTCCGGTTGAAGAGGTGACTTCGAAGCTATTGTGTATAAATATGCATTGTTGATTATATAAATTCGAACATATACTGTTTGAGATCAAGGTCATGCCAGCAATTTTCCAGCAAGTCATGGATACTATGCTGAGCAGCCTTGACTTCTCAGTCGCTTATTTAGATGACATTCTGATGAAAAGCCAAAGCATAGTCAAGCATAAGGATCACATCCAGAAAGTTTTTGCTAAGATTCAAGATTATGGTTTCAAACTTAGAGACCAAATGTCATTTTTTCATGGAAAAAATCAAATACCTGGGACACATAATTGACAAAGATGGCAGAAGACCAAATCCTGAATGGGCTGCCACGATTAAAGACATGCTGGTGTGCAATAACATTGTTTCATTGCAGAGCTTCCTTGGACTAGCAAATTATTACCAGGCATTCATACCAAATATGCATAATTTGCATGCCCCCTTAATGAACTAGTAAAGAAAGACAAGCAGGAGGCACTTGAAAAAATAAAGAAAACACTGACGTCAGACTTATTTCATATACATTATGACCCAGAATTGGAAATCATTGTTGCTAGTAATGCTAGTTCGTATGGTGTAGGGGCAATGCATTCTTCACAAAATGACTGATGGAATAATAAAACTGATAGCTCACATGTCTTGAGCTTTGCTTCCCGCAGAAAAAAATTATTCGCAGATTGAAAAAGAGGTGCTTGGGATTATATTTGCAGTCGTGAAGTTCCACTGCTATATTTACAGTCAACATTTCACTCTACAGACAGACCACAAGCCACTACTCACTATTTTTGGCTCAAAGAAAGGTCTGCCTACTCACACAGCAAACAGACTGCAGAGATGGAGCACAATCCTTCTAAATTGCAACTTTAAAATGGAGTACATGTCATCAAAAACATTTGACCATGCGAACGGATTGTCAAGACTAATTCTCAAGTACAAAGAACCACTGGAAGATACAGTGCTTGCTTCCCTTCTATCTGAAGGAGAATTAAAAACTACCCTTTGTAATACAGTAAGGGAACTTCCAGTGACACTTGAACAAATAAGACAAGCGGCTCTCCACGATGAGTATATCAAGCAAACAAAAGTGAAAATTTTTGAAAAGGACTAGTGAACTATTCACATTTTCTCTATATGTGATTATGTCTGTCTATATTTCTGAGATGAGGTATTATGTACAGTATTTACATTAGTCGGACTATTGTCCTCATCTTTGTCCTCATGTGATTATGTGTTACTATACAAGGAACGTGTTGTGATTCTGTCAACACTCCAGAAGCGTATTTTGAAAGATGTTCCCGCTGGCCATCCAGGGAGTACTAAAATGAAAAGTTTGATACGTAGCTATGTCTATTGGTAAAACATGGACAATGATATAGAAAACACTGTCAAATCATATGATGGCTATACCTTGGCAACAAAGGTACCACCTATTAAATTCAATCCCTGGCCAAAAACGGATCTACCTTGGTCTAGAATTCACATTGACTTTGCAGGCTCTCTAGAAAGATATTACTACCTCATTGTAATTGACAGTTTCTCAAAGTGGCCTGAAGTACTCAGGTGCAAAAACCCAACTACAGAAATTACTATAAAATTTCTACATGAACTGTTCGTCAGATTCAGAATAGTGGACACCTTAGTGTCCGATAATGGAAGTCAGTTTACGTTTGGAGAATTTAGAAACTTCTGTGAAACATATCAGATTGAACACATCACTACCACTCCATACCATCTGAGGTCTAATGGACAGGCTGAGAGATTTGTGGATACTTTGAAGAGAGCTTTGAAAAAAGCTAGGGCTACACCAATTGAAAAAGCCCTTCAACAATTTCTTCAAGTATACAGAATTACACCTAATAACAAAACACCAGCTTCACAATCTCCAGTCGAGGTGATGTTCGCACGTCAGATACGTTCTGTTTATGATAAATTACTCCCAAAACAGACAAAGCCAGGAAGAACAAGCATAGTACCTACAAGACAATATAACCCCAGAGAAAAAGTTTTTTTCAGAATTTTCAAAGCAACAAATCTTTTTGGGAGATGGGTACGATTGAAAAAAGAGTTGGGAACATGGTATATATTATAAAGGGTCTACAATTTATGCATAAAAGACATCTCAACCAACTTAGGAAATGTCTGATCAGGCTGATAGCGGGCTTCCTGAGGAAACAGTTATGAAGGTCATATACGACACTTTCGATATTCCAACCCCTCTAGCAGCCCCCGAAATGCACCGTTCTAAGAGAAAAAGGAAAGCAACTGATTTAATAGTTGTCAATCCTAAACGTAAAAGGTATTGAGACCACAAACAAATAAAAGTTCTCAAAGTTGTTCTACTTTGAACTTGGTAAAACAAGTCAGCCAAGTTTTAAATACCTAGCCTGTTGTAAAAAAAGGAAATGCTTGTTTTCTCTATAAATTAAACAAGTCAAGCAGAGGAAAACCACTCAAACTTTCTATAAAAATATTCGCCAGGATTAATTTTTGTGAAACGTTTTTACAGCTACATATACAGCCTCAGAATTTTAATATAAAAAAGAAAAAAAAAAAATTTTTCTTCAGACTCCTGTGGAGTTAAGATTTTAGGAGGAGGGTGTTATGGTGACCTATCTACATTAGAATGAACACTTCCTCCTTCATAAATACTAACCTGCGAGACTTCCAAAGTAGGGCAGTTGTCTTACTCTCTTTCACATCAGCTATCTTAGCTTTTCTGTGGTAAAATCTTTTTTATCACACAATCTTTGTGACACATACAGGCAGGTGAATCTGCCAATGTGACAGGTACAGGCAGGTGAATCCGCCATCAGGACCTTATACAGGCAGGTGAATTTTCAAATGGTGTATAAAAGGGACAAATATCTACAATGGCAGCATATGCAGATATAAATATATGTCTATATGCATGAAGATGTTTCTGAAATTTGATCTGAAACTGTTTTACAGAAAAGGCAAAAATTCAGTGTGGTTGATTCAAGTGTTAGTAACTCATTTTGTAAAGTAAATGACCTTATACTAGATTTTTTTTTATTGGGTTGAATGTTGAAAACTTAAGTAAATATTTACTAGTATATTATAATTTTCAAGTATTGAAATTTTTTAAAATTGTTTTTGTGTCTTCTGTGCTTATTCAGGATTTCCTTGAAACTTTGATGCAGTGCCAGGGACGTCGACTAGATGAACAGCGTTGTCCTCTACCATCTTCTCTAAAACAAAGTCCTTTACCAGTATGTTATTGTTTTTTTTTTTTAAATAATATTGTAAATTGTATTTTTGTTATTTACATTCTTATAATTGTATTCTTCCATCATTCTTATTTCTATCATTGTATCATCATTATTATCATTTCCATTCTTATCTTTACTATTACTTCAAGCATTTTATTATCTGTAAAATACTGCCTTTTCACTTGAAAATATATATTCATGATTCTGATGAGGAGGCTGTAAATCAAATATTTGTCACTCTTTGGTTAATGTGTGAATGTTTGAAGTGAATTTAAATCTCATAATTTTCTATTATAAAAGTAAACTAATAATTAAAATCTACTTTAATATAGAGCTAACTTCCCTTAGATATTTTATCCATAAACATTGTTTTTATTTTGTTATTGTATTCCTCGTATTGATTGAAGAAATGTGTTTGAATGAAATCATTGTAAACTGGCTCTGAAGTAGTGGAATATCAGACATAATGACATTGTATAAATATCTTGTAATGAAAACAGGACAAGAGATTCTGTCTAGTAATCGTTTATTCAATTAAGAATACTACTACTCATCTGACTTGACAGCGAAGTATACAGCTTTTATAGCTTGGATTATCTAAGAGGAGATAATCCATATTCACAACATTCTCCCCCACCAAATTTCTCACTGATAGGGAAGAAAGTCCCTTAAATGTCCAGGCTCCCCCCTACGAGTTCGCAGTGGCCGCCTCGGCAGTCCATGATTCGTGGTCGGAGTACTTTCGAACAGGGAGGCTCTTCAGTGCGAGCCTGTCTGTGGGCTCTAAAATACCTTGCTCCAAATGTTTCCTTCTCAGAGGAGCAGGCCGTTCCGCGTCAGAGTCAGTCTCTGGATGAACACGTTTATTCGGTGCTAGCCCTTCATCTGTCAGGGTTTCAGGTGTTGGCCCATCCGAAGTGTCTGACGGGGCCTCAACGGAGACAGTGTCGTCAGACGGCGTGTCAGGAACAATTTCAGTGCCATGATCTTCCAGGAGGGGCTTCAGTGTCAGGGGTAGTTGGTCTGTCCTCAGGGGCTATCCACGGTCCGGGTACGTCTCCGGCCGGTGCTAGGTCCCTGAGAGACACATTAGACTCTCTACCATCTGCATGTCGTACTAGCGCGCCGTACTGAGGGTTCGCCTCTATAAGCTCTACCTCATCCACCAAGGGATCGTTCTTGGTGTAACGTGCATGTCGTCTCAGAAACACAGTGCCGGGTCGAGAGAGCCAAGATGGAAGCGAAGCTCCCACTGAACTCCGTCGCTGAAAAGGTAGAAACCTTTCGTGGGGGTGGCATTCGTGGCGGTACACAATAGGGAACGAATGGCGATAATGCGACAGGAAGGAGATTTTCCCAATTATCAATTGAACATCCGTTATTTGAGGCAGCCAATTGAACAGTCTTCCAAATAATGCCGTTATATCTTTCGCATTGGCCATTACCCTTAGGGTTGTAGGGAGTTGTCCGGCTTATAGCTACTCCTCGTTCCTGTAGAAATTGCGAAGCTGCTCTGACATGAAAGAAGCCCCTCGGTCCGAATGTATATAGGCAGGGGCTCCAAAGATGGCGAACAGTGAGCAGAGGCATTGTATAATTGCAGCAGCCGATATGTCTGAACAAGGGAAGGCAAAAGGAAACCGTGAATATTCGTCGATAACCGTTAATATATATCTGTTCCTTGTTTTACTTGGTAGCGGTCCTTTAAAATCAAGATTGAGTCTTTCAAACGGTTGTGTTGCTTTTATTAAAACGCCAGTTTGGGGTTTATAAAACCGAGGCTTTATTTCAGCACACGTTCGACAAGAATTTGTAATTCTTTTTACCTCCTCCACTGAGAAAGGCAAGTTTCTACACCTCACAGCATGAACCATTCGAGTAATGCCCGGGTGACAGAGATTGTTATGTAGCGCTTGGAGTTCGTCCCCGCTTGATGCCGTACAGCATGCTCTTGACAGTGTATCAGCTGTTAAGTTCTCCTTGCCAGGTCGGTAGCTGACGTCAAAGGAGAAACAAGATAGCTCAATTCTCCACCTCGCTATTTTCTCATTCTTTATTTTACTCGTAGTTTTAGAGTTGAACATAAAAAGCAACTGATTTCTGGTCAGTAATAAGTTTAAAAGTGGCGTCCGATCAGGTAGTGTCGCCATTTTCTTAATGCCTCGACTATGGCGTAGGCTTCCTTTTTCAATTGCGGGGTGTCGTCGCTCAGCCTGTGAGAGGGTCCTTGAAAAGAAGGCTACAGGACGATCAGCTTGTTTCAAAGAAGCAGCAATAGCACAGTCTGACGATCCGTTTCAACAACCAGAGGAATATTTTGGTCTATTGTTGTAATTGCAGATTTTGCAATATCCTTTTCAGTCCCTCAAATGCCTCAACGGCTTGATGGGACAGAGGAAACGTCTCTACTTGTGTCAATGGATGTATCTTTTCTGAGAACGAAGCAATCCATTGAGAGTAATGAGCAAACATGCCCATAGCACGTCGAAGGGAAGGCTGGTTGTGAGGGACAGGCATCTGGAGTAAAGGTTTCAATCGATCTGTGTCCGGTGCCATAAAACCTTTGCTTATGGTATACCCCAGTAGGTTTATTTTGTCCAGTCCAAACGAGCATTTGTCGTCGTTTAGGGTAAGGTTGTATTTATCGACGGACATGAACCGTCTGAGATTTTCGTCGTGTTCCTTTCTATTATGGCCACATACTGTGACGTTGTCGATGTACGCAAAATGTGCCTTCCAGTTTCTCATCCGTTATGATTTGGTCGACTATCCTTTGAAGCTGGCTACCCCATTCGTAACGCCAAAAAGGAATCCTGCGAAATTGATATAGTCGACCGTTCGCCTCGAAAGCAGTGTATGGCTTGTCTCTAGGTCTAATGGCGATCTGATGGTACGCCTTTTTTCAAGTCCAGAGTGCTAAACATACGATATTTGGCTATTTCGCCTATCATTTCATCTATCCTGGGTAGTGGGAAGGCATCCAAAAGAGTAAATCTATTTATGGTTTGGGAGTAATCTATAACCATTCTCTTTTTATGGTTGCTAGAAGTGGTTATAACTACCTGAGCCCTCCAGGGTGATTTGCTCGGCTCAATTATACCCTCCTCAAGTAGTCTTTTTATCTCAGAGTCAATGAATTTTTTATTATTATAAGAAAAATGTCTGCTTCTCACTGCTATGGGTTTGCAGTTTTCAGTTAGGTTTTCGAAAAGTGACGGGTACTGGATTTTTTGCTGTCGCCAATCCACAAATTTTCAATGCGGGCATTGAACCGCCAAACGGAATTTCAACCTGTGAGTGTTGCTGCAAAAAATCGTGTCCCAGTATTATTTTTCGCAACAAAGGTTTTTCATTACGGATAATTTAGTGGTTTTATAGGAGACGTCATTAAATAGTAAGTCCACCAAACAATAACCACTTACTTGCACAGACAATGATGCGTTTGCCATTGTTACTCTGCTGGGGAGGGGACAAAATACAATTTGTTGGTTTTTACCAAGCTTTCTTTGATAAAATTTCCTGAGCTCCCGGTATCGAGCAGGGCATTTGTAGACCTCCCGTTAATTTTCACTTTTTACAATAGTTTTTGAAAGGCAGTCGGGGAGGCGGCTAAAGTTGCAGAAGTATTTTGACGAGTGGATTTGTATAGAGTTTTAGAAGACTTGCATACCTTTGAAAAATGACCAAGTTTTCCACATTTATGACAACGAGTATCTCTGGCAGGGCATGAGACTCTTAGGTGTTTAGATAAGCCGCAAAAATAGCAAGTGTCCTTTTTTAAAGCGGCAGTGACCGATTGTTCTTGAAGCTTCGTCGGACTATCGTCATGAGGGGGGACAGTAAGAACAGGTGGGTTTAACGTGGCGCCCACAGTGTCTGGCTGTAAATAAGAACTAGACTGCTGTATAGCACTTTTGAAGATATAGGCTTGCTCGTAAGCTGTTCTAAGTGTAAGGGTCTTATTCTCAAGAAGACGTTGTCTTATCTGAGTATTGCGTAAGCCGTTAATGAAGGTGTCCAAAATGTGTAGCTCTTGGGCCTCTAATGCCGTCATTGGGCAGAAGTTGCAATCTTTGCTCAGTGTCCGAAGGCTCTTAAGGAAATGGTCCAATGTCTTGCCTGATTCTTGTCGGCGAGTCGCAAGTAGGTGTCTAGAAAATATCTCATTTTGGGGCTTTATGTATGTAGCGTTCAGTACATCAATTGCTTCTACGTAGGTAACGCAATCCGAGATAATTTCGTTGACTGTGTGAGACAGGTAGTTGGTTAGGAGCGCACGCTTATTGATGGGACGTCCCGGTCTTTCTGAATGTAGAACCTCGATGAAATTTGTAAATGTCTCCCGCCAATGTTTCCAGCACTTGTCGGCTGAATCGCTTTCTGGATCTGTGGTAAGTCGCTCAGGTCGCATAAATTGTTCCATTCTTAATTGAATAAAATGTAATGAAAACAGGACAAGAGATTCTGTCTAGTAATCGTTTATTCAATTAAGAATACTACTACTCATCTGACTTGACAGCGGAAGTATACAGCTTTTATAGCTTGGATTATCTAAGAGGAGATAATCCATATTCACAACAACTATTACCATCATGTCTAACATTTTTCTTGGCAATCATATTAACAAGGTGTATTAATGCATTATCACTTTATTTGGTCCTAATTCTAATTTGAATTTTTGCTTGTACAATATTGAAAATAAGACAGCAATATTTTTTTAATTTTTAAAAATCATAATAAAACTGTAATAATGAAATTGCATTTGATTCAGTCATGTTTTAAAAATAATTTACTATTTTTTTGTTTTTTTTATAATGCACATTGAGCAAAATAAAAATTTGAGCTTGTTAATTTTCAGGTTAGTGAATCAGCTGAAGAGCTTCCGAAACAGAAGAATGATGAAGACCTTGTCAGAGAAGTAAATACATTCTTTTTTTAGTTGTAGCTCTTCTAGAAATTGGTAAGAATGTTATATCTTTCTGTGTTTCTCAAAGAAAATGATTATTTGAGAATCTGTCATCCTTCACTTTCTTTTATCAATTGGTTTTGTATTAAGAAGTATATTGTTTATTATAAAAGTCAAATTTTAACTCAGTCTTAAAAAAATAGACGTTTTTTTGTAAAGTAAAAGCTACAGAACATATGAATTACATTAATGTTATATATTCAACAAATTGAAACCCAATTTAACTGCCACATCATGTTGAATGTTGTTGTTCACATTTGATCACTAAAGTTAATAATGTTGAGCCTAATTGTCAATAATAGATTTTGAACAAATGAGAATTCTAATTTACTGTAAACTTTTGAATGCATATTTTTGTAATGGATTTTGAAAAAATGATAGCTGATATATTAAAATTGCCAAGTTTTGAATTCCTGTTTATTTGTTTTTTACAGTTTGCCACATGCAAATTGCCTTGTTATAATATTTAATTCTCTTTTTTCTCCCAACAGCTATGGGTTAATTAGTAAGACATTTATCACTAAAACTATTATTATCTCCAAGATATTTAGATTTTGGCATTAAATAACCCATAGAGGTTGATATGCTGCTAAAAAACAAGCAGCCAGTCAACCAATATAGAAAATAAATTATCAGAGGCTGATTAGTTCTATGTTATTTCTTCTCTTGGTTACCACTTCCATTTTATGATTGTCTATACATTTCTACATATATTCTATCAGCTCATAAATCTGTTTTTATTTCCTTCTAATTAAAGTTGATTTAAAAATTGGACATAAAATCATGTAACATTTAAACCTACATTTATGCAATTTTCACTTTCAGCAATTGTTTTTTTAACTATTGTGACTCACATAGCATATAGAAACATTTTCTCATCAAATTACAAATGACTAGCCACTAAAGTAAGAAGATTACTAGTAAAATAAAATTCATAGAATACAGAATTTTAAACTATCTGGCAAAATTTTACAGAACCTGATATTGTCCAGAGATATCCACATCTATATATACTACATTTTTTCTCTAAACAAACTAACTTAAACTAAATGACAAAAATTTGTTATAGGCACTTATGTGGAATTATTAAATTAAAAAAACATAAGCATAGCATTTATTAAGTCTGTTTATATTCTAGAATATGCTGAGGGTGTGTCCACCTTTTCAAATCAATACATCCAGTATATTTTTTTAAACTATTTAACTTTAGATTTGAGATTAAAAGTAAAAATAAAGATTAAATATAAAAGCAATTTGAATACAATTCCATTGCACTCTTTGCAGATATATATTAATGAATACTACTGGTGAGGAAAAAAGAATATTTATTAATATATAATTTATAGCTTTGTTATATTACATTGAGCACTATTTTATTAACACCAGCACTCAATGTGTGATATTATATATTCATACATACATAAATATATATATGTGAGTGTGTGTATTTAGACAGCAGTCCTTAATTAATGCAAGTTTGATTAATGATAATAGGCAAGGAATATTTCAAGTTTTGAATTAACTATTCTTATATCTTAATCCAGATATATATGAATGTAAATGTTGCTGAAGTGTTTGTGATTTGAATGTTTTCAACAATATGTCTGGTGATTATAAAGAACTGAGAAGTTTTGTGATTGCTGTCTGGCCATCACATTTTAAAACTCAGTGTTGAGTGTGCATTATACAAATAGATCTGAAACCAAGCTTACTAGTCAGTTCCAGAAGAGCAGCAACTGTTGCAGAAAGAGCATGCTCATATTAGGAAGAGAATCTAACATAACCACAGGATGAAATATCAAATAGAAAGTGAATTCTCCAACTGGATAAAATTGTTCCTTGACCAACAATAAACAAAAGCAGAAACATACAAGGTCTGAGCAAGTAATCAAGAATTCAATGATCAGGGCGCATGATAGTGTCAAAACAGGCCAGTGTGAAAAATTGGCTACTCATGTCAATACTTATATATGCCAAAAGAATTATGATACAACTAATCTAAAAACATACACTCCACTACATATCCTAACAAATAAATATTGAAACACAAACATAAGTGGCAAAGTCAATTGGTTAGTGATTCAAAATTTCAACACCACCATTAAACTCACATTTCACCTAATTGGGTTAGAGAAATGGAAGAGGTATCAGAGGTTTGTGATAACTCACTAATATTAGTATACCAATCCTGTATCCTTTGGATGTTTGGGCAAAAGGGGTTATCCACAAAATATTTCCCATTAAAGGGGTCCAGGGCAGATGGAGAACATCAATGATTAACAGTTCTTTGAAATTCAAATTTGTTTTATTTCAGAAAGCAACAGTTCATGAAAACTATATTTTTTCTTAACAACATAGAAATTTTACTTATTTTCAGAACAGAAAAAGGAATTTTATTTGCTTTTAGAATAGCAATTCATATAAATCTTTTTTATTTTATACTTTTACACCCTAACAGGGTGCCTGTTCTAATGTTTCTAATATTCATTGAATATTGCTTAGACTACCTCTTTATTTATTCTCTATGTCCCTCTCTCTTTTCTTTGTTACTAATGTTTCCTTCCTTTTTATTTTGTTTTTTGAATTGAAATTTATTTTACCCTCTTTGAAAACTTTGAATATTATGTCTTTGGTGACTTTTTGGGTTCATACAGGCATTGGTCTTTTTTTTTTTTTTTTTTTACTTGTGGCTTACATATGTGGATTGATTCTCTTCTAGAAGAAGTAAATGTTAGACTTTAACTAAGTTAAAACTTTATATTTACATTCCAGATTCCCTATCCATAGCCCTTCTGACTCATGATTCTCCTCTATCCATCTATAATAATCCATATGGTCAGCCTATCTACTCCTAAAAAACAAAACAAAAAAAAACAGACAAAAACAAACAACAAACAAAGAAAACAATGGACATGGAAATACAACTGGAGAGCTTAGCTGGGCTAGGAGCCATGGCGTGAATTATGCATGTATAGATCACTCATAGGCTCCCACAATCAGCTGCCTGACAAACAATATGGTTTCCGCTTTGCCCGGTATGGCCATAACTGAATATGTATACTAAGCTCTTGATAATAGCAGCAAATCTTGAGCTGTTGCTCTAGATATATCAAAGGTTTTTGACAGAGTTTGGCATGCTGGCCTTCTATGTAAGCTTCAGGGATATGGTATTACAGGACAATTATTTGATTTAATCCAATCATTCCATGAAATGAAGATTGTCCAGAACAGATTCTCTTCCAGTTCCTTCCATGTAAATACTGGTGTTCCTCAAGGTTCTATCCTTGATCCTACACTGTTTTTGATCTTCAACAATGATTTTTCTGGCGTCATCAATTCTCAAGTATGCATCTATGCAGATGACACTACCATTTACTCCTGTCTCAATAGTAAATCTGGCATTGCTGATAAAGTTAACCTGGCCATTGTTCTAAAAAATGACCTCCAATCTCTGGTTGACTGGGGCAGAAAATGGCTTGTGAATTTTAATGCATCCAAAATGAAATTACTGTCATTTACTTGCCATAGAGAAACTTCCCTGTGTCCTGTAGGCATGCTTGATGCTCAACTCCACAGGAGTGCCTCACTTCACACTTGTGATTTCCACTGACCTGAGATGGAACAACTACATTGAATCAATAGCTGTATCTTTTGCAAGGAAAGTTGATTCTCTGTGTTATTTACTGACCATAGAGAAACTTCCCTGCCTATCAGCATGGGTGATGCTCAACTCTATCAGAGCACCACACTACACCTTCTTGATTTCCCTGAAATTGTTCCACCTCAGGTGGAACAATTATATTGGATCAATAACTGAATCTACTACAAGAAAAGTTGATTCTCTGTGTTGCACCAAAAGGTTTTACTCATCTGAGTCCATCCTTCAGATCTGCAAATCTACCATTCATCCATGCATGGAATACTGTTGCCATATATGGTCTGGTGCCTCCACTGTTCATCTCGAGATTCCTGACAAAATCCAAAGACGGATATGTAATGTGATTTGTCCTGATTTGGGGTCTCAACTACAGTCATTTTCTCACCAACATAATGTGGCTTCCCTCTCTCTTTTCTATAAATATTTTCATGGCATCTGTGCTGACAAGCTATTTTCACTGCATGAATTTAAGTTTGCTACTAAGTTGGCATGCCAGTCCCACCCTTTTATTGTTGAAACAGTTAAATGTAAATGCCTCTTCTACTATAACAGCTTCTACTCTCACACTTCCCAACAGTAGAACTCCCTTGTTCTTATTTGCTTCCATGATAACTATAATCAAAAATTTAATTGTAATGTCAATTGACATCTGTTACCTTGATCCCTGTTCTTCTTTTTATTCTCCACCATTCTTCTTTTTATGCTTTCCTCAATACCCTCCTATACCCAGTTTTATACTGGAACCAAATAACCCCAATGAAAGTTAATGAAAGATGTTGTCAGCACAACTATCATGCTATGGTTTCTGGGTATTCCATATGCTCAGATATTAGAGTCAATTTTGTCATGAATCCCTTAAAAAGTTTTTTAAATTTATGACAAAAGTCATGTGCAGTGAAGTTTAGAGAAAATGTTCCATGTTGATTCTCTGGGCATAGCTCCGGAAGATGATTCAGTCTGTGATTATGACAAAATAAAAAAATCAAAGAATTTGAAAATTTCATTGAATATAAGGATAAAGCCTATCACATTAAGCTCTCTTGGCATGAGGATAAAATCAAGTCTGTGTCTTCTAGCCATTGAGTAGTTCTTTCTGTTTTAAACACAGTTGTTGAAAAACTCAAAACTTATTTAAAGATTATGCAGTAGTATTCCAATAACAGGAGCATTGATGGTATTATCAAATGTTTTGAATTAGTGCCAGAAAATTTTGCTAATTATATTTGGATACATCATAGGCATGTCAGTAAAACTGAGGAGCAAACTACAACAACAATTAGACCTGTTTTTAACTCCTCTCTAAAAACTAAGGGGAAATACTCCCTAAAAGAAGCAGCCTATCCAGATATCAATTTAATAAAAGATATGTTAGAGTTACTGCTATTATTTAGATCAAATGTCATGCTAGCAGACATACGTAAGGCCTTTCTCATGATAAAGGTTAGATTACTTGAAGACTGTAACAGGTTTTGTTTCTTTATGAAAGAATGAGATAAGCTTGTTTGTTTTAGATATACAACCATTATTTTTGGTTTTAATGGTAGTCCTTTCATCTTAAATTTTTTTAATAAAACACCATGCAAACAAGTTTTCTGATGATAGTTGTACTGACATGTTAAAGAAAAATTTCTGTTGGCAATTTGATTAAAACAGCTGATTCTGTTGATAAGTTATCAAAACTATATACAGTTGCTAATGAACGTATGTAAAAGGGTAATTTTAATCTTAGATCATGGTATACAAATTGTGAAAGACTTAAATCCCAAATAATAAATGATCGAAATTTTATAGAACATGGTTGCAATCATGAAAATGTTTTAGGATACAAGTATTCTACTCTAGAATACATACTTCAGTTTTCTGAGCCCTCTATTGACCATGCTGTTAAAACCAAAAGGAGAATATTATCACAGACTGCTAGGGTTTTCAACTTCCTGTCTTTGTGCTTACCTGTTACTATCAGAGATAAAATGCTTTTGAGAGATTTGTGGTCTCAAAGGTTGGACTGGGATGAATGTTGTGTCAGGAAAATTTCAGGCTGTATTGTCTTATTTATCAAGCTTGATTCCTTAACATTCCTTAGATATGTACACAATGAGGACAGTCCAGCAGATTTATACATATTTTGTGATACCTCTAAGGAGGCTTACGGGTTTGCAGGTTATAGTGAACAAAACAATCAGTCCTACTTGTTACTTTTGAAAGCTAAAGTAGCACCTATGAAGCCTAAGAGTTTACCTACACTGGAGTTACTAACTGTATTTTTGGCTCTCAAGTGTTTGTTACTATTATTAAATTCTTACTCCCGAATTAAAATCAGAGATATTTTAAATCAATAGCTGCACAAAATGTGTTGTCATGGCTAGTGTTTGACAACATTAAAACCAAAAATGAATTTGTGAAGAATAGACTCAAGGACATGATTGGAGAATTGAAAGAAAAGAAGTCTTTGTCAGCAAAATTTAAATATGTTCATACTGAACAAAACAGTTGACTTCCTCACAAGAGGGATAACCTTGCTAAAATTTTGGCAAAATCTAGTCCTTTAGACCTCGGGACCTGAATGGCTCAGTTGAAGTCCTATAGAATGGCCATTGAGTGAAATTTAGTGTTTAAGTTTGAGGAATAAATCTATTGTGCAAATCAACTTCATTAAATTGTATTGTAACTAACAGTAATCCACAACCTGTGTTACCCTTTGATAAATACACAAATTTTAATAATTAATGTAACAGCTAATATATTTAAAATTTGAAATAGATTAAAACACATGAACCAAGATCCTAGTTAACATGCCTAACTTTATTTAAGGTAATGCAAACAACAAAGCTTTGCAGAAGAAATTGCATACTTTCAGTATCCAAAGGTAAAAAATTACCTGAATTAATAAAAAAATTGAACTTATTTATAAACGAAAGTGGGAGGGGTAATCAGAGCTAAAGGTAGAATAGGTAAAAACAAAACATATGATTCTGAAGTTATCAATTCTGTTCTGTTGGCTAAGGATCATGACTTAATTAAACTTATGATCATTGAACATCACAAAAGATGCAAACATCTTGGTATAGAGTCAACTTTAAACATAATCTGACTTTCAGGGTTTTGGATCCCTAAAGTGAGAGAAGCTGTCAAAAATGTTATTTCACAATGTATCATATGTCAAAAAATTTAGTAATCTAGCTTTCAAATATCCTAAAGTTATGAATCTCCCTAAACACAGTCAACCTCGTTAAACCATTTCTACATACTGGGATTGACTACACTGGATATGTTTGAGTGAAAAGTGACCACAGTGTTAGTGAAGATGTATATGCTTATATTTACTTGTCTTAATATTAGGGCAGTACATATAGAATTAGTTAAAGACATGAGCACTCATTTATTCTAATTTTAGTTAGATTTACAAATATATATAATATCCCATCTCATATTTACAGTGATAATGCCAGATCTTTTATTGCTGGTTGCAATCTCATAGAGGAAGTTTTTGCTTCCAGTGAATTCAATGAATACTTTCAAGTGCACAACATAAAAAATCCTGCTAAAACTTGACCATTTTGGCTTCTGGGAAGGGTTTTGGAATTAATTATTGGTGATGACAACAAAGTTCATTCTGTGAAAGTCAAGAGGTGACTGCTTTATTCAGGTTCATTCAATTAAATTATTATATCTGCTACTAGTGTCATTAACTCATGCTCACCACCCTAGTGTCATTCCTGATTCAGAAGAATCAATTTATGGAGAAGTTAATATTTCAAATTCAGATGTATCTAATCAAGTTCCAGATTCTAATGGTGCTTCTAAACAGATTTCACAACGTCCTAAAAGCACCAAAAACATCAAAGGCAAACAAATTCCCCCAAAAGTAAACATTACTTAAAACTAATCCGATTTGCATATTTAAATCTGTAAATTACATGTTGCAGAATACTAAACATTTGACAAAATGTTATATTCTGCAATTGTCTCTCCTTTAATTTCCTAAAAAACAAAAATGAACATTTAAAAGTTTAAAAATTTTGAATTAGAAAATAATGTTTCCAACCTTGATTTCTCATTCTATTATTATTTTCATTTCTTGGAATTTTTTGTTAAAATGCAAAAAAAAAATTGATATCTTTTCTCATTTTATTATTGCATGAAACCTTTTTGAAAAAAACAAAGCAAAACAATTTTTGGGTAGAATATTGAAATTATTATGAGTCTTTTGAAGTAACCCCCCACTTTGAATGAGCTCCTTGGCATTGTTACAGTGAACCCTGTGACTGGCTGAAAAGGAACCAATCCGAAGGCCCCTTACTGCAGTGGCTTTGTTCTGATCTGCGCACCCCTTTTGAATCTTACATCCTATTTCCCATGTTGGCTTTCAATGAGAAGCATGTACAAAAAACTGCTCTTGGGCAAAAACTTCACCAACAGATCTGTGGAATCCAGGATTGTAGAAATTACTACACATAAAGAAATATTTTCTCAATCCTCAGGAGGACTGGACTCCAAGACCTCCACAAGAAGAAATCACAAGATCTCAAAGAACTGTTAACGGGATGTTTCTTTTCTGTGACAAAATACCATTTTTTGCAACACCATTATTGTAAATCTTCTTTTCTTTCTCTTTTCATCTCATTCTTCTGATAATCATAAAAGGTTTGAATGTCAAAGGTTTGGTTTTGTCCTTTTTTCTCCCACTGTGTTATGTCACTAAATTATTGTTTTTGTTTTTTTTTTCTGCAGTGGTAATTACTTATCTTTTTGAACAACTTTAAACCGGTTAAAAATCAAAAGTGTATAAAATATTTCATAGACATATTTAGTGCAAATTGAAAATCATTATAGGAAATACAAAGGTTATACTGTTTTTATTTTTATGCTAATGAAAATGGAATTTGCCTTTCAACTGTATAAAGTATAGAAGCTAATAAATAATTATTTTTCCTTTTTTTTTTTTTTAATTCAGTTGCTCTCAAAGTCTGGTCCCTACCCTATGATTTTCTTGCCACAGTCTGGTCGTTATTGGTTTGACGAAACTCCTAATGACAGTGATACACCTGGCAAGATTAAATTGGAAAACACTGGATTAGAAAATGCAGAATGTTACCGGAAATATTTTCTTGGACAAGTGAGTATATAATTCCTAATTTATCTATTTTCTCATTAATAAATATTAATAGTTAAAAATAATTAGCAGTTCATTTGAATCTCTTTAACTAAATGATAATATTAACTAAATTAATAAAAGTAGTTTGAGCATGAAACTGTTAAAGAAAACTTGTTAAGCATCACTTATAGATTATTTTGTTTATATATTTAAAGTATGTAAACGTTGATGTATATCTCTAAGCATGTGTTGTCATGCAGTAATTATTTCAAAAATAGACTTTTCCATGTTAGCACTATATTGCAAAAGATAATAAACAAATAAGATTTTTTCACATATTACATGAATATGTTTACTTAATCTCTCCAAAAGTTAGATTTGCATCCTGCTTACAGTTAAGTCAAAGAATTTGTGACAATTCTGTTGTAATTTGTAGTGCATTAGTTTACATTTTCCTGTAATGTGGAAGTTTTTTATATTTTAAATTGCAAAATATTTTGCTAGGATGACATCAGTAGCAATATTTTGATTTGTTAACTGCTAGAAAATGATTCTTATGTTTAAAGGCAAATGTTTCATGATGCCTAATTAAAATAACTTGCTGATCAAAATACATTTTGGAGGCCAAAACAAAGTATTCAGTATTTTGTTTTTCTTTAACAAAAAAATGGAACCATCATTTTTTAATGGACATATTCAGAATATGTTTACTGAAGCTAAAGTATAAAATGTTTTCTTTAAGCAGTAAGGAATTATCACTTTTTAGGTCAAAATGCATTATATTGGTTGCAAATATATCCATATGATACAATCAATTTCATTTAAAATAATAATTCACCTTTCAAATATTAAAACATTTTTTTTTTTTTTATAAAATATTTTTTATAAAAAAACATGATCATAGGGATTGAATAAATACTCAATCTATTTCAGAAACAATGTGAATGGTTGCAATTCTAGAATGAGTTTTGGACTTGTAACTGAGCAGTTTTTAGTACCAAAGTCAACTGTACAAGATATAATTGGGAAATATGGTAAACCAAAAACTGTTGCAACTCTTCCTTGAAGATGTTGTAAACCTAAACTCTCTAAAACTGTAAAGAAAGATTGTCTATGAATGCACAAAGAATCCTAAGAGATATTGTTTCTAATTTGTGAAACAATGAAGTAAATGTATTACAATGCATAGCAACCAGGGGGCTCAATAAACATGTTCTCAGTACTTACTGTTCAAGAAAAACTCCTTTGCTCCAAAGTCATCATTGCAGGGTTTGATTGGAATTTGTGTGTGCCTTCTTTTTTTTAACTCAGTCTTATGGAGTGATGGGGCTAAAATTGAATTCTTTAGTTGGAATAAGGTACAGTGAATGTAGTGGTAAAGTAAGGCTAGGAATCCTATGAATGTCAGTGTAAAGCATGTGGATGGTAACTTTATATTTTGGGTGATTTTTTATTAGAAATGGAATGGGTCATTTGTTTAAAATCATTGGAACCACGAAAAAGGAAGTTTCCAATGATACAAGATGTGACAATTTAATTCTCAAAATGACTGCAAAATGACACTAAAGTAATGAATCAGGCAAACATTTGTACCTGAATACATCTGGGCATATTCTAACTTCTGCTTTCTTGAGATGAAGAAGAGTCAGTGGATGAAGTTTTAGGTGTTCATGTTATACTGTTGGCTGAAAATGAGTGAATGGGATCTGGAGCAGCAGATTAACATTAGGTTTTGTGTGAAGGTTGGTAAAAGTGCTATTGAAATATGGGCCCAATTAAAAATATCTGACGGAGAACATGCTGTGAAGAGATAAAGGGTATTTGAATGGTACAAGCAGTTCAAATAAGGAAGAGGTGCATGATGTAAAAATAGGCAGCCTAAAACATAAATAACAGATGCAAATTTAAACAGTGTTTTAACTTTGGTGTGCTTAGATCAAAGGTTAAGTGTGCAAATAATAGCAGAAGAATTGAATATAAATAGAGAAACAGAATTTGGAAATGTAAAAAATTTCTTCAGAAATGTTGCCTCAAATCTTGACAGATGAGCAGAAAGAATGCTTCATATGATAATGAAAATATTTTTGACGGGGTCATTACTGGTGATGAAATGTGATTTATATATAACCCAGAAACCTGCAGTGGAAAAGAAAGAATTCACTTTTGTTGAAAAAAGCAACATGTCTTGCTTCAATTCAAGACTATACTTGTGTATTTCTTTGATCATAAGGGAATAGTTTATAACAAATTTTAAACACAAGGACAAACTGTTAATATGTTTATTTAGAATTGTTGAAAGGTTTATGAGAATTTGTTTGAATGAAAAACCCTAACTTGTCCAGCATGCCAATACCCCTGTACATGAATTTGTGAATTCCTGGCTAAGAAATCCATGGCAAAAAGCAGCCATTTACCTTATTCACCAGACTTAGCTTCTTGTGTCTTGGTTATTTCCCAAATGGAAAATCATATTCTATTTTTTATATATAAAAATATCTGCAATAAATTGCAATAATATATGATGGAATTTCACTAGTTTTAACTAATATATTTAAAGTAAGTAAACTTTTTGACAGGTTCATACCTAGACTATTGCTTTTAATATTTTACTGTTTTTTTTTGTTTTTTTTTTCAGGAACATTTTAATTATTACATAACAGATGATATATTAGGCCCAATTGTGATGTCAATAAAGCTGGATAATTCAACATCTCAAGAATGTGTACGCATCATTTTAAGGTAAAATTATTTCTTTTTTTAATCGGGGTCTTTCTTGGAGTAAAAAAGAGTTTATTGCATATTCATTGTTTAAAATTTGTTACACATTATCTTTTATGTTAGTTGGCTTGATAATTAAATACTAATTAATAAATTAATTCTACAGGAATAGAAATTGACTAATTGTCAGTGTCACAAAATCAGCAGAATACTCTAACCCACCCATCATAGTGCAATGTGTATTAGTGCTGCTACCCCAAACTTGGAATAGCAAAGGCCAGGATCACTTTGTTTTTGTTGCATCTCTTTAAGATGAGAACAGCTGAAGACGGATAGAAACTGTATTTGATTCCCAGCTCAAAGGCTAAGTAACAAGACTCTTATGTTACCATGTCAAGTGATATCACCATGTCATCAGATAGACTATTTACTCCTTATTTTATGTACATATAGCAATTTAATAGTGAAACATATCCTGTATAACTTGGGATTTTAAAGAAATGAAAACCTGTATTCTGACCCGAATTTTTTATACATATTTCTAATAGCAAACTGACTTTCAAAAATATTTCAGTAAATATATTGGACCAAGTATATTGTCTAGTTTGGATGTTTTTAGAGCCAATTTAGTGATCTTCAATCAAGTACCATTAGTTCTTTTGCTTTATTCATTTGCATGTGATGAATAAAGTGAAGTTTGCATTTTTATTATGCCATTAAGACACACAAATTTGTGGAGTGCATCATTTTGAAGTTTGGTTCTTTTGAGAATGTAATTTTAGATGATTGATTATTACTACTACAGTGGAATGCAACTAATTTGCAAGAACCAATATATTTCTACAGGGAGTAAGGGTAATGACAAAACAAGGCTTACAGAAACTATTTCCTATAGTCATGTAGATTGTATTAACCTTCAGTGATTAGAGGAACAATGAAATATTGGTGTGAAAAGTCTTTATAAATATTAAACTTTACCTTACCACTCCAAAAATATAATATTCAGAATTTGTTTGTAATAGTAACAAAATGTTTTTGTCATCATTATCTTAGGTTTAGATTTTATCACCATGATTTTATTGATTTTCTGGGCTATAACAAGTGTTCACATGTTGTGACATTTATTACAGGTTGAATGATTGTTGTGCTATTCTCTACTGTGAAAGTATTAGCATTTTCACTTACTTGCTGCTAAATGTTGTAAATGAAGATTGCATGGCAGGTAGATTGAATAAATTGACATTGTTAGCTGTAGTTTGAATTTTATTAGCAAATTCATAAATGCCCTTGAAGTTGAGAATTATTCAAAATACTGAGTTTAATATTAGAGTTAGCCAAACCTTTGAAAAATGTATCAGTTAGTAACACTTTAATGTTCCCATGCAGTCAGAGATGGAGTAAAGATTGTTATATTTATGAATTGAAAGCAGATAATACATTCAGGTTTTTTTAATAGAAGTTGATGATTATACAAGACACTTTAATGATATTATAGAATATATTTTATTGACCAATTGTTTCAAGGCATCCTTGAAATTTAAGGGCATCCTCCATCATGAGATATGTTTGGCCAACAAAAGAAGAATAGTCTAAAAAAGTATTTCAAGGATTGTTTTATGGAACCTTGCTTTTTAATGTATATTTCCACTTTACATTTAATTTGGCCTTAAATGACCCACAAGAGGTCGAGGGGCTATTAAACACAATCAATCAATCCACTATACTTTTCCTCTGGTCATATTCCTCTTCACTTTGATTTTCTGGTATTGAAAATCTTTATATCTATCTAGTAGTGTTTCTATCAAATGGTAAAAAATTTCCTTTCATGTCAATTGGATTGAATTAAATTGTAACGTAAAGGTCACAAATTCTAATTAAATAATAATTCTTTGTACATAAACATTACATCATAATTGGCTGTCCAGTCCATGTACAATGGACCTGCTCTCTACCTCTGGTAAAACCATGAAGAAATACTTAACACTTAATCCCATTTAAAATTTACTTAAAGATTGTGATACTTTATGATAATAGAAGATATTTTTTGAAGAATTCATAATTTTGGAAAACATTTTTATTACTAAGAAATAAGAGTTTACTATTGGCAAGATATCCTGTTGTCACATTTAACTACATAAGCATGCCAATTTATTGAGTTCTTAAAAGCTGAAAGATATTAACCACAATTGTTTTACTTATGTAAATTTTGTGCTTTTTTCATGCTCATTTTAATTTTATCAGTATGTAAAGTGTGTACATTAAATTAAATATTAAATAATTGTTATTAAAAAAAGTAAAGATTCAGTTTTTGTCTTATCATAATTGATAACTCTATTTTCCAATTTACTTCAGAAATAGATTTCTAAAATGATTCTTCATTTGACAGATTACTTGAACATCTTACCTGAAAATGATAAATGCAATATACCATATAAAAATTTAACCTTTTTGATGATAGTGGTTGTAGTGGGGTTACTAACTAAGAAAATAATTTTTGAAAGGTTTGTTTGTTATGACTATATATTTATTTTTTTAATAATGACTTTCAGTTTTTTTTTGTTTTTTTCTTTTTCTTTTACAGGACAAGGAACTTTTTACGACATGAATATGTCCCGTCCAATATTATTAGTGATTCCCCAACTCCAGATAAATTAGCAAAAGTAAGCAGAATATTTTTATATTCACTTCATTCACCATGCTTTACATAACCCTATCCAGTAAAAAGCCATTCCTACTATTATAATTCTAGAGTTGGTTGTTTCTAGCAGTCTTTATCAGAATTAAAAAAATCCTAGCTATATATACCAACTAGATCAAATCATATGCTAATTTTCTCAATATGCTTTTGAGATAAAATTTATTTCTCTGTTTCTGAGTTCTTCTATTTTCAGGCTTATGTAAACAAGCTTCCTTTATTCTCTGCACCATCAAGAGAGGTTCCTTATTTGGACCTCATTCCAAAAATGGCCCTATGCCTCTTTTTCTTTCCAAAAATAATCAACTATGCATGACTTCATCATATTGCCTCGGTGTTCTAAGAGTTTAATCTTTAGGAATTAGTTGGTTTTCCTTTTATATTCCTTTCCACAACTGCATGAAATGCTAATACAGACTGTTTTGTGAGGAGACCTTAATCAATAGTTTTGTTGTGAAAAATCACACTGTTATTGGCCACAAATATTTTGTTTTTATTCACCCATCTGATTTAAGGTAAGCTTAATGTATGCTGACAGTTGTCATCCTATGTTGTAAAAAAAGGAATTTCTTCTTTTAAGAGCCAGGTATAATTTTGGGTCAAAAGAACTATAAGTGAAACTGCTACTCAGACTCAGAACTGTTACTAACAACTTCAACTACTAATGCCACTATTATTACTACTACTAGGTGAAAAATACCCCCAGTAAAAAGTTGAAGAATGTATTGACTAAAACATAATCATAATCATAAAATAAAAAAGATAATATTAACCTGAACAACTGGAATAATAATTTTAAAAAAGCTATTAGGATTTGATAAGGGTTATTATTAAGACTTTCCCCAACTAAAATGGAATATTAGCTAATATCAAATTGTTAATGTTTAAAAGAACTCTATCTTCTGGGTTTCACAGGAATTGATATGTTTTATTAAAGGAATGTCAGTACCTTATAAAAACTAAATGGCTCTCTACAGAAACAATATTTAAATAAGTTAAGTAATAAGGAAGTCGGTTTAAATTTCAACTCTTGTTTAAAAAGAAAAACTATTATTATTATTTGCCTTGCTATCCAACATCCTGTTTTGGTCATTGTACCCTCCAGTCTTAATCCAGGTATCTGTCTTGGTAACCTTCTCAGAATTTTGAAAAAAACACATTATTCAATCTTAGGGGTAGATTTTTCTCATTCTGGTTCAATGCTTAGGGGATATTTTATATCAGTTAATAATTACCAATTTATTTATGTTTGTGCTACATTTTTTGTCTTTGTGACACTTTGTTTTTCTTCTTCTGAAGCAGAGTATGTGACTTTTCAGCACTACCAGACCCAGGGATTGAACTAATAAGTGAATATGTTTTTTTTCAAATAAAGATTCAAACAAACTGCAGTCAATACAAAGTCTGGATGGTATTCAAAAGCAGTTCAACCATTTGAAGATCTCTTTCTTGAATCCAAGTTTCTCTTGCAAGAAAATATGATCCACAACTGTGTATTCTCATCTCATGCAACTGTGGCAAAGAATACAAAGGAGAGATCAGTCTCCCACTAAAAGTATGTGTCAATGAACATCAAAAAATGTTAAGGAAGATATATTGAGATCAGGCATTGTTGATTGCATATGAAGAGAAAAGGGTGATCATCAAACACTGATAGCAGAGGACAAAATTACTGAAAGAAGAACAGTTAAACTCTGATAACCAGCTCAGTAGATTAAACATAGAGATGAATAACACCTGGAAGTCACTGATTAAGAAAGTGATATCACTGGATTGTCTAAGAAGCAAATTGCCTCATTAATTAAAATGTTGATTGAATATATCTGGTTGTGAGTTCAATTCTTGGGTGTGGTAGTGCTAAAAAATCATATTCTTTGGTTCCATGTAACAAAAAAATAAACCATGTAAAGGCAAATAGAGCAAAGAGAATTAACTGTATTAGTTAATTCTCTGATATCCCTTAAACATAGAAAGTAGAAATGAAAATCTACCCTCATGGATTGAATAATGGTTCCAGTTGTAAATTTCAAGAAGGTTGCCATTAGGCGAAAGCTGAAATGCTGTGAGTATATGTGGGGAAAAATAGAAATGGTTTACCTCCCAAACGCCCTCGCGTCTGCCTGGCCTCTGGGTTGAGAAAGGAAAGAAAAGATCCAAGATGGCGTCCGTGACTTGTAATATTCACGGTCTCGTGCAGTCACGCAAAGTGGCATTACACACATGCTAATGAGGTGTGTCTGGGCTCCATAAAAGCAGGTCGCTTGGAGAAATTGGCAGAACGGCATTATACCCGTGTTTGGTGTACATTGCTTTGCGTTGCAGCGTGTCAGACATTTTCAGACGGAAAGAGTTGTGTCCCTTACACTGTTGAAGTCGACTCATTTGCTACAAGCTATTTCGGCCATTATTACAACATGGACAGATTCGACTTGAAGTTGATACCAGAGTTCGACGGCTCCCCCGCTGGCCCGTCTGTGGTCAAGTGGTGGGAAAAGGCCGAGCGGGTCTGTCGGCTGTGTAAAATTAAAGATCCCGCACTGGTCATCCCTCTTAGGCTCACCAAAGGAGCTTATGCTGTGTATCAGCAGCTAAGGGATGACGCAGACTTGGAGGAAATAAAACAAGCTCTATACGCAGCATTCGGTGCGGACCCCTTTGTCGCCTGGAGGCAGTTCACCGAACGACGGCTTGGGCTAGATGAAACAGTAGATGTCTTTCTGGCCGATTTGAGGAAGCTGGCCGCACCGTTCGGTAGAGCAAGCGACCAAATCCTAGGATGCGCCTTTCTGGCAGGACTCCCATCCAACGCCATTCGACTGCTATGAGCATCGTCAAGGCTCAATGAGCTGGGGCTAGACGAGTTACTGGCCAGAGCCCGGAATATTCTAAAGCACGATGTGGAGCCGGTCTCAGCAGCTGTGGAAGCACACGCACCGCCAACTGAGGACATAAGGTGCTATAAATGTGGCGGACTGAACCACTTCTCCAAAGACTGCCGAAGCGGTGCGAAGGATACGCATAACCGAGGAACACGGAGACGTATGCATTGCTACAGGTGCGACAAGCTGGGCCACGTGGCAAGCTGTCCGGGAAACGGGCAAGGGGGAGGCTACAGCGCCAGTCTTCTCCCCAGATCGCCGCTGAACAAAGGCGCTACCCGCAGTGAGCATGCGGATTAATGGGCGTGGCGCTTTGCGCTTGTTGACACCGGGTGCACCCAGACCCTTGTGCGCAAGGCATGTTGTGACACGTGGGACAAGAAAAATATTCCAGTTCTGACTGTTGGCGGGGGCTCGCTAGCCTCTTGTGGAGTGAGCGTCATCCGCACAAGCATCGGCGATGGGCCTGCCGTAGCTGTACAAGCCCTGGTTGTGGACGGAGGGCTGCTCGGCTATGATCTGCTCCTGGGAATGGACGTCATCAAAAAATTGGGTGGCGTCCATGTTGATGAAGAGGGTCGGGCGCGTTTCACTGAAACAGGTCTTGCTCTAGGTGGAGCAATGGAGCTGGAACGGCCTGACTTTCGTGCGGAGTTCGATCAGCGCACAAAGTCCTGGACGGTATCCTGGAAATGGTCAGACGATCAACCGCCAGAGAAGCTGTACAACAGTGTGCCAGAGTATAAAATCCCCCCGCGAGCTCGTGCGGAGTACGACAAGGAGTTGCAAGCCTGGATTAATAACGGATGGTTGGTTCCTTATCCAGAGAAGGAATTGGGGCCCCCAAAGGGCCTGATCCTGCTAATGGCGGTTCTCCAGCACAACAAACAAAAGGTGAGGCCGGTGCTCGACTATCGGGAACTGAACGAGCATGTGGACCCTTTTACGTGTGTACCGAGAAGCTAAGGGAATGGCGACAAGCAGGATCAAATGTATCTGTGCTGGATCTTTGCAAGGCATACCTTCAAGTGCGTGTGCACCAATCACTGTGGCCCTATCAAACTGTGCTTATCAAGGGGTAAAGGTATTGCCTGACCCGCATGGGGTTTGGACTCAATGTGGCGCCATCGATTATGCAGATGATTGTTGACGCCATTCTGACGAAGGATGAGCACATACAGCGGGCAACATCTGCATATATTGATTACGTGAATGAGAGAGTCATATCTGCGGCGCGTGTGAAGGAGCATCTCTACAACTTTGGCCTCCTCAGCAAGGAACCGGAGAGGCTACAGGATGGTGCACGGGTGCTTGGTTTGCAGGTCTGGGGAGAAGGTGACGTTCTGTATAGGAAACGGGGAAACGAACTCCCAGACATGCCCCCAGTTGTCACGCGGCGAAGCATATTTTCCTTGTGCGGCAAGTTAGTTGAGCACCTTCCTGTAAGTGGCTGGCTGCATGTTGCGGTGGCGTTTATCAAGCGGAGAGCATCTGATGTCACCACTGGATGGGATGATGAAGTTCACGACGCCCCTCTCAACACCATGATGAGGGAGGTCCTCGCTAGAGTACGCAAGGAAGACCCAGCGTGGGACAGATGGTGCGTTGGCAGCCAAGATCTCGGTGTGTGGGTTGACGCAAGCTCTCTTGCAACCGGCGTATCGATAGTTCACGATGGAGCCGTGGTGGAAGATGTTTGCTGGTTATGTCCAGAAAGGGACTCCCAGCACATAAACCTAGCGGAGCTCGATGCTGTCATTAAGGGGATCAACTTGGCAATCCTCTGGAAGTCGACCACCCTGCGTCTGTTCACTGATTCCACTTGCGTTTATAAGTGGATCTCTGATACCCTGACCGGGATGGCCAGGGTGCGGACTAAAGCCACCAGCGAGATGCTTATCCGACGATTGCTCGACACGATTGTGAAGCTAGTGCAAGAGTACGCACTGACAATGGAGGTGTCCCTGGTCAAATCTAGCCTCAACAAAGCAGATTGTTTAACGAGGGTGCCCCAAAGGTGGCTTGACGCCACTAAGAAAGCTATTGAGCCCGTGCAACCCACCTGCGCTGCATCCGTGAGTTTTGTTCGATTTAATCGAATCGAAGAAGTCCACCAACAAAGCGGGCACCCTGGAGTCAAGCGGACACTGTATTTCACCAAGTTGGTTGACCCAGGAGTACAAAAGACAGACATCAGGAGAGTGGTCAGAAGCTGCGTGGCGTGCCAGTCTATAGACCCAGCACCCGTTCGCTGGAAGAAAGAGCAGCTGAGCGTGAGGAGCCACTGGAGCCGGCTGGCGATAGATGTTACTCACCACAACGGCGAGGATTTCCTGACACTAATTGATTGTGGTCCATCCAGGTTTGCGATATGGCGGCTGCTGCGTCAGCAAGATGCAGCCACTATCATCCGTCAGTTAAAGAGTATCTTCCTTGAACGTGGCGCCCCAACGGAGATATTAACCGACAATGGCACCACATTCACCAGCGAGCAATTCGGGAGGTTTGCAGATGGCTGGGGAGTGCACCTACGGTTCTGGTGTGCCCACGTGCAGTGGAAATGGAATCATCGGCGGAACCACAGGACCGTCAAGACCATCGCAGCCAGGATGGGCTGCGCGGTGTCTGAGGCGGTCTACTTACAACGTGACCCCGAAGGATGATGTCTCACCCTCTCACGGCGCCAGCAGACACATTGCATAGGTACCACGTCAGAGTGAAGGGCATAGAGACCAACCCGCTGATGGAACTGAAAGTAACCGGAGAGAGGCTGAAGAAAGGCGATGTCGTCTGGATTAAAACCCGCACAGCAAGTGCAAACGGAATCTGGAACCGGACGCATCACTGAGGTGATCAGCCCACAGGCGGTAATGGTCGACGGTGTGCCCGTCCGTTAAGGACCTGCGTCCGGCGACGCAGTTGCAACCACCGCTGGACGATGAGAGCGAATCGGAATCTGAGACCAGTGAAGCATCGCTCTGGTTCACACCAGCTCCATGAGGCAGTGACTCAGATATCAGTAGCCTTCCAAGGGACGTGGTGTTTTTCGACCCTCAGACCTCGGACAGGAGCACAAGCAATGATGAGGCTCGCAGTGTCCCTCTTCGAAGAAGCACCCAGCGAAAGCGATCGCCACCTCCCTGTCAACTCTGTGATCATGAGATCAGGGGGGAGTGTACATGGTGTACATTGCTTTGCGTTGCAGCGCGTCAGACATTTTCAGACGGAAAGAGTTGCGTCCCTTACACTGTTGAAGTCGACTCATTTGCTACAGTATAACTCAGATAAGTATACTGGTCTGAGTAGCAAGACATATAATAATTTAAAAGTTCCAGAACAAAAATGATTTATTGTTAGATTTACAGTGTCAATTAGATATTTGTTAATCCAGTTAAATTGATATTCTCATATTCTGTTTATCTTAGCATCCTGTTTTATAGTTATTGTAACACATCATTCATTTACCTAACCCTAATTCCATCATTATGTTAATATCATTAATATTGAAGGAACTTGTTCTAAAATTAAATCCTTCTCAAAAGAAATAATCTTTTTTGTTTTCTTTAAGTTATAAAAATAATCATAATTTACTGTTTTTTTTTTTTAATAATATTTAATATAATTTTTTGTATTATGATTGCTATTGACATAAAATAATTCCTGTCCAAAGAAGATAAACTTTTTTCGTGTTACTTATTTTCATCTAAGTATCTTTGTGCATATTTAAATAATGGAGAAAAAGAAGCATAAATCAATTTTTCATTTTAATTATACCCTTTTTACTTATGTTCTTCACCATCTTTGTTTTCATTTTAAAAATTCGTTTTTTTTTTTCTATTTAGTTTTCATTCAATAATTTTATGTTTTATATTGTTGTTCAATGATATTCTGAAATAGTTTCCCTCTAACATTATTTAACAATAATGTTAGTGAAATACTTGAAACTAAATGAAATTCTAGTTTTTCGCTTTCTTTTCATAGCGTTTATGTGAAGAAATTTCAATTGACAAATTCTACCCTGTTTTATCTCCAAGAGTAAGTATTGAGATATTTCTTTTGTTGGGTGCCTTGAAGGATATTTTAATGATAATACAATTTTAGCTGTCATTTTTATATATTTAAACAATAAAAATGCAAATGGATTTTAAACTGTTTTTTTTTTTTTTTAACAATAATATTGTTTTGATGTAAAATCACAGTTTTAATTCCTCTTTCTATTAAATCTTTAAATGAGATTTTTTTTTTTTTTTAACCACACTTATTTTACAACCAAAGTAATATATTGAGATGAAATATGTGATCCCTTTGAATGACCTGATAGTAATTCTGAACACCATTTAGAGTTTTAGTTTTGACTATTTGAATTCCTATGTTTCTTAGTTTCTGGAACAGATTCTGTTAATGAATTATTGATTGAACTCCCAAAAAGATTTTCTTACCATTTTTCTTCTGCAGGCATCTGAAAAAATTGTAGCCTACGATGAACATGTGCTATGTAGTAAATATAAGTTTGGTGTTATTTATCAAAAATTTGGACAGGTAAGTAACTTATTTTCTGTTATTTCAAGGATGAACTATAACTTGAGTTATAATGATGTAAATATTTTTGGGTGTTGACCTGAAGAACTTTAAAAAATAGTTCTGTTCAGTTTGCAAATCAACTCATTTTATTAAATCCAATCTTTAATGATAAGCCTTATTATAGAAGAAAAAGTACAGATAAATTTAGTCAGGTCTTTTTGTGCTTGTATGCAAAAACTAAAGTTTTCTTATGTATACATTCTGTCACAAGGAACATGGATAATGAATTAAATCATCTGGAGAAACCGAATGCAATTTCATCTATAAATTTTTCTTCTTAGGATGCTCAACTGGTAGATGTGAAAAAAAGTAATAATGGATTATGTTTGTGTAAAATTTTCCTATTGCATTGCAAAACCAGAAGGGTTGCTTTTCAAAGTTAAGTGGCAGTCATTTAAAAATTGACATTTAAGATGTCTATATTCAAGTAGGAAATCTCCTGTCCTTGCTAACAACAAATATAAAATGGGGATTATATCAATACAGTTAGCAGTATTCATATAAGCCTTAATTTATATTAGCAATTATCCATAAAATTATGGCCACAATGTTGTTATATTTTACATTTCCCATTGTTTAGATGTATCACACAACTGTTAAATGTAGAAGAAATATTTACTTGAACATGTGAGTTTTAGATTTAGTATTTATCTATATTCCTGAGATGAGGTATTGTAATTATTTCCATTATTTCCATTATTCAGACTGTTGTCTTCATCTTTATTGCCATATTCATGACATTTTGGCCATTGTACACTCTGGCCTTTTTTACATGGACAGAGTGGATAAAAGTGTTGGTTGGATCCACTGACTTGCCCCAAAGAGTTGAGAATTCAAGACTTGGCTATTGCAGTGGTGAACAAAAACTTGGAGAATTGAGTTAAAGGAAGATAATTGAGACATCCAGAAGAGGCATGGCATGTGAAACTAGAACAATCTACTCCGGTGGATGAAATAAAGTAAAGATGAGGACAATTGTCTGAAGAATGTAAATAATGTAAATAGATTTAATATTTATAGAGAAAAATACATGTGCAATTGGATGAAATCCCCATTAGTCCATAAAAAGTTCTTTAGAAGGTTTGTAGCTTTAAAATGAATTAAAGCAAATAAGAAAAATCATGAACAATTACTTAGATGAGAGAAATAACCAATTAAGACTATTAATTAAAGCATATAAGTAAATAGTGGAAACTAGTTTTTCAACAGTTTCACTGTACATTACTAGAATTGATAGTGTTTATAAAGGAATCTGTAATATGGCCATATATATATATATATAAAATAATTATTATTGTTATTACTTCTAAAGAGATCATAGTAGACATTGAGATAAAGATATTTTATTATAATCATTTTTTTTCTTATTTTTGAAACAGATCAAAGAAGAAGATTTATTTGGAAATATTTCTCACAGTGCTGCAATGGATGAGTTTTTGGATCTCATTGGTAGACAAGTATTATTAAAAGACTTTCAGGGGTAAGTTAGCATATTTTCTGCATACTTTCTGTAAGTTATATTTTTCTGATTTCAAAAGTTTTTCCTTATGTTATATATTTTGATAATTTTTTTTTAATTATAATTTAATCATGTTCATCCTAATAGCATAGGAAGAGCTGTTTATTGTAATCAGTTCTTCAGACTAGTTGAACAGACCTTGATTAATCTTAGTACAGTTGTTAAGAGTTTAGCTGTATGAATGTCATTAGATTTTAAAATATTTTTTATAGAAAAATGAAGAAACAGAATAAATCATGAGTTTCTTGTTCATTTTATGAGGATAAAAAACATTCCTAACTTATTTGAAACAATTTTCTAAGCAAGTATTTACTATGCTATATTTTGCTGCAACTTTTTGTCTTCTGTGATTTGTAGTAGTAGTAGTAGTAGTTGAAAGTTGCTCACAATCACTACTTACCAAATCTCTCCCCCATCATGACTACTCACGTTTATATAGTGTCTCTCTTGTCCATATGAAAATAATCAAACTTTAATATTTACATATCATTACATCTCCCTGAAATGTCTTTGGTTGATCTTTTACTTCTATCGCTGTCCATTTTCAAGATTTCCATAAATTTTATCATAAATCTATTTATATTTATAGGAGGCCTTAATCTGTCTCATGTATTTTTATAACATGACTTTTTTTGATCTTTATCAGAACTTTATTAATTGCTTTGGCAATCTACATCATACCCCCATCTGCCCATTTTTATCTGCATTCATTTGTATATTCATATCCTGATTATTTTCATCATGACTGTCATCCTTTATGTCCTTTGACATTTATTCTTCCATCTCTACATCTTTGTCTCTTAACTTTATTTGATTTGCATGGCCTGGTATACAGATCCCTTGTTTTTATATTATGGCTCTTTTTCATTAGAAAATTTGCTTTTTCTAAATTTGAACTTATTTTTTTGTAGCACATTCTTTCATTTATAGAATATGACATCATTAGGGGAATTCTGATTTGTCTTCCTATTGGTTCTCATAGGCTCTCTAGTATTCCAGTATGTCATATGTTTCTGTAAAAGAAACAATATTACTGTTATCTCTTTTGAAGCAAACATGCTTTTAGGCTCATTTTTATGGTTTGTACCATCCTTTTGGTGATACCATATATTTGAGGGTAATATGGAGTTGTCTTGTAAGGCCTGCTTGTGGTGAAATAGGACCAAGAAACTCTAACTTACCTGAGGCTAAGAGGCCATGATTTCCCTCCTGTCTGGTTGGACCTGCCATTTGCAATTTAGTCAAAGCTCTAACAAGGTTCTAGCTGTAAACTATTGCTAATTTGTATGCATGTTCAAAAACCTAAATAAAAAGTGAGCTGTACAGATGAGCAGCAGAATGACTCCAGTAATTTTTGAGTTGTTCAAGACTGGATTATTAGCGACTATCTACTATAAGCTATTTTGACAGATTGAATTTCTTCCATTTCATCATGGACAAAATATTTGATTATCGAATAATTCCAGAGTTTGGTGGTACTGCTACAGATGAACCAGTTATACAATGAACTCAATGCAGCAAGATGATATGCAACCATTGTAAGAGAACAGATATCAAGCAAATACTGCTGATGCACCTATACTACAGACTCATTCATTGCATACAAACAATTTGTAGCATGACAACTTTGCCTGGAAGAAACATTCAATGAGTATCAAGCAGATTTGCAATGATTTGGTCTGCTTGTTGGAGAATGGTGGATGGTCTGTGCATTTGTGTCAGGACTGCCACAGCATGTCAAGTGGCTTCTCCGGGCATCATCAAGAATGGATGCCATGATATTGTAACAACTAGAAACCCAGGCATGGGCTATTATGAATGAGGAACCCAAAGAGATTGCTTCTGCTACTCAGTAAGCATGTGTAAGTGTAATATTGTCTGCTATAATTGCTCCAGTCCCAATCACTTGCAGAGATGTGCAGAGAAAACTTGATTTGTCACACCAGTTTTGCCGAATGATGCAATGTTTCTGATGTAATAAGGCTGGCTATGTCGCAACAGAGTGCCAGGAAAATGCCTCAGTAGTGAAGTCATCAGCATCAACTTGCTCCCCAAGGAAGTGAAGAATGAGATGCTGCCAACAACCAGCATAATTTTGAATGGAAGGAAGTGCACAACTTTGGAGGACAAGTGACAGAGATTCTGTGCAATGAGATATTGGAGTACCACATTCCCAAACAGGTCAGGAAGAGCTATGAAGCTGGACTTTAGAGAAAAAACTTGGTCCCCCTAATAGCCATAATCCAACACAACAAATAAAAAGTATGCCCAGTATTGGACTGCAGAAAGCTCAGTCAACATGTTGACACATTTACAACTGATGCTGATGTCTGCATGGCCAAGTTCAGGGAATGGCACAAAAAAAGGTGAGAATGTATCACTACTTGAGGACAGCATAGGTTTGCAAGTTTGCATTGATGAATCATTGTGGCTATACCAAACAGTGATATAAAGTAAATGATATTGTCTGACATGCCTGGGATTTGGTCTCAACATGGCACCAATGAAATTGGAAGCACTTGTTGAAGCTATATCTCAAGAGGACAATGTGAAGGAAATAATATCCACCTACATTGACAACTTTTTTGTCAATAATAATGTTGCATTGACTCGGCATCAGGGATCCAGATCACCTGAAGGAAGGAACAAACGTATTAGGCCTTGAAGTCAGAGTGTGGGGGGGGGAAACACCCTGTGATGGAAGTGAGAGAAAGGGGTTCCTGATCTTTTTAACACAGTTATGTTACAGAATGTGTTTTCTCTCTGTGAAAAGCTTGTTAGACATTTCCTTATTTATGGTTGGCTCAGAGTGGCCAGTGGATTCATCAAATGGCAGGTTAACATGATTTCCTGCAACTGGGATTAAGAGCTAACTGATGTTCCTTTGAAGATGATGATACAAGAAACAATTGCCAGTGTGAAACAGAATGATTCCATGAAGGGAGAATGGTGTGCTACAGGAATGGACTTTTGGGTCAACATGAGCTCCCTTGTGACTGGAGTATTGCTGGAAAAAACAGAGTAGTAATTGAGGATGCATGCTGGTTACATCCAGACAATGGCTCCCAGCATATCAATTTCACCAAGCTTGATGCCATAATAAAATGCATCAATCTGGCTCTTCAATGGTTAGAAAAAGTGCTCCATCTGAAAACTGACTCCTTGTGCACATATCATTGGCTTAAGAACTGGCAAGGCAAATGTATGCACCAAGACATCAGGAGAAATTTTGGTAAAGAGAAGGCTATAGGATAAAAATCCTATATTGTTCATAAAACCTGTTAAAACAGGCTCCAAATGAAATTATGCAAAGACACATTCTGATTGGCTGGAAAATATATAATATATATATATATATATATATTACATGTTTTCAACTATATCTAAATTGTATCGAGCTAGTTTTTGACTCAAACAAAAACACTATTGTGCCAAAGTAATTTGTAGCCTACCACGTGACCCAAGTTAGCAGTAAATATGAAATGTCATTCATCCTCAATAGTGAGCCAAACAGAATCTTTTAACATGTCACACAATTTCAGGCTTTATGTTAAAGTTTCTTTAACATAATTTTAGTCTGAAAAGAACACTCAGCGACAACTTCGTAAACATTAATTAAGTTGTGAACAATATTTCTACTTTAGTACACAATTGAACTGTTTATTTTTGCTTAAATTACAATACTCAAGCATACTTTCTCATTATTGTACAAACCATTCAACAACTTAAAAATGTCTAATCGGAACTTTAATCCAAACATAAAAGGACATTTGAACTTTTTAAAATACCTTTACATCAATCGTTTGTACCTCTTGGATATATAAATATTTTATTCATTGTTGTGCAAAAACTGTTGTTTGAATATTATTATTCTTTTGTTGTTCAATTATTTTGTTGTATTTGCAATAATATAAATGCAATAGGATTATTAGACCCCTACAGGTCAGTAACTCCTACAAGGCTTCAAACATTCTTGCAGCTAATTGAGGAATATGTGCTGTCAGTTGATGTGATATTAGTGAATTCAGACCAGAACAGAGCTGACAAAATGACAAGAGTGCCATAAAAATGGTTCAAGGCTATAAAGGATGAGGAAGAGATGGCACTGAAGGTTTGCACTGCTGCCCAGAGCAAGAGCTAGATATTGGACATTCACCAGCATAGCAGATATCCTGGAATAAGGCAAGCAATCTCCTTTGTAAGATGAGTTAGTCCACCTATATCCAAGGCAGCTATAAGATCCATAATAAAATCTTGTATGGAATGTCAATCACTAGATCCAGTGGTAGGAAAATGGATGCGAACATCAAACTGGAAACAGTTGGGAATCGATATTACCCACTATGGTAATGGACACTTCTTAACCTTCATTGAATGTAAACTTTCCTGATTCATGATATGGTGATCCATTTGATGCCAGGACTAAATATACTGAGTAGAGACTGAATGTTTTATCATTGGAGAAAATGGCTGAGGAAACTATGCAAGACCCAGTATTAAGTAGAATAAAATGGAGAATTATAAAGAATAGCTCCTGAGCTGAAATACCCTACAATGAAAGTAAGACACAAATTGATAGCTAGAGCTAGCTCAGACATTCATGAGTCTATCAGACCAACCATCACAGTCCTGCATCAAGATTGGAAAGTCATTAGTGTGGCATTCTGTGTCACAACATAGCTGGTCAATGTAAGTGGTTGCTGGGTGACCAACCCATCTTGCTCCATAGCTAGGTATTCAGAGCAGTAGATCCCTCACATGTTCTTGTTTTGGGAATAATTTGCAGTGGCGATATTGTGGTACCTCTAGAAACACAAAAAATAATTTGAATAAAGAGTGTACATGATGAAATACATTCTGAAATAGTGGATCCACAAAAAGGCTAAAGTTATAAGCATAGTGGCTGGAATAGTCAAGAGATATAGAAGTATATGTAAAAAGGTGTCCCAATTGCAAAGAAATAAATTTTACATTTGTGGCCTCAAGAGTTAGAGCCAGAGTAGAGTTCCCATGAATCACATTCCAGTTCTTTTTTATTTTTTGGTTCTGATACTTTCACTATTTTTCTATTAGCACTTGATCTGTGAAACAGAATATCCTAGAAATAATGTTTCACTGCTGTTGTGTACACATTTTTCTATTTGTTTTTATTACCACATTTCTTATTCTCAACACAATTTCAGTTCTTCTTTTTAGTTCTATTTTATTTCTGGCTCCTGTGCAAATGTCATCTTAATAGCATAGAATATTTTGGATATCATCTCCAAGGACTTGTTCTTTAAAAAATAGCACTACTATAGCAATTTTTATTTCTATATGACATTCTTGTCCACCTCAATAAACTTATCCATGTTGTTGACACTTCTTTGAAGTAGTCATCTATAGGCATTTGCTGATGAGCTGTTTTCAAGTTTATCTTCACAAAGATTTTAATTCCTGCTAATAAATGTAATGCTACTTTAACGTTTGGAATTAGGTACAAATCTAAGTAAACTATGGTTCACTCCTGCTTTATAATCCTCACATATTCAAAGGTCTCTATATGCCTTTCTCAAAACTGCAATAATTGATGCCTATTTACTGCCAACAGTTGGAACTTGCTGAAGAAGGCCCTTTTCAACTAATTTTTTTAGTTTTGCGATCACTAATTGAACTGGCAACTTTCTTGCTTGGAAGGGATGACATTTTCATTTAACTTGAGATTTGCCTTATAATTTTTTAGCATGCCGGTTTCTTCAGAATTCACAGCATTAATTTTGTGGAATTTATAGTACATAATTTCCAACAAGTCTGTCATGCTTATTATAGTTTGTTACAATTATAAGTTTTATTTCAAATCTTTTGTCTAATACAAGAGATGCTATAAAACATCCAAACTTTTTTATAACTGAACAATCAAATTGTGAAATCTAGAGATAAATTTTTGTAATTTTAGCTTTCCTAGTTGTTCCCAAAACTTTCTGGGAATGAGTGTTATTTGTTACCTGCATCCATTTGTATATCTAAGTTGTTTATTTTAACTTGCATTAAAAAGTTTTCTTTTTCTTTGAACAAAAATTTTTCTCTCTCATTTTTATCTCCACATTGCTTCTGAGTGAAACACTCAATAGCTTTTTTTGATTTTTGCATACAGCTTGGAACTGGTGCTTTTCATGCATTTTCTAAATGTTTTTCCAAATGCTGGACACATTTTTCTCCTACAATATTGGTATTTGTCATTCATTTTCCTTATTAAGCTTATGAACAGCCCCGTAGAAGCAAGCAAGCCAGAGTGGCTTGCATCTGGTTTATAGGAAAATAAGTCTTACCTTAACGTGCGGCACATGACACCAGCAGGTTTGCTTTGTGAAAATGGCATTACTCTCCCATTCAGTCATTCTAGCAGTATGTGCAGTGATGAGGGGTTTTTGTACAGTTTGGCATGCTTCCACCAATAGCAAGTTGTGTGCTGATTGGTTGAGCTGGAGGAGGCAATTTGCCTGTGTAACTGAGAATAACAGCGAAGAACACTGATTGGCTGGTGAACCACGGTGTTGACCTGATAAAAGAGTGTTGGAGCAGTGAAAAAGGGGAGAGAAATGTCGGCTATACATAGTGACGTGTGAAGAAAGCGAGGACGGTGAATTGAACCAGCGATATTATGATTTGTACAAGTGACGTTGCAGCAATAGAGACTTATTTAAACTACATAAGTATGTATTGGCATTTTTTAAATCTTTCTTTAGACTTTCAGACTTGCTGAATTTCTCAATCATTTCCAGAAGCATTCAAAGACATGTTTCCTAATTGAAGTTGCTCTAGCATTTTGCATTCTGCAATCCTTTGATAATCCTCATCAGTATCAGCTTGTCGACTATGGTCTTCATTCATAAGTTTTTCATAATCACAGTACCAGTTA
>CAHIKZ030002239.1:0-110000 GCA_903632075.3 Acanthosepion pharaonis | reverse complement strand
ACATCTGTAGATATGTGTTAATTATTTAAACAAACAAGTATTTGCTAAGCCAATTATAGAATCAGAAATTTTATTGTATATTTATTGAGAATTGAATCTGCCATAAATGACTTGCAATATATTCTAACAAGATTAGTACTTATTTTCAGCTGTCTATACAGAACAATGTATGTAGCAACATGCAAAAATAAATAGTGTTAGATGTATAATATGTGGGTCAAACAGAAGTTATTGCCTCTTCATTTTTATAAATAAGTGATTTAACAGTAGGTACACAGAAAACACATAAAAATGGACATGATTCAAAATTTAATCATCAATATAGTCTCATTCCTTCTCAGTCATTGTATTCCACCTTTGAATGTATTGTATACCTGTCGTATAGAAAACTGTTTTCTTTCAAATTGTCATCATTGAAGAATCATTATCCTCTGAATGTCTCCTTCATTGGCCCAAACAGATGAACGTCTGAAGGTGCTAGGTAAGGTCTAAAGAGTAAACAAGGCAATGTTGTCCAGCTATGGGTTGTGTGATTGCTTGTCTGAGTCCTTGAATTGTCATGTAGGAAAAGTATATTAACATAACTCAAAGTAGACTTGCTTTGAGTTTTGACATTGGAGTCAAAATTGATAGTGACGCAAAAGTGATAATACTGTTAATGTATGATTTCCTTTTGCTCCCAAAACTCAGTGGCCATTACTTTTCCAGTTGAGCAATGCTCCCTTAAACTCCATTGATCTTCTTTTACTCTCTGGCTTATATTGATGAATGTAGCTCTTGTGACTGTTCTGCTTATGAAGGAGTTTTACATATAGTGCAGCTTTTCAGTCCTTCATGAAGAATGGGAGCATTCTAGTAATTCAAAGAGATTGCACTAAACTGTAGGCATGACTATGGCTGACATAAAAGCTTTCACAGTGTTTTGTAATATTGATTCTTCTGTCAGCTGTAATGAGAACATTGGCCTGTTTAGACTTATTCTTATTCACAGTAGTAGCTAGCACAAAAGTCAGTTTCTCCTTTCTGTCTAGGATTGCCATTAAATACACTGATTTATTGCACTTGCAACCTAATGCTGCCTTTCCTTAAGCATGCAGTAACCTCCTGTGAATGTTTGCAATACTTTCTCTTTTCATAAACAAATTGGCTTTTAATGTATGTCTAGATGGGTAAACATTTTGAAATAGAATTATTGGTAGTAAAAGAGAATGTAACTCCATGTTTTTCCCCTGGACTTTTAGTGGTTTGTATCTAAATCAAATCTCTCACTTAAAACTTTAAAAATTTTGAAGTTTTCAAAAACTAATATGCTAAAAATAAGCATTGGGTTCCATTAGTACCCCCCCCCCAAAAAAAAAAAAGATGACTGCAACTTTAGCTGTCTTTGTGTTATACAAAGGCAAACAAAAATACATTGTGTGCTTTTAAAAAATTATTATAAAACTAAATCTTGCAATTAATCTTCTTTGTATGAAAATTGAACTAATTTTCTTTTCTTATTGTCATAACTTATGATTTGATTTTTTTTTCTAAGGTGGTTTTATATATTTGTTCTTTGATTGCATCTTAAGATATTCTTGTAAAATAAAATCACTCAATTTAATGATTATTTTTAATTAAATTCTTTATTCTGTCTTATTAAATATATAATTTATAAACTTTTTTTGTCTGGCTTACATAACTTGAGGATAGCTAGTTATTGCTACCAACTTTTCTGTGGTTAATGATAGGAGCTCAGTCTGCTTTTTCCATATTAGGTTTAGAAAATTCTTCAAAAATTTTAAAGTTTTTATTGAGCTGTTCAATTTATGATATTGTTAAACTTGATCATACTTGTCAGTTTAACTAAACCAAATTTTTACCCCTTTTGTTTAAAGCAGATGTTTAACTGAAAATCTTTTAGCTATATTTTTATGAATTTCTTCTGGTTTCTAAAATCACCTTTTTAAAAACATGTTTACATGCCTGAGAACATTTTTATGAACTTTTAAGTTCTTACACCAAGTAGAATTAGCTTTGGTGACAGATTTTAAAGAGCCACAAAAAAGGGCAGCAGGAAATTCACTGAAAGTTTGTATGGTTGTTGTAATTGTTTTTCAAGAGAGTGATTGGCCTAAGTTTCACCAGAGCCCTGTTAGCCTTCTTTGTTCTGTTCCCATTTTTCATAGCATGAATGATGGATTGGTCTTTGGGAAACATTCAGCAGAGTTAACTGATAACCATTGATTAACAATCTCAGTGTATGACAACTACTTGCCTTCGGCCACTGGTTAAGGGCAACAGACAAACTTGTGTCAAGATTCAGTCTCTACCAACCAGAGCATGGCAAAAAAAAGGTGGCGATGTTCAAGAATGATCTATATAAAATACACAAAGACCACACAAAAAACAGCTGCAAACTTGTGGATACCTGTCTTGGATAGAGAAGAATGAAGAAGTTTGGCTTGGCCCACATACCCTTAATTAAAGAAGAACCTATTACAACAGTGAAATTGTAAAAGTATAAAAATAAAATAATTTAAGTTTAATGTTATCATGATCATTTTTATTCCTTTTGAAAATTTTAATATTGTCACATGATAGCATTTTTAGCATATACAAAGTCTCAAATTTGTTTGGAATCTAACTAGCATTCTCTATGCAGTGTATATAAATATGATACATATTAATGAATTCAGTAGATTTATCTGACCCTGATAAGCAATGTATCTGAAACTTGAAATCAGTTCTGAGATAAGTCTTTTGAACAGAAGTATATAAATTCTTGATGCTGGCCACTTTCTAAAATCTGGAAAAATGGTCAAACATCAGAATTTTTGAGTGAAAGGGCCTTTTTGACTAGGCTAAGAACTTTTCAGCTCACTATTCTATATAAGAATGATCTGTCAGTGAGCATATCATAAAAAAATATATTTATTTTTCAGTTTCCGAGGGGGACTTGACATAACACATGGGCAAACTGGGGATGTGTCCATTTATACAGAATTCATGGATAATGAAATAATGTTCCATGTCTCTACATTGCTACCTTACTCAGATGGTGATTCACAACAGGTAACTGCTTTATGAATTTCTAAATCTTAAGTTAAATTTTATAAATCTGTTAAGTAGCTACTTAACAGATTTATAAAATTTAACATGAAAATGATAAACTTCAAATTTTAGTGAAAATTTGTGTGCATTATTGTTGTAGAGTAGGACTCAGCATACTTCCTTCTCTTATTTACTAACATGACAATATACTGCCCCTACTTATAAATATGGCAAGTAGCCACATTAGAGTAGGATTTGAGGAGTAGTTGATTTACTAAGTTTTTCTGTTTTATGTATGAGTATTTAATAAACCTCTTCTCTGTTTTCTTTACCTACTCCTCTGTTCCTTAAATACTCTCTCTAACTACAGCCTTTTTAATTCTTGGCTATTTTGAACAAAGACAACATTACAACAGTAGCAACAAAGTCTTCCTAATTCTCACCAAAATGGAAGATTTAAAGATAGTAATCCTGCAGCAACAATGACAACTGCATGAGCAACAATGAGTAACAAACACAAATGATATCATTACTCATACAAAAGATAAATAAAACAGTAATGAATGTCTCATTTACTCTAGACACTGTAGCAAATTAAATAAAGTTCATATATAGGCCTGAAGGTCATATCTTTTGAGGTATACTTCAGAAAATATGAAGGAATTTTCAAGAATGACTGTCTAGATGAGAAAAAAGTACAACTACTTTTAAGGAAACTGAGACCTGCAGAAAATGAAAAGTACTCCAGTACTACAAAAAACCTAGCAAACTTCAGTTTTGACCAGATGTTAAGTATGCTTTCTAAAATTTTTGGAGTGAAAAGTTCACTTTTCTATACACATTGGCAGTGTTTAAATTTAATAGAAAATGACACAGATGATTTCATTACATACACAGGAGTAGTAAACAGGGAATGTGAAAAATTTGAATTATGCAAAATGTCTCCTAACAGGTTTAAATGTCTAATTTTGTAAAAAGATTGACTTCTAGCAAGGACTCTGAAATATATTCACATATTCTTTCAAACACCAAGACCAAAAATTCCAATGCATATTAAATCTTGAGCATGATACCGACAAAATTGAAGGCAAAGAGGTAGACATTCAAATGATTAACAGGAAAGAAAAAGTCAAAAAATAAAAGACCTAACCCATGTCATGGGTGTGGGACCAGACATTTTAAAGACAAATGCCCATTTAAAAATGCCAAATGTCTTGTTTTCTCAGAAGACAAGACATATTCAAAAGATATACAGGGAACAAAAATAATAAAAACCTGATTATGTTAAGGTTATTTTGACAACCCAAGGACATTATGGTTATAAGTAAAAAAAATGTGGAAGAATATTGGCACCCCAAAAATTGAAAAAATTGTTGTTATGTTATCTTTGTTCAAAACAGCTGAGAATTAGGAAGGCTGTAGTTAAAGAGTGTATTGAAGGAACAGAAGACTAGGTAGAGGAAACAAAGATGAGATTTATTAAATACTTATACATACAATGGAAATACTTAAGTAAACACAAATACTACTCAAATCCTTCTCTAATGTCATATTTATTAGTAGGAGCAGTCCATTGTCACAGTAGTAAGGAATTGCAGGAAGTACACAGTCATACTCTACAACACTTTTTTAACCCAGTATTAATTGGAAGAAAATGTATATATTTGCCTTTTTTGTTCTTTTATTCCAATTTTTGGAAACTGTTTACTCATTCCAGCTCTTTTATTTTTCAGTTACAGCGGAAGCGTCACATAGGAAATGATATTGTAGCCATCGTCTTTCAAGAAGAAAACACACCATTTATTCCTGGTGTAATAGCTTCCCATTTTCTTCATGCTTATATTGTGATTCAACCAATCAATTCTAACACAGATAATGTCATGTACAAGGTCAGTGATGTTTTAAAATGAAATTAACCTGATGGTATCAAAAGTTGTCTATTTGTCCTAAATTTCTTGAAGTGAAACAATTCTTTATTTACATATTTAAACTTTTTTAAAATTTATTTCCCTCCAATAATAATACCACTAGGATGCAAGGGGTTACTGGGAGTGAAAGAGAATGAGAAGACATTAGTGAGGAGAAATGACAATAGAGATACAGAGTTCAGGAAGACAAAAGATGGCAATTGGAGTTGCATTTAAATTTTTGACGATTGTAGGTGTGGTAGGATAGCAAGAAATCAAATGCGAGCTCCACGCATGAGAAGTGCAAGAAAATAAACTATTAGAACATGCAGTTTTATCTAGTAAATTCAACAGTAAACCAGTGATACCTTGTTGCTAATCTAGTAGCACACTTAAATTTCTGCAGTTGAGGTACCATGGAGGAAAGTTTGTCAAAGCAATTGCTATAAAAATATTTGTAGAAAAGGCACGTTAGAGTGGTGAGAAGGGACTGAAGCCAAGATGCCAATTTCAGGACCAATAACATTACAGAACCTTCTTTGAATCATTCCACTTATCAGTAGAAAACCTGAGTCCAAGAATTGCTCTCCTGGAGGTTTGTATCAGCCATTCTTTTTTATAGTGATTATAGGAGGCATGAAAATTTACAAGCCATTACTTGCCTTAGGTCCTTTTTTAGAGCTGTTGTCAGTTTTACTTTGTTGGATCTGTCACTAAGACAGTAGTAAATAGTTGTCATCTGCACTAATACCTAGTTAGGGACTGATGATATCGGGAATGTTATTGATGAAGATAAGAAACAATGTAGGTCCAAGGATAAATCCCTTGGGATCCCCTGTATTAATGTGAAGTGAATTAGAAGCATGTTTGTTCAACATAACATTCATTACATGATTTGTTAGGAATGATTGGATTAAGCAAAATATTTGTCCAGAGACAATGTAGCCCCAGAGTTTATTGAGAAAGCCAGCATGTCAAAGCCTGTCAAGAGCTGCCAGTAATCTAGAATTAAAATTTTAAGAGGCTATACAGTGTCTCATTCTATTTGAAAATATTGATTTGGTCTCATTACAAGCAATTACAAAGAAGTATCTGTTATAATCAAACCTGTTGTATTGGTATAGCCAGAAGAAGTGATTCTTGTAAGTGATAGCGACTGAACAGGCAAGAGAAAACCAAGGAGAAGATTGTGGTTTCACTTGGTATTTCTGTGTTTATATGAAAGATTTGATGTTGGATTTCACCCAGAAAGAGACCTCAATGGCACATTTCTCAATAGGATGATTAAAAAATATAATTGCAATGGGCTTTGCAAAGAAAGTCATGAAACAAGTCCCAATCAGTGCTTGATAACAGAATGATGTTCTGTTAATAGGGGTTCTTACTTAATAGGTGACTAGAAGGATCTACAGACACTACCACATAGTCAAAGTTACCAAGGGGACAAAACTGCAAAGTACAACATAAGTCTGAGGAGGTGGTAAGGAATAGATCAAGTAGAGAATCTTTCTTACTGATTTTTAAAAATCAGTTTACATATAATAAATCAATTAATATATTAGTATTATTTCGCCATTTTCAGTTTTCATGCTGCTTTTTCACTGGTTACCAACACTCACATGAACTGTATTGCATTACATATTGGTTTTATTATTAACACTCAAACTGTATGCATATAATTACTGTATAGCTGTCTTGTAAGTTTTAGTGTTCTTTCACATAATTACCTAATGCTATATGATATGATATTGCCAAGTTTGCTTAAGATTATAAGTGCTGAGAAACTTTTAATGATTAAATTCATGCTTTTCTTGGCTATTGGTCCTAAAATTGCATCAGTGTATATAACCAAAATTTGGTTTCCTAATACCATTTTTGAAAGTATTAACAATCCACTTCTATAAAGTTGTACATATGTACTAATGGAAAATAAAATTGCAATACCCTGAAGAACAATGCTAATTTTAACCTGGTTAAACTTTAGCTATCATAATGTAATAACTTTTATACCCTTCTGTATTTGAGCTTTAAACAGTGATACATGCTGTCATAAGATTCAATATAGTAAAATAGAGTCCAACGCAAGCAGGTATCATTTTGTTCAATTAGAGCTATTTGAGAGATGTTGATTGGATTGTAAACCTTTAAGAATCTGGATAGTTATTTGTAAGAATTGTTGCATATGTGGGTCATGATGTATCTATTGCACTTTGATGGTGGCAACAGTGGTCAAGTGAACATTCATACAAGTTTAAACCAGATTCTGAATGGTCACATTGTCCAGACTCTCTCCAAAAGTAATGCATTGTAAGCACACAGCACCAATCAGTGTAAATGTGCTCCCTGGAGTCTGAATACAGATGAGTAGAAATTGTTTACCTGTAGCAGGACTATGTGGTATGGTGAGAGTTATAACCATTGTCATTTTTGTAAGGAAACTTTGAACTTCTTCATGTATGCTTACAACATTGTACAATTGGTTCTGCTGTCATTTCTGCAACAGGAAGGTGATGTACTCTTCTAGCAAGATAATGATCACCTGTATACTCTGCAAGATGTTTGACAACTTTATTGGTCAGCATAATTGCCAGACATTTTGCCATTGTATGTGTATGGGACAACACCTAACTCCTCAATCAGTGAACCACCTACAACTCCTATTGCACCAATGAGCACAGGAGGTGTTGAATAATGTATTATATTAACCATCTCTACAGTTGTTTATTGACTTCAAATGTTTGACATAAACTGGGAAAAAGCTAAAGATAGCATTACCAATTTGACAACAACTTATTTCTTTTTGCTTATGTTAATTCTTTTTTTTTAAGATTAGAATTTGAACATTTTTGTCTTTTATCTGCTAATAGCTATAGTATAACTAATATTTTAAACTTATTTACTTTCGTTCATTAACAAAGTTTTTTTTAACTGAATCCTAAAAGTTTACTGTATTTTAACAATGTTAAAAAAAAAAAAAAAAAAAAAAAAATATTGCAATAAAAATTTATTTCACTCAAATTGCTTTTCATCCCTATATTTTTCAGGTGGCTGTAACAGCACGTGATGATGTACCTTTCTTTGGACCCACACTTCCTCAGCCTGCCATTTTCAAGAAGGTAGAATCAGTTATTGTCTCTCTTTCTCAATTTGTTTTCTTTTAAATAGTAGTGGTTATGTAATTGATAATGGAAGGTCAGATAATCTGAAAGAGTTGAGTTGGGCTGGATGGCATGGCCTGAAACATTCACCAGTCACAATTCAAGAAAACTTACATCTAACAGAGACTCTGGATACATTATAATTTTAACTTTTGTTAAATCACCAAAAGCTTAATTTCAGAGGTTAAAAAAAAACTTTGTTTTTATATTGTCATCTTCCATTGATCAATATATTCCTTGTTCACTTGTTGAATTTTCTTTTCAAATTGTAACATTTTTCTATAGCTATATTTTATTTACATATTATAAAGAGACTGAACATTTTTGTTGTAACTGTTGAGTCATTTTCTTATTTTTAGATAGAGTACATAATAGTTTTATAGTAATGATTAACAATATGGTAAATCTGTAGTGCTGAAATTATTTCATGTTTCTTTTCATAGATATCTGAATCAATATTATCTTTTCTTGATTTATAAAATTTTTCTCCTTTTTATCATAATAATAGCAAATTTACTTACAAAAAAGAAATAGCTTAATGCCCGACTGCGTCTCCTAATTTTTTAAAATTCTTTTGTAATTTCTTTCTAAGGGACCAGAATTCCGTGACTTTGTGCTTGCAAAACTCATCAATGCTGAAAGAGCCTGTTGCACTGCAGAGCAGTTTGCCAAATTGGCAGTAAGTGATTTCAGTTAAACTATAGTAGAATACCTTATATTACAGGCCTGAAGCTAATTCTAGTTTCAGTATAATTCTATGATTCTTAACCACTGGGCTATAACTAAAATTCTGTCTATATACAGTTGATGTGCTCAAAAATATGCTCTAAAAATTTGTCCCTGTGCATGAAATTCATAAACAATTATAATTTATTGTTTGAAGCTCTCATTAATGAAAATATATTTAGTAAATGATAAACATTGCATTGTATTAGTTTTTAGAATGTTGTAAATATAAAACTATTCTTGTAAATAAACAATCTAATAAATAAATAGTTTTTAATATTTTTGTTTTAAATTCTTAAGAACAAAGAAATGTATTAATTCCCTTTCATATGTTTAGATTTTCTTAAAATTCTAATCAGTGCTTTTTAAAACAATAAATATTTTTGAGGAATGAAGGTAGTTAAAATAATAGCAGTGCCGAGGGAAAACAGTTCTTTTGACATACCACATTTTTGCAGGTAGGAATGTTAAACATTGCCAAATCCTCTAAGTAAAATCTAGTGGAACCAGTTACCTTCAGAAGTTACATAATTAGTAAATAGTGTTCTGATGATTACTTTTAAGCAAAGGAAATAATGGAAAAAGGGTTATGGCCCTTGATTTTTTACACTCCAGTTAAATACACCTGTTCTGTGAAGGCTTCAGAGGCTTGTTAGAGAACATTACAAAAAAAAAACAGCATCATGAAGACCAAGGAGCTCATCACACAGGTCTGGGATAAAGTTAGGGAGGAGTATAAAGCAGGGTTAGGTAAAAAAATATGTTTTGAACATCTCACGTAATACAATTAAATGTATCATCCAAAACTAGAAAGAGTATGGCACAATTGCAAATCTACCAATCAAGGCCACCCACCTATTAATCAGAAAAGAAACCAAGAGGCTTCTGGAGGAGTGCAAAGATCCAAAACTCAGGTGGGAGAATCTGTCCAAAGGGCAATGATTAATAGTGCACTATAAATCTGGCCTTGGGCACCTCAATGTCTGATGGTTAGCAGGCTTGTCCTGCTAGAATATTTACAACTGAGGAGTGAGTTTGATCTTCACTGGTTGTCCCAGAATTTTGGCCTTGTCCCACATCTAAGCTATGCTTGGAAAATCACTGTAAATATGGCATTTATGAAAGATCAGCAAGAAGAAAGCCACTGTTAAAAGAAATCCATAAGAAGTCCTGTTTGAAGTTTTCTATAAGTGTGGGAGACACAGCAAGAATGTGGAAGAAGATGCTCTGGTCAAATGAAACCAAAATTGAACTTATTGGCCTTGATGCAAAATTCTGTCTATGGCAGAAACCTAACACCCTGAGTACACCATTCCTACTGTGAAACATGGTGGTGATAGCCTCTTGCTATATGGACTATCGGCAAGTACAGAGAAGCTGGGAAGATGGATTGAGCCAAATACAGAGTAATCATCAAAGAAAATCTGTTACAGTCTCTGCTAAAGTCATGAGACTAGGGTGCAGGTTTACCTTCCAGTAGGACAATGACCCTAAAAATACAGTTGCTCAGAATGGAATGGATTAGATCAAAACATATTAATGTGTTACAATGGTTCAGTCAAAGTCCAGACCTAAATCCAATTAAGAATTTGTGGCAAGACTTGAAAATTAGTGTTTATATATGATCCTTATCAAATCTGACTGAGCTTGAGCTATTTTGAAGAGAAAAATGGGCAAAAATGACAGTTTCTAGATGTGCAAAGCTGATAGACATATCTGAAAAGAGTTATAGCTGCAAAAGTATTGACTTGGAGTTAAGTGAATACATGCTTCCAAATGATGACTGCTTTGATTTCCTAATTATTAGTTGTATCACAATAAAATGTAGTTTGCAAAGCACAGTGAATTTTGTATTCATCAAATGATAAAAAGTTCATTTAAAGCCATTTGTATTCCTGGATGATAGACATACAGGCACCTCAAAATGAAGCATTAATGCACCGGGATATCCCTCCTTGTGATTCCATTCAACCACATTTACACAATGTTCTGTATGTACTGGAATTTTCAATATTACTAAAAAAAGTCATTATGAAGCCTTACTGTAATAGAATAAGTTAACTATAACAGTTCATCCAGAAAAATTTAAATAATAAAGCTAGTGATTACTTTTCTGGGACACTTATCAAGTTGATTGTTAAATCTTAACCAAAATGCAAGCCATTTAAATTGTCTAAGAATGGTCTCATTCCACCTTTGGTTTGACCAACAATATACTACTTTTGGAAATCAGACTATAGAATATTGTAAAGTGATTATGCATCTATTTTTCCTGCTTGTTGGGGAAGTGTATAATCACAGAAGATTGCCAATTAACAATTTACCATTGTCTTCAATGTTCTATGACTTTGGTTTGAATAGTATGCTTCTAATTTTTGTTACAGCTGACATCCAGAAAAAATTGCTATTTCCAAACTATCACATTTGCTTAGAGATAATATTCTTATTAGAAACAGAACAGAGCTATATAGGTATGGATAAACATGATGCTGTGTAAACATAGATGTTAATCCTTGAAATAAAACAATCTTTCACTGTACTAATATATGTTAAATATCTAGTATACTCTGTCTCTTTTTATGCACTTAAATAATCATCAAAACTTTCCAAGACAGTAATATTCATTATAGGAACATCTGTTCTATGTTAATCTATTGTTACTTTTTCTTTGATTCTATTTTTTTCCAGGGTCGAACTCGAGCAGCTTTATTGGATGGGTTGTATATGGAACTTGACAAGATGAACTCTGAATATTTTGGAGTTTCATTTCTTCAACCCTCAAAGCATGAAGGGAACAAATTTTTGAATACAGTCAAGCGAGCACTTAGTGGAAAGAACCGGACACCTGCACTGGATGCTCGAGATAATCGGAAATCCAATGGCATAACAGTTTCCCTACCAACTGTTGGAGAGGATGAGAGGACTCCAACAGTGGTTAATAACGCTTTCATTCTCTTGTATCACTGTTTTAGCTCAACTGTGTTTAATCACTTTTCATAATATAAGATTCATTTAATTTTTTAATACTAACAATTTTTTTTCATCAAGCTCACAAAGACAGAAATCTATCCTTCTGCATACTGCTATTCATATTGCTGTAGTTGATATATGACTAGCTATATGTCAACCAGATGAAAATAAAACTTTCTTTCTGAAATGTCTGGGCATATCTTCACCAAAATTTGTTTTTTGTTTAAATATTTATAGTATTTGATGAATATAAATGATGAATGTCAAGAATTCTAACCATTTTACTTTTTTCCCATTTTGTTCAGAAGAAAATTTATAACACATTGAAATCTTCCATTTTATTGAAACAACCAATGTATGTTATATGAGAATTAGGGATAGAAGGTTATCTGTGTTTAACAATAGAAACAAAATTAAAAAAATTACAAAGTGTAATATGTTCTTTCTGATATGAATAGAGAGATATTTTGAAATGTTTTAGTTAAATAATCTGTTGATAATTTACGATAAATCCAAAGTTTTCAGATCATTTTTATCAAATATCTTTATTGATACATTTGTCATAATAGCTGATTCTTTTTGCAATTTTTTTCTTTAAAGGCTAAAAAGTCTCCAACAGGTTTCAATAGTTTGAACCGGAATCTTTCTGGTGGCTTTGATAAGAAAAACAAAATGTAAGTATATTTTTTACTTTCATATTATTTTACTGTGTTGTTGAAAGTGTGGGTGCCTATCCATATATATGCATTTCCATTTTGATGAGTAAATTCATCTTAGTTCATATGCTTACAGCATTTCGACCATTGTACTCATCATCCTTCTTCAGATACATCTTACTCAGTAAACTTTTGAGAAATTTTAATGGAATACATCCATGTTGGTAAATTGTTTAGAGAAAATCATGTATGTATCAATTAATATTATTCAGTTTATTCATGTGTTTCATGCTTTCTCTCTGCTTATGGCCACCAAAAATAGGCAAAACAATGAGACTTGTATGTCATAACAGTAGTATGCTATTATTAAAACTGCCTGCCACTCTTAAGCAGTGTCTCACAAAAACAAGTTCACATGAAACATCTTTCCTATTTTGAAAGAATACTATTTTTTTTTAAAGGGAATGAATGAGATATGAGTGACCAAAGCATTCATTAGGTAGACTGCCCTCTTGCTTTACAGGGATTGTTCTATGTCTTCATTCAACTTTCTTTTTCTTTTAGTCCTTTAGTTTTGCTGGTGTTGTTACTTTTCTCCCAGAATGTGTTTTCCTCACTGAATCCTCATGATGAGATGTCTTTAGAGTTTTCATATTGTTGGTGTTTCTAGTTGGTGGAGGTGTAGAACTCAGCATTCTGAAATATTTTTCAGATGTACTGACTAGGAGATAACCTTCATAGATGGGTCCTTAAGGGTGCCTCTGCTGTTTTCAATTCATCAACAGTTCCCATCAAATTTAATGTGGTATAACCTAGCATCCAGTTGCTCAGTCACTATTCCTTTTTCCATTACTTCTTACATGTGGTTTTGTGGTTGGTATGAAATAATAGCTTCCTTTACTCACTCCCCTTAAATTTGGATGAACTGAGGAAAAAGACAAAGAAATTCACGAGCCGTGGTGAAATTTTCTTTGGACCAATAAATTTCACAGAAATTAGCCATTGAGCCTAGAAAAAGAAAGAAAAGAAAATAGTGAGCCTTTCTGAAATACTGTTTCATATGCAAAAAATTAAATCAAGAAAAGAAAAATGACTGAAGTCATGTGAAAAGTTTCATTTCTGTTTGTGTCAATCATTCACATTTTCACTGGTGCCAAATTACTCGCTAATTATATTATCAGCCTTTAATAAAGAAACACGAGACTTCAAAGAATTTTCTCTCAACAATCCAAGAAAGCTAAGTATTTCACACTCTCTTTGTCTACTTTTGAATGTATGGAATCCGTATATCCCTTCTGTGAACAACAAACTCTCTTATCTTTGTTTGAAACGTTTTTGAATATTATTTTGTGTCAGATCATTTAATCTGTTATATGAACTTTTCCTCTTCATGGCAAGACTTTCTTGTTTTCTACCTTCACAAGTCAATGCCCATTTTTATTTATGAGTATTTCTGGTTTTAACAGGTAATTTGTGATTAGGAGAGTTTTTGTTCTCCTTGACAAAAGCTTCAGTGCCTGTGACAGAAAACTTTTTGTGTGTGTTTTGGTGATCCAACATTGCCAAATATGGATCAGCCTGAGTGACTTTGGCTTTCTGGAAAAGATTCTTCATCAGCTTTACTGCTGATTCTACTTTTCCATTAGCTTTGCTGTTATATGAGTTAATGGGTGTGTGTGTAAAAACAGTAAACTCCTAACTCTGAAACTGAAGACATTTTCCATGACAACTTGGTCTGGGATAACATTTTGTGAAATGGTGCTTCAATTTGGGGATCACTGTCTTAGTGTCAATCCTGTGGAGATGATCAATCTCCCAGAAAATTGCTCAAATAATCCAGTGTACAGAGATAGTTTCTGCCATCAAATCGGAACAGGTCCACTTTAACTTTTGCCCAAGCTCTCTCCAGAATTTTATGAGCCATCAGATGTTCTGCAGGATTTACCACTTCATATTTCCAATGTGTTAGGCATTTTGCTATGTACTGTTTTATGTCACTGTTCATGTTCAGCCAATATAAGCATTCCTGTGTTCTTCAGCAATATAAAAGATGGGATTACTCAGATAGAAATGCATAACACAGGTCTCAATGAACAATAAACACAGGATGAAAGTTTTAAAATAATTTTATATAACAAAACAGTTGAATAGAGAGAGAATGTAAAATAGCAGATGTAAGATCAACAAGAGGCACTTATCTCCTACTGGCTATCTCTCTGATTATCCATGAATCATGAGTTCATAAGTTGAAGTGTTCATAACAGCAAACAGATAGAAGTTCTTTAGAATATCTGAATGAAAATCAGTAATTATTCCTTTTGCAATATAAACTGGAAGATGGTACTTTTATTTTTTGTCCTACATCTAGTAATCAAAATAAATCCAAGACAAGACTGGGAAGATTTCTTTAGGAATATTTCCTTATTCATTACACATCTAAATTGGGTTTATTTTTCAGGAGTTTCAAGAATGGTTCTCAAACCAATTTTGTGCAATTTGGGCTTGATGACAAGGTGCATTATCCTGCTGAAATAACTCTTTGTTATTAGGCTACATGGAGTTCATGAATTGGTGCATGCAATGACATAGAACACATGTTTAGGTAACAGAACTCCCCCTACTTCTGATGTCAAGACACACTCCTATAAGATTATTAAAATATGACTCACTTGCCTTGTTGATAAATTGGGATTATGGCTACATTGGGTCTGTACCATAACCAAATCCTACCATCAATCTGAATAAAAGTGGAATTGTGACTCATCGGACTATATTATACTTTGCAAATCCTCTATGATCCAGTGAATGATATCACAAAACAGGTGGACTTTTCTGTACAGTGTTGTGGCATTAAAAGAGGAATGCTGGAGGGTTTTGTCCAGCCGATATGTCATGTAAAGTAGAGAATGCTAACTTATGTACTGGATATACATTTGATACCTTCTGTGTTGGATGCAGATGTGATTGAGACACGAATTTACTTTTTACTGCATTTTGTTCAGTTCATTTCAGCATCCGTGGGTCGGGCTACTGTGCTGTTTCTGATGACCGATAAACCTTATATTAGGTAATTTTATTTCCAGGGCACTTCAATATGGTTAGAAAGCATGATCTTGTTAGATCAATTACAACTGAGTAGTGAGTTCGCTGGATGCTCCATACCCACGGTTTGGTGCTACATCTACGCCACAAATTTTGAAATCACTATAAGGCATTTCTTGGTATACCTTTACACCGTTTATCGAAGATATCAAAAAGTTCCATGAATGTAACATCCTGTTTGTCTGGCATTTACTATCATGTCCAATTCAAATGATAATTCAGTTTGCTTTGTATGGAGTAGTCTGACCAACTGAATGTTAGAACATTTGCATATAAATCTAGACATTTCCATGATGCTAATGTACAGTGGCACCAGCTCCCATTGCATTTTTCATGCTGTTAAAAAATGACATTTGACGTGTCAGCATATCAGTTTTGGAGAGTAACGTTAAAATCACATTTTTTTCAAAAAGTATTTAAATCTGTTGAAATAAAATATATTTTTTATGATTTGGAAGAGGAAAATGATAAGAATCATTTAGCACATTATTTTCACATATGTATGGTTAAATTTTTGAATTGTTAAGCCATATATTTGATTTTTAATTTTGTTCATCCACTGGAAAATTTCTGTAATTGTTGTTATCAATGATTGCAGAATTTTTTTTTAGACTAATTTAAAATTGTCTTCATTAAATATAGAGTTTTTACAGAAGAATATATAGATGCAATAGTTTAAAATCTGATATATATATATATATATATATATATATATATATATAGATAATATTAGTGGAAAATATATATACATATGCAAAATATATATAAAAAATACCCATACATGTATATTTTCAGAAAAAAATTTTCCAAGAAGAAGAATCCAGGTAGAACTCAATGTCTAGGACAGAGTAAGGATATAATAAAAGGCTTAAACACTAATATTCCATGGTCATAATTTATTCCATTGGAATTGTAAATACGATCCAAATCATCAGACCTACAAATTCAAAATGAAAACAGAAAAAACAACTCCGAAATCAAAACAGAATTTAGAGAAAGTGTAAGTATGAGGAGGAGGGAGATGAAACCTTAACAGAGAGAATTTTAGGAGATGTGGGGGGGGGAATTAAAAGAGGAGAGAAAGAAAAGTCGACGGATGTCTAATGCATAAAGATACATTTCGTGGTGACATACACACATATATAGACAATTAGGGATTAGGATAAAAAAAAAAGGGGGAAAGAAAGAGAAGAGGTGGGGAGAGAGATGGGACGAAGGAAAATAAAATTGTGTTTACTTAAAGGGTGTCTTTGTAATTGAGAAAATTTGACAAATTAATATCAACTACAGGTTAGAAATCAAATATAAATATATGAAGATGAATATAACGATTGTCTAATCTAGCAAGGACCAAATATTTCTATGTTCAAAAACACATATACCAAATACACACAAAAATATATACAAGTAGGTACATACACTTAGGCATGTACTCACACACACACACATACGTGTACATACACATACATATATATATATATATATATATATATATATATATATATAAAAAACCTAAAAATATAAAAATATATTCACATATCCACACATACACATATTCATCTATATTCATATACACTCACTTTTCACATACATATACACGCATACACATGCCCCCATGCATATATTCATACATACATACACATACATATATATATATATATATATATATATATATATATATATATATATATACACACATATACATATATACACACACATACATATATACACACACATACATACACCTACATATACATATATATATATACAACACATACACACACACACATATACATCCATACACACACACATACATATCCATATACACACATACATGCACACACATAAACATATATATATATATATACACACACACACACACATATATATCTATATACATGAATATACATACACACAATATTTACATATACATATATATTACCCATACATATGTACACATATATACAACACACACACCTATCAAGAATACACACATACATATATACATACATATACATATACCCATACATACACACACACACACACACATATACACATACATACACACACATATATACATATATGTACATATATAAAAAGTTAAAATCTAAATAAGTGACGATTCAAATATTTATCATGTGTAAAAAAAAAAAAAATATATATATATATATATATATATATATATATATATGCATATACATACACATACATACATATACATATACATACATGCATACACATACACAAATATATATACATATATAAATACATAGCACATCACATAAACATGCACAATGATACATTTAGAGATAAACATAATAGTCATACAATTAAAATGTCATGCCCAATGTTATAGGACTAAGATGGAGCTGACAAAAGTGACAACATGTTACAAAAATGTTCATGTTTTGAAACGTTTCTTATGTCTACATTTAGAGAATATCTCATTCAGAAGATTCAGCAGCTCATCTCGATTCTTATCTTTGATAATGAAGATTTTTCCACCATGCATAGATCACAAATTTCTATTTTAAGTTATTAGGTGTTCTGGCTCTAGATAGGAATTCCATTTCAAAATTGGGTTGAATCCTTTATCCACCATTTGTGTGTATGTGGACCACCTTCCTTTTTATATCCCCCAACTCTCCTAAATTCTCTCTGTTAAGGTTTCATCTCCTCCTCCTCATTTTTTTTCTCTAAATTCTGTTTTGATTTCGGAGTTGTTTTTTCTGTTTTCATTTTGAATTTGTAGGTCTGATGATTTGGATCAGAAATTTTGATTCCAATGGAATAAATTATGACCATGGAATATTAGTGTTTAAGCCTTTTTTATATATATATATATATATATATATATATATATATATATATATATATATATATATACAAATGAATTATTCACACAAAACTAATGCAAAGGTTAATGATTTAAATGGCGAGACATCCATCATCGCAAACAATTCAAATAGTATACAAAACCTCCAGATCCGTTATGAATGAATTGATCCTTGTTTATATAAATTTCTGCCGTATTAGTTGTTATTTTTTTACTACAAGCTTTCGTCTGTTCCTACAGACATCTTCAGGTATAGAATAGATGTTGTTTTTTGTTTTTCTCTTAGTAATAAGAGGACAACGAAAATATATGTGTTGTTGTATCCGAAAATGCTATTGAAAATGAGTTATTGGTTTTGGAACGCGCCAAAAAACGCTGAGTTTGATTTTAAATTTTTAAAGTGTTTGCGTTTATATTTTAGAAATTTGGTGATCAACAAATTTTTTAACGGTAAATTTTACTGTCAAAGTGGCATGAACTATATTGTTCAATAATTACAGTAATGTCGCAATAATTATTATTTTTGTGTGAAAATTTATGTGGATCAGATATTTAAATTACAATTTTAACGTATATCAATTTACAAATACATGAATTATTCATAAAAAAAACTAATGGTAAGGTTTTGATTTAAATGGCTTGACATCCATCATCCAAACAATTCAAATAGTATACAAAAACCTCCAGATCCGTTATGAATGAATTGTCCTTGTTCCTTCATCACCATATTTGGTATATATATATATATATATATCCCCCAGATATCTCTGGGGTTTAACAACAAAATTCTCCCACTTTGTCTTTAAGTCCCAAATGGCTTACAAATGATAAATCCTCTTACTGAAATCCAGGGACAGTCCCCATTTTGTTGGACAATCTACTTCCTTATGGTAGACTAATCCATATCTACTCAGTGTGTGCTTATAAAACCTCTGAATCAAAGATGAAATCTCTTGTAAACTGAGAACCTCTTCCCAATTAATTATTGGTTTGTCCTCCTCCCATTTCAATTTCCCATCCTGTTTGGAGGGTTTTTTTATCCTCCACTTTACCTGCTTACTTCCTGACTCTGCCACCTTGAATTCTATTGTGACATTCTGCTCAATCTTGCTAAGTCTGGAACAAGGCTAATGACAGAGGTTCCTTTCAGGTAGCAAGTCATGTGAGATCCGACAGAGTTGTTGTCTCTTCTAGAATTCTGGAACTACTGTATTTTTACACACAGACACTCTAAAATGTTCTGCTTATTTGAAACATCCATCCGAAACTGGCCAAGGGTTTTGACATGGTTTGGGGTTTTTGTTTCCCCATTTTCCAAACAAGAATCCATTTGTTGTCTGGTCAGAAATTAACTATATCTTCAATTTACAAAGATCCAAAGCAAACAAGTGGTGCACGAAATGGTGACAATCTGCCCTTACTTTTTTATCTTATATATACATATATAATATATCCCAAAACAATATAGGCATATATATATATCCTCCTTGGTATTTCCAGGAGCAACTGTCAGTTTGGCTGTCTTGTAACCAATCTGGTTCTCAACTGTGGTGTGGCTTAATTTGTGGTCATTAATTTAAAATTATCATTTTGATTTCTCATCAGAAAAATTTCTCAGCCTGGCATTGCTCATAAAATTAGAAATTTACCAACTGCCTTTCAAGTACATAAAGAAACTCTGTTTCTTCAACTTGGTCAATGGAGGCCACCATTTTCTTATCTCTTGGACCAGTATTTTTATAACTAGCACTTTTAGGACTGTATATTAATCATATATATATAATGTCCATATTTCTTTTAAATAGTTTCATCTAATGTCTCTGATTTCTTTTCTGCTTCTGCTCAAGAAAGAAAAACAGAATTTCTGAATTAAAAAAATTTCAAGTTTACTCTCAAATATATCCAAATGAAATCTTCTTTAACCCTTTAATGTATTAGATCTTTATCTTGTTTAATATTTTCCAGATCAAAGATGTTATCATATGCAGCCTTCTGAAATATTCCTTAATCAGAGGCTCTTTCTCAATGGTGTTCATCTATATGTTATATGAGTATAAAAATCAAGATGAATATTCTCATTCAAATGAAATGGTATAAAATAATGATAATTATTCATCTCAAAACTCCCAACATAAGTTATATAAAGTACTGTTCTTAAATAGATATCATACTGATGGCTCAAACCTGGTGTTTAAAATTTTAGTTTTTAAACTTGGTGTTAACATTTTAGTTTTCAAACCTGGTATTTAATATTTTAGTTTACAAATAAAACACATATACAGTTTTTCACTAAAAATGTACTTTATTTTAAATTTTTGTGATAGATAACTCACTCTATCTAGTTAACCTCGTATCAATGAAAGAAATGTCTCTTTTGAATATCACTTGGCATTAAAAAATGGGTTTGGTTATTCAAAATTTAATCACTGATATTATTTATAAATGTATAAATTATTTTACAACTTTAATTATGATAACCTGTACTATATTTGACAAAGAAAAACAATATGAAAATATTGCTAAAAACTCATTTACAATTGTTAGTTTGTACATATGTTTTCATATTTTTTATGATGTAATACTCTGAAAATTGCAGGTGACACATGAGATTTAACTACACTTGGTAACTGTGACCTGAAATGCAGTTTAAAATATTTACTCAGATCAGAAAAATTAATCAAACTAAAGTTTAGGCTAAATATCTATCTACAATCTATCTTTCCTAAATATATAAATTTTGATCAAGAGTAAAATATCTTAAAAGATTTTGTTAGTATTTTTATAATGAAAAAAAATAAGATGAAATAAATACTAATCAAAAATTAATATTGGTTTATATCTGTTTTCAATATCTAATAAAAATATAAAGATAATATTACTGTCTGTTTCTTTAACAATGTAATTCTTTTCTATTATGTAACAACTTATATCAAATCATTGCAAATAACTGATGTTTTGATTCCTCCTACTGGATTCTAGCATCAACATGATTATGATGTTCATAAAATGATTTTGCTTGTTTTAAAAAGTATATTTATATTTGCAGGAACCGTATGGACAGTCAAAGCACTCAGTCTTCATATCGGACATGGGTAATCCTCCCAATGTCAGTCCAGTCCAAGTTCTTTCACAAACTCAACATCAAGGTATTTACGCATTTATATTAGTCCATTCATTGACTAAAAAGAAACTAATTTTATTCCTTACTCTTATTTAACTTTGTAGTTTTCATTTCATATGCTATTTTGTACTTTCCAGTTGTATTTTTGTATGTTTTTTTTGTATTTTCCACTCTACACAGAGGTCAAAAGTAAATGATACATTATTTCTAACTTTCAATCTTGTGTTTGTTAACCTTCATCATTTTTAATTAAGAAAAAATTATTAAAGATTTGAGAAAGAAAATCTGTCTAATTATATAATCTATATTTCATGTATAAATTATAGTTTGATCACTTTTTAATTTAATGCAATTTTTTGAGTTTTTATGATCAATTTTACTTTGTCTTTGTATATTTGTTTTTTTTGAACTTTCAAATAATGCCTTTTCGGTGTCTCTTGCTTCTCTTGCCTTCAATATGTGTTAAATCTTCAAATCTTTTTTCCAATAAGGAAATACATCTAAAAATATTTCAACTCTTTCTGATTGTTGCCAGTAGTTTTTTTGTAGTTCCTATCACCCTTAAATATCTACATTTTTCACATTCTATGTCTGTTGTATTTTTTAGTCATTTTAATGACGGATCCGTATAAATCAAATCATGTATTGTTTCTATCTCTTTAGTTTCCTTATTCATTGCTATATATGAGATTCAGTATTACATAGCACTTTGCTTTTTTTTAGTTATTTTTTACTTTCCTTGCGGTTTCTCAAAGGTGTTTTTGCTATTCTTGTGTGCATTTGGATTTCTATATAGCTTGTTTTATTATCTGTTTACAATCTAAATAATTAAATTTTTGCCTGACGAGTTATATTTGCTTATCATTCACACTTTGATGAGTTAGAATATATTATATAAATATATATATATATATAAATATATATATATAAAGTTTGCAATGAAAAGAAAAAGGTAAAAAAGATGAAAGACAAATAACAAGCAAGCAATTCTCGCTTAAAGCAAATCAAACAAAAATGAAGGCAAAAAATTCCACAAACTATGAGTTGGTGTTTGTACACAAAAGAAGGTTGGACAGTGAACACACTAGGTCTGTCTATAGTTAAGATAGAGCTGAACTGAGTCATGTTAAAACACAAAGCTGTCCCATTTTTTTATCTATGAAAATATCCCAAATGCATTTTTTGTCCCTTCTTCCTACTATAAGGAATCAGGAGGGGAAAATCTTTTTAATCATTCCTAAAGCTTTTGAAATCAACACTTTTTGAATTAATCCCTTTTTGAATAACCATGCATTGTATCTGATAAATAGATTTTTATGGTTCAACATTTCCTTGCTTTCATTCCATTTGCATTTTCTACTAATTCCTTCAGTTTTCCTTTTGAATTTATCATCAACACAGCATAGCATATGTTATTAAGGTTAAATTCCCTAATAATAAGTCTTCATATTCTTACAAGTTTTATTAAATTCAACAGTTAAATAAATCCGTTTAATTATTTATTGCATTTTCTGTATTTTCTATTGTTGCATATGCAAAGTTTTGTTTTCAATACAAGTTATTGTTTATTAGAATATCTTTTCTGTGCAAATCAAGTTTCATAAAATTTCAAATTTTGGTGTCATACTTTATTACCATTGTGTAATCTATGAAACATAAGTATCAAGCTTTCTGGACTTGTTCCTCAAAATATTTTGATCATGAAAATTTATTTTCTTGTTCCAATGTCTTGAACAAAGTTACATAGTCCTTTGACCTAAAGAATTGTATTCTAATACCTGGCAACAGAATAAGAATCTTAATTATTAGTTTTCTTATGTAGCTCATCAACCTGATATCCAGATCAAGTATATATATTCATTATTTCTTCAGTATATATATATAAATATATGATATTTAATGAGAACCTCTAATATTTATGCATTTACTGTTATATATTTTATTATTTCAGTAACCTTATTGATACCCCAGATCATTTAAAGCTAACAGTATCTTTATTGCAATCTCATCTGGTTCTGCTGTTCTATTTGACTTTGCCAATGCTCACCTAATTTCAGATTTTAATATTATGGGTTTTTCCATGCATTTATGGATTATTGGTTTCTCTTCATTGTTGTTATGGAAGAACTCTCTTATTTAATCATTCTACCTTGTCTTTTTTCAGAGACATTTTTGTGTTCTGATATTTCTTTTATGTTTTTGGTCATACCTGCTACATTTGCATGTTGCAGTCTTCAAACTCTGCAAATTTCTCAATGAACCATTTCTCTTTTACTTGCTTTCACTTAATTTATACACCATTCCTTGGTATTATCTGCTGTCTCTGTTGTGTTAGATCAAAAATTTTGCCTATGATCCATTTCTTGTTTCCTTGTCTTGGGTAAATTTCTTTTGCTGTTGTCACTAGTGCTTCCCTTCAGATATTTCACTTTGGATTTCTGATCTCTTCTTGAATTTTGTACTTATTCGTAACTGACAATGAATATGTTTATTTGCAAATAGAATCATTATGGAGTTTGTCAAATTGAATGGTAGAAATTCCCTGGGTTTCTTCAATTTTGTAGTTTTATGCTTAGTTTGTACATGATTAGGTGATCATTCCTCTTGTCAGTACTTGGGAGTATGTTTTAGAGCAGAAGACTGCACTTCTAAATTGTTTGTTGTCAATTAAATAGTCAGTTTGATTTTTCATATCTCTGCCAAATTTTTCCAAATTGACATCTTGACATCTTGAATATTGTTTAGTACTTGGTCATGCTCCAATGAACACATTTTTCTTTGTGTTATGTGATTCAAGTTCATACTCACCAACTGTTGTATAAATATATATTTCTGGGGGATTTGAATGATTCCTCTTTGACTAAAGAGACACCATCTTGCCAGGATTCTAACAGTCTGTCCTCTATTTATGCTTTCAAACTGAATAAAGCGTTAAATATGAAGATATTCTAGTTATGACAATTTATTCAGCTTGGATTTTTCCATAAACAAGTAACCTGTCCTTTGCCCAGATAAACTTGTGGTTGACCTGACTTTACTGGCTGCTAAGAGGAAATATTGAAACTGGCAAAAAATGTTTGAGAACTTTATTGAAGAATGTGGAGACCGAGCTCCTAACAAACTACACTGTCTAACTAAATACATCTCCTCAGGCATCTATAAATATTTTGCTGATGCAGTAAGTTATGAGAAGGCACTGGAAATTCTAATGAAGATTTTCAAAAAAACAAAAGAATAGACATATTCTTGCTACAAGATGCCAACAACCCTCAGAAACACTAGACAAATTTCTTTGCGAACTTCAGAAACTGAGCAAAAACTGCACACTGAAAGCTGTCAGAGTGGAACAGTACTGTGAAAAATTAGTGAGGGATGCTTTCATTAATGGGCTGTATTTGTCAAATATATACCAGTGTTTACTGGAAAATATAAGTCTACCTCTTTCTGAATCTTATCAAGCAAGTGCCCTGGACCTTACACAGCATAACATGGAGGCCTTCCAGCTGTTGGGTTCTGTTGTTGTAATGTGGGGATACCCAGATTTAGGTAATGTAACAGTCAAATTTATAATAATGATGCAACTGTTGCAGATGTAGCTCCGGTGAAAAAATAGTGTTGGTTTTGTAGTGGCAAAATTCATTCACATACAAAATTCACAACAAAAGATAGTGATTCTTCTTCATGTTGGAGTAGAGGTTACTGGGTTCAGGTTTGCCAAACTAAGAATAAGAGGAAGGTCACTACAGCAATATTGTCTCCCTTTCTCTGTGCTACTTTTGCTGCTGTTCTCTATTATTTGTAGACCTGAGAGTGAATGGAAATAGTTTCTGTTCTTATTGACTCAGCAAGCTCTGAAAGCTTTATTGATAATTGATAAAAAAAGTTGCCCAAACAATTAAACTCACCATTAGGCCTGTTATACAGAGTATTACAATCTTCTTCAAAGGCATCTGTCACTGGTGAGTGTAAAGTAAATCTGTATTTAAACAAAAATTTCTACCCGGAGACACACCTGAAGGTTCTTGAGAATCTCTGTAGTGATGTTTTATTTAACAACATTCTGCTATTATGATTGTATATGAAGGACCTAAACTGCAACTTAGTTTCCAATGCAGAAAATAATTTTGCTTGCAGTTTAGCAGCAGCAGATTTGCCTGAACCTCTGTTATTCAAAAACATGCAGAAGAATGCTAAACCTGTAGCCGCTAAACCAAGAAAAATCAGCCTCTCTGACTAGGATTTCAATATTGCTCTTTGAGGGAATCATAGAACCAAGCACTTCTCTATGGTGTGCACAAATTGTTGTAGTAAAGGATGACTTGAAGGCCTACAAGAAACAAATGTACATAGACTATTCAAATACGATGAACATTTACACTGAACTTGAGGCATATATCCCTTACCCAACTGTTATGGAGTGATTTCACAGTGGAGGCTTGTACTAAGTCGGCCCTAAAATAGGTTCAACGTACAAAACATTAGGAACTTCATATAATAGGTGTGATGCAGAGTAATCTAGTTGTGGTCGCTGATACTTTAGTATCCGACTAACGGTCGTCTGGCATCGACTGACTGACCGACCCACTGAGCGACTGACTTATTACTCTTACTACTCCTACTTATTATAGGTGGGAGAGTCTATTAACTATAGAATAGGTGTGTTCGACTATAACATCCCCCCCTAAAACTTTACTCCGTAAGAGTAAACAATTTTCTTTATTTTTTATTTTTTACAGAAAATATGAAGAAAAAAAAACAAAAGAAAACATCATTTTTTTTTTTTTTTTTTTAGCAACATCGTAGCATATCTCCTACGCTTTTTGATCCACTTTTAAATGATCAGTTGCCTTTCTTTTTCTTCTGGATCAGTGTACATCAGGTAAAATTGTTGCAGGCGTTGTTAAATCAAACGTATCGCAAATCACCTCCATCAGCATTTCTTCCACGGGACCGCTGTCAACCACGTCTGAAAAATGTCGTCTGATCTGGTTACTGCATGTGAATTTTTCGCCTTTCACCAAGTACATCATATTGCCAATCCGCTTTTCTATTTTTTTTATACCTCCATAGTGTTACCAGAAACAACCTTTCGCTTTGAGCTTCTTAAGGATGGAGTCACAGTTTCTGTAGGTTCTTCTTGTGGTTCTATTTGTTCAGCCTCTAGCTTCCCTTTTGTTGATCTTGTACTTCTTAACGTTTTCTGTGGTGACTTCAGCTGACTTAAATCATTTAATAATACTGCATGTCCTTGGCTGCGGGTAACTTGCTCCCCAGTTTTTCTCGGTGTTGGCTTTATCTTTACTTTTTGGAGCTTGTTTTTCACATATATCGTTGGTGTTACCCATTCAACTTTTTTAAATACACCAGTTTTCTCTAATCTGTCCAATTCTTTATCTATCTGTTCAATTGAAGCAAACAGTACATTCCTTTTCTTTTGGAATACCGCCTGAGCGTTTTCTTTTAGCTGGAATTTTGCCTCCATCTTGGTATACGTTCCCAAACCTGGAGAAAAAACAGTAGGAAATGTTTCCTTAAGTTTCTTTACTAAGTTTTGGGCTTCTGAGTTTAAACTTTCAACCTTGTAACAGAAAGAATTTATCGGTAGATCCCATAATTGAAATTCTGTTATTCAATTCATACCAAGTAAGTTTGTGGTATTTTCTATGACAAATAGTTTAGCTTTTCGTGTTTTTTTATTTAACATGACGTTTGTAACAAATTCTCCAATAAATTATATTTTTTCTCCTGTCACTGACCTCACGATTTTATTTGTCTTCATTAAAGTTGGTTTCCCCAACTTCTTCCACGTATTCAAAGTTATGATAGGTAGGTCGGAACCAGTGTCGAGTTGCATTTTTATTTTTTTATTACTTATTTCAACAGTAATAATTCTGGTTATTCCATCGTTCACCTTGTCGGACTTTAATTTTCTTATTTTATTGTCTTTATTTTTTGACCTGCAGTGCGAGCTTTTATGACCCACTCTTTTACAGTTGAAACATTTTTTATTCCTAAAATTGCAATATCTGTACCAGTGAAGTTCACCGCAAGCAAAACATGGCTTCGGGAATTTTTGTTTATTTTTTTTCTGGTATTTCATTTTTTGCCTGATAATCTGCAATTTTAGAATTCTTTTTGGTAGACTGACTTTCTTTTTTGTAGTGTATTTTCCTTACATGCGAAACGCCAGACTGTTCTATCTTTTTCGAATCTTTCTTTACGCTAACATATCTTGTGCAGTCTTCTGCCAACTTCTGTATCGTAATCCTATGTTTGTTTTCCAATTTTGCACTAATTTTCTCAACTCTGCATCTCTTTCCGATACCAGCCCTTGAACAAACACTAAGCATTTAAAATTGTCAGCGCTTAACTCTGCCAGCTTGAATTCTTCACAATGCTTATTCACATTGGCTGCATATGTTATATAGTCTTGTTCGTCATCTTTCATCAGATTCAAACATTTCCACCTCTTGTGAAACAAAGATGTCTTTTTACTAAATAATTCACTTAATATATTTACCGCCTCGGTAAATGTCAACTCGCTAGTTTTTTTCGGTAAAATGTAGTTTACCAATTTGTTATGCTCAGCAGTTGCTTAAAAGTAGCCTAACCTTCTTTCCAGCAGACCACGAGTGGCAGTCCACATTATACACATCCATATATTTTTTTATAATATTCCTCAAGTTATCTCTTCATCTGGACTGTACGTGAATATTTCAATTGAATTCCATATTGTATTCTCTGGGAAAGAATCATTTTGTAGATTTTTCTCTTTCCTCTTCTCAGTTATTTCCAAAATTTTGTTTTGAAACTCCCTATGCATCTGTTCCATTTTTTGTTGAAATTGCATCTATTAAAAGTTTCCTCCTGTAACTGCATCTGGAATGTTTTCTATTGCTCTAATATTGTCATCTGTTGTTCCAACTGGAACTTAAAAAATTCCTGGAATATATTTTTGCATTCCTCCATCTTCGCAAAAATTTTATACAATGCTTAAATATTGTAGAGGGGGGGGGTCCTACGAATTTGCAATTCGTGACCTATTTGAACAAACTGTCTTATCGAGAAAAAATATTCTTTTCTCAGTTGAGAATACGACTGATTTTTTCATCACTAAGTTGACATCTTTCAAAAAACTTTACCAAGTTTTTTTTTTTTTTTTTAAGTTTGAATCTGAGATTTTGTCGCCAAAAATATTGTGATGAGCAAGTTTTTTCTTTTTCCTCTGTATGAGTTTGAATTTCGTCACCAAATGAATTTCATCACCAAATAATGTTGTGGCGAGTGCACTTTTTTTTTCTTCCACTGTATGAATCCGAATCTTCATTGCCAATTTATGCTGTGGTGAACAAATTTTTTTTTTCCTCTTCCACCGTATGAATCTGAATCCCTCGTAGCCAAATTTTTTTATGGCGGGTGAATTTTTTTTTTTTTCCTCCGTATGAGTACAAATTCCTAGTCGCCAAATTTGTTATGTGGCGAACAATTTTTTTCTTTTTTTTCCTCCGTATGAGTTCGAATCCTCGTCGCCAAATGTTATGGCAGGTGAATTTTTTTTTTTTTTTCTCGGTATGAGTACGAATCCTCGTCACCAAATTTGTTATGGAGTGATTTCACAGTGGAGGCTTGTATTTGTACTAAGTCGGTCCTAAAATAGGTTCGACGTACAAAACGTTAGGAACTTCATATAATAGGTATGACGCAGAGTAATCTAGTTTTGGTTGCTGATACTTTAGTATCCGACTAACAGTCATCCAGCATCGACTGACTGACCGACCCACTGAGCAACTGACTTGTTACTCTTACTACTCCTACTTATTATAGGTGGGAGAGTCTATTAATTATATAGGTGTGTTCCACTATAACACCAACATTGAAACAATGGTCAACACTCTCATCAAGTATTTTCTACCTTCTACCTTATAAGTCCCTACCACCAAATCAGGATTAGCGACTCTGATAAACCATATAATATACAGTCTTTGAAGCAGATGGTAAGTTATACCAATTTATGCATGTGCCTTTTGGCATTACAAATAGTGTTTTTTCAATTTTTCAAGGGGGCCATTGACAAATTTACTGAGGAAGAACAACTGTCAAACTGTCAAATAACATTAAAATAGTGGACGAAACCAAAGGGAACACAATACTAATATTGAGAGATTTTTAGCTGCTGCAGGGAAAAGGAAACTGACCTTCAACAGATCAAAGTCTATCACATCCACTTGATCCATTAACATTTTTGGGTAATAATAATGGCCACTTGTATTCGAAGATACCTGCCTACTAGGGCAGCTAACTAATCCCTATTGCAGATGTGTACTCAGGTGCATCTGTTGTTTATACTGCAACTATGCTGAGCAGACCTTAGTTACAGATTCTGTGAGAGAGCATGTTATCTGGCGTGATCAACAATCTGAACAAGGCCAACACTCGTTCACAATGACTTGTGTCTTCATGCTACCACAGCCAAAGCATGGTCAACCTGTGGTATGTTTTTCAGGCTCTTCCCAAAGGTACTGCATGCTGTGATCACCTCCTCCAGAATGTTAACATCAGTAAGTCACCTTCCTGACAAATCGACCATGGTGAGATTTGAACCCAAGCATCTTGGTCAGAAAGTGAACACTCTAGCCACTTGGCCATGAGCCTCTTGAGGTACAACCTCAGAAATGGACAAATTAAACTGGATCCAAACTTCCACCACCAACTACTTGTTCATCCCTGCAACATATAATTGGCATGTTTGCATCTCTATGCTAAATGGATTCTACAATTTTCAAAACAAGATCATTTCCCATGAGTCCTGGGGCATTTGAAGCCTTTAAAAACATTGAAAAACACCTTAGCAGCATTGATCATGCCACCCCATTTTTGGTAGAATTGTGATGCATCAGATATAGCCATATCTGCTGCACTAAACCAGCCTTCATGTTGAGAATGTTGTCTGGAAATAAATTACACTTCCTGTGGAGAAGGAGGTGACTGCAATAATTGAAGCTGTTAGCAAGTGGTCCCATCTTCTGCAAACTGACACTTTACAATTCTAACTGACCAATAATCTTTTGCTTTTATGCTGAGAACAAAACTTAAAAATGACAAGATTCAAGGTTGGAAAATAGAGCTTGCCTGTTTCAGCTACTCAATTAGTCCCTGTCAAAGATATTCAGGAAGTGCTGTGCTACCCAGGTGTAGTCAGAATGCTTCATTTCATTTAAACAAAGAACTTACCATTTTCTACAGAGGATGCTCACTTGCCAGACATGTGCTGAAGCCAAACCATCATTTCACAGACTAAGGGGGAACATCCTTATCAAAGTTACTCAACTGATGGAAAGAATAAGTATTGATTTCAAGAGCCACCTTTTATCACATACAATTAATAAATACATATTTATGGCAGTAGATGAATATTCCAGATTCCCTTTTGCCATCCGTTGCCAGGATATATCTTCAGCAACAGTTGTGAGATGTTTGGACACCATCTTTTCCCTTGTGACATGCCTAGTTTCATGCACTCAAACCAAGGAGTGGCTTTCATGTACCATGAGGTGAAGACTCATCTCACTGGACTTGCATCTAGTAAGTCTACACCATATCATCCTACTGGAAATCCCTTTTCTTAGCTGCTAAGTCATGACCTGTCCTAGTAAGTGAGTGGGAATCACTACTACCTGAATCTCTTCACTCTATTAGATCACTATTCTCAACAGCAACTAATGAAACTCCTCATGAGAGATTCTTCAGATTTCCAAGGCATCCTTGTCTGGGAACATCACCTCCTACATGGTTAATGAATCCAGGTCTTGTTCTCTCGTGCTGGTTTGTTTGGCCTTGTAAGACTGGCTCCCATGTTGAGGAAATTGAAGTTTTGGAGGCAAACCCAGCATATACTTGTATTAAGTATCCTGATAGTTGGGAATCTACAGCCACTCTTAAAGATTTCGAATGAAGCATCATCTTCAGATGTGATAGTCTCACTTGTGGATTTAGGTCCTTGTTCAGATGGAGTATCATCTCCAGATGCAATCCCTACTGAATTGCCTCCATCACTTATGCAACACGATACTCTTGATTTTAACCATATTATAGGAGTGAAAGACAGTGGGGAGATTCCACTCACCAATAATACAATGGAGGAATCAGTCCGTTGTTCTGCAGGCAGAAGCGGACCCCTATAGGCATGACTAACTTTATCCTTCAGAGTCTGTCTATATTTCTGAGATGAGGTATTATGTACATTATTTACATTATTTGGACTATTGTCCTCATCTTTGTCGCCATATTTATCACAACGTTTCGTCCGTTTTACACTCCGGCCTTCTTCAGGTGGTTGGAATGTCGAACTGAACCCTTTATTTTGCTCACTGAGGTAGACTGTTCTAGTTCCACATGCCATGTTTGATGGATGTCAGTTATCAGTTATCTCCTGTTAATTTCCCTCTGAAAGTTTTCCACTGCCTTAACCGGGTATTGAACTCACACTCTTTGGGTCCTGCCACTGGATCTAACCAATGCCTTTATCCACTGTGCCTTAAATAAGAAGGTATTCCAGTAATGACACCAACCATTTCAATATCTTTTTCTTTTCCTACTTTTGCATTTTGGTCCTCAATCGTAAACATAATTTCATATGACTCACTCTTGTATTTGGAATTCTCTATTATATTCTAAAACTTATCTATTTATTTTTTTGTGTTTTGTAATATGGGTGCATATTTCACTATGACCCCCTTTTTAAAGGCTTCCTTTTCAATTTTCTCAGAAGAACCCTGTCTCACAATTGAAAACATTTCCTTTTGGGTTTTATCTAATATTATTTTAACAGGAACTATTGAAAGTTAGAGAGTTATGTCCCTTAAATTGTAATATTGGCAAAGTCAAGTTGTATTGACATGTGTGTCTTTCTTAAAACCAAACACAAAATATTTCATGGTGTCAACAATGACTGACACTTAAATAACTACACTTACACAAGAGATAAAATGTGAATGTAAATATCACAAAAATGAGTACATTGATAATTGCATGAATTACTTATTTTAAAAGTAAAAGAAGCATAGAAAAAAATGGCAAGTTCAAATGTTCCATTGCCAACACTAGACTGGTCTAATGAAAACAAACATGAAGCTTTTAGTGAAGAGGTCAATTTTGTCTTCCTATTTCACTATTAACATCATAGAGGAAAAATTAAATCATAATTACATTCTAAATTCACAGGGCAAAATGGTCGGGAAATGATAAAAAATGCACAGCTAACAACTGAGCAAAAAGAGATATCTGAAAATATTTTTGAAACCCACATGATACAAAAACCAAACCAATTGGTCGAACGATTAGAGTTGATAATCAATAGAACAAAGAAAAAATTTATGAATATTTGGGTAGACTGCAGACAAAAGCAGAAAGATGTGATTATGGTATAAACAAGGAAGAAAAAATCCTGAAATAATTAATAAAAGGACAGAAATATGCAGATGAAAGAAGAAACCTCATAAGTAAACCAAATCAGAAAGAAAGCATGAGAGCATATGATGCTACAGGGCCATCACTAGGGTCTTGAGTTAACAAATATATTAATGAAAATTGGTAATACAATACAAATGAGCAAGAATGTTAAGTCCGAACTGTCAAAGCTGACTGTTGGGGAAAAAGCTCTCTCTGACAAAAGCAGTACCTGCTTTTATTTTTAACTTGGAGAAGTCCATCCATGTATGGGTAATTTACCATAACAATTACTCTGTTAAATGATTTAAGAGAAAGGTTCAGAAAGAAAATTACAATTTAAAAAATAAATGCTACTGAAATTAGCACTTCTGTCCCCTTTTACTAATAGTAATACTAACCAGAAGTCCCCTGCTAGTAATTAAAATAAATAAGGAGGCATGTGGCCCTCACACAGTCAAGAGGTTTGGGATGGTAAGCACTGGCTCTGTCAATTATGAGTTCATGATTTACTTAGGTAGAAAAAATTTAAAAGTACAAAAAGTAAAAAAAAATGCTGCTGAAACTAGGCCTTTTGTGGCTCCATCCAAGTCGGGGGTTGCTGTACTGTCCCTGCAGATATGTGATGTATATTATTTGTTGATGACTGACAATGTAACATCAGTTTCAAAATATTTTAAAAAATGGATGATGAACAGTGCTGAAAAAATGGCAGAGGCCACAAAAGGGCCCTCAAAATTTTGTCCCCACCAGTCCTGTGAAGCTACAACAAAAAAACAACATATAATACAAGGATGCTAGTGAAGGGAAAGCTGGAACATATCTTGAAGTACCAGACTGTGTAGAAAAAATCATGGGAGGAGAGAAGAGGACTGCTATGCTTACAACAAAGAATGCAGAAGATGCCATGGTTTACATCATTTTGAAAAGCGTTGCCTCAGAAAAACACACTCATAACAAAACAGAAACACCAGTCCACATAAAATGAAGAAAGGGAGACCATATAGAGCCAGAAAACAAAGTTCACATTACTGGCATAGGAATCAAAATACAGAAAAGAAAAATGTGAATGCCACACATAAAGCACAATATGAACTAGACTAAGAAGAAGAATATTAAAATTGACAAAAATATTAACAAACAACAGACCTATAAGTGCAAAAATGGAGCAAACTACCTTATGGACAGTAAATGTCAGCAAAATTTCACAATATGGTTTGATAATCCTTAACATTAAGCACAAAAACTCAGCAACCATTTGAGCCAAATTTTTTTTGTCTATGAAAATGACGTGATATTAGGCCCAAGACTATAAATTTGGGCTTGGTGCAAATCAACTGTAGTATGACAACAGTTGAGATAAATGAAACAAGTGCAAAGCATAGAGGACCTTACAACCTGACAGGTTTCAAGGCATGAGAAACTCTCCAAGGAAATAAAAAATTTACATTGTTGAAAATATGACACCAGTAGTTCAAGCTCCAAGAAAATACCCAGTACAATGATGAAGGAATTAGACAAAATGGAAGATCTTAGTGTGAACACAAAAGTAAATGAACCAACAGACTGGGTAAATGCAATTGCATGTAACAGGAAGAAAAGTGGTGAATTATTGATATGCTTAGATCCAAAATCATTAACAAAATGCATTAAAAGAACTAGCCACAAAATGGTCCAAATACTGGAAGATTGTGAAGGAGCCATTGGCATATCTGATGATATCTATGTATCTGCCAAAACAATTGAAGAACATTATAAAAATTTGAAACAGACAATGGATAGGCAGAAGATATGGTCTAATTTTCAATAATCACAAATGCAGAATAAGACAAAAACAGGTAAAATTTTATTTGGGATGAAAATGGTTCCTACCCAGAGCCAGAGAAATGCGACAAAATTAAATCAAAACTTACACCTGCAAACTGAGAATTTCACAATTTTTAGGTATGATTCAATACCTAAGCTCTTTCACACCAGAATTTTGTTTCAAAACAGCTCACTGAGATCACTACTCAAGAAGGACACTGAATATCAATGGAATGAAACACATGAAAAAGCATTTTAAGAATTGAAAGATTGTGTTTGTGAAAACCTCTGTCTAGCTTACTTCACACCTAATGCAAAGACAGTGATTCAAGTAGATTCAAACATATTAGGCCTAGCTGCAATATTAATCAGTGATGGAAAAATTGTTGCATTTGATAGCAAAAGACTGACTTATGCAGAATCAAGATATGCAAACATATAAAGAGAATTGCTTGCAATAGTGTCTGGCTGTTAAAGATTTTACATATATATGGAAAAGAATTTTAAACTAAATCGGCCCACAAACCATTAGAAAATATACAGAACAAAATCATTGCAGAAGCACTCCCACCCTAAGATTGCAAAGAATGTTGTTAATATGATGTACAAATTATATATATATATATATATATATATATATATATATATATATATATATATATAATTATTTAATAAAAGAATTTTATATGTTAACGTTGTTTTTATATATAGATACAAGTATTTAAGTAAATGCTCTGTTTATGATAAACAGTATTAAATAACATTTACCGGCCTGAATACTGTTTATCATAAACAGAGCATTTACTTAAATACTTGTATCTATATAAAAAACAACGTTAAACATAAAAATGTCTTTAATAAATAAATTGTCGGACCTTGTCCATTTCTTAATATATATAATTATATAATATATATATATTATATAATATATATATTATATATATATAGGAGAGGAATAAACAAAGACATTGAAACAGTAGAAAGGTCATGTGAGATATGCAATGAGCATCAGAGAAAGAATACCAAAGAGATTAAATAACACCCAACCAGACCAATCCAATATATTGCAGCTGACATCTTTGACTTCAGTGGTCAACAAATTTTACTTATCACTGACCAATACAGCAAGATGCCATTTATCAAGACAATGGAGAGTGTCAAAAGTGCAAACTGGATTAAATACTTCAAAGCAATTTTTGCCATTCATGGGATACCAGAACACCTGTTAACAGAAAATGCCAGATATCTTATGTCTCATAAGTTCCACAATTTTACCACTGAGTGGAAATTCACACCCTTCACATCCAGCCTGAGATACTCACAATCAAATGGTTTCATTGAATGAATGGTTCAAACACTAAAAAACACTATGAAAAAAGCAACACAATCAAATATTGGACTACCAAATAGTACTTCTATGCCTAAGAGCAACCCCACCTGACAGCCACTTGCCTTCACCAGCAGAAATACTATACAATAGGAACAGTTATTCCAACTTTATTGAACTCTGATGCTCCAGAAGACAATCAGATTCAGGAACAAATGAACGGCAAAAGCAGGAAGTAAGAGCAGAAACAAAAGACCTTCCTGAATTAATTATAGGATTGCAAAGTGACTATCCTTCAAGAAAATGGCACATGGCAAACATCAACAGTGATGGATAAATTAACAGCAATGGAAGACTACTCAGATGCAACAGACAGTATTTGAGGGAACTATACACACTGCAGAGAAGGTCACTTTTAAGTTACAAGGGATCAGATAGCGGTCCAACATCATCATCTTATACGAGTACAGATCCCACAGCAAGTGTCAACATCCTACCTACTACAGCTCAGCATGTACAACCAATACAACTGCAGACACAAACTGAACAGATGCAAGGTCAATGACCAACACCATTGGAGTGTCCTAGGAGAACACGAAAGCCACCAACAAAATTTAAGGATTTTATTTTATATAAATAAATAAAAAAATAAAAAAAAGACAATTAAAATAATATTTTTTTATTATTACTTCTAATTTTATTAGTTATAATTATTTTTATTTTAAAATGCACTGTAATTTGAGAACAGTAATTTTTTCCTTTGATAAGAGGGATGAAACAGGAACTATTGAAAGTTAGAAAGTTGTGTTCCTTTAATTGTAATATTAGAGAAGTCACAATGGCATCATAAACATAAGTTATATTAACATGTATGTCCAAGTTAATTTAATAAAACTAAACATGAAATATATCAATTACTCTTATTCATCTTTCATTTTTCTCTCCTCCTCCTGTCTCTATAATTTTGTGATCATCATTTATGAAATTCCTATTATTTTTCCATCTTGCTTCACACATTCTCAGAATATTGATGTTTAATCTTTACATTTCCTAATTTTTTGAATTGCATTTTCATACATGAATGTCTTATTTCCTAAAATACTTCACACAATTTTTGCCATAATATTCTAAGTGTTATTCCTATACTTTAGTATGTAAGGATATTTAGCTCTGTTTATATGTATCATCATCATCATCCTTTGACCTCCCAATGGTTGCTTGGAACTCCATTGACAATTCCTTTCCACACTGTTCATTGTTGTCCCCAGATCCCCAATGTCCAACACTGAGTCCTGAGCTATGGTGTCTGGGGAAAGTCAATTTTTGTAAGACATCCAGAAGGATGCCATAAAAGTAAAGATGAAATGGTTTTCTGTCTGCTTGGTGACAGTGGCCGGCAAACTAAAGTTGTTTTTGTTTGAGCTTAAGAGAGATTGGTCTCAGTTCTCTGTAAATTGTATTAAGCATAATATGTATACTCTTACTTAAGGACCTTCCTCTTTTAGCACCTATTCCACTACAACTTTATCCTTTAACTTGCTTTTTCTATTTTTACAAAATTTATTCTAAAGATACTCAATTTTTCATGTTAAATTAACTCATAGTTTTGGAAAGACTTTCAACAAGTCTTGATATTCATCTCTACACTTTCTCAGGGAATTTGTCTAAAATGTCACTCTGCTGAACCTGTCTTCAATGTTTACCTATATTGTCAATAGTTTTTTGTTTTGTTTTTTTTTATTGAGGATTAGTAGTAATATTTTAATACAGAATTAGTTTTACATCTGGTAATAAGAGTTTAAGATTTTTAAAAGAATTAGATATTCAATCCTAAGAACACAATTTAAAAAAAGTTATTTACATTATAGTGTATATTATCCAGTATCTTTAACAGTATGATTTGCAATAACATATTCTGAGTATACAGTATTATTTTGTTGAAATTTTTTTTTTAAATTATATCCCTACATTTTTTAACATTGTAAGTCAATGTTATAGTTAATTTATATTTATGGAAATATCTCCATCTGCAAACTTGGAAAGATCCTATAGTTTACTTGATTGATATTCAGTCTACTTTTTTATATATACACCATTTTGCAAGTGTATACAAAGAGCAAATAAGACATACAAATTGATTTGAGAATTATATTTTTAAGAATTTTTACCAGGCTCACGTTGAAGATATTAGATTGGTAAGTCACAAAAAAGCTTTTGTTTTCTAGTTGTTGAAATTTCATTCTTAAATATTCATTGAGCATTTGTGATTGTGAAATTTTTATGACAAGATGAAAGGATTATTTTGAAAAATTTTTTTGTACTCCTATTGCAAAATCATCCTGATTTATTTTCAGGTTACGTCACAACAGTACACAATTATCACCATCAAACTCAGAAAGTAGTTTCAACAGTATGGAAGACTATACAGTACAACAACCTCACCCAGACCATGAAGACAGTGACACTGGTTTGGTGAGTATATCATTTTAGATACAGAAAACACATTGTTCATTTTTCATTTTGCATTATGACATTCCCTGTCCTGAAACTTGTCACTATCATTGCTCAGTATATCTATCAAAATTACCTGTGGAAACAACATAGAAGTTTCATATTTAGAGTTAATTCCCTTAACCCAGTTTATGCTTTAAAGCAGTTCATCTCTTCACCGAGATTGTATTCTCTATTATTCTAGTAACTCCTGCTCACTGACAGTCCTCATGGTTTTCACAACAGAAAAAGTAGTTATTGTATTTCAGTATCCTGTTTAAAGATTAAACTTGCTATGATAAATTCTTACTTTTCTTTAAATTAAAAGGAGATAAAGTATACTTGGCTTTGTAACCAACTTGACAACTCACTGTGTGCATGAATGATCATCACTAATTCAACCATTCAATGCAGTTTTGTTTAGAACACTACTTATGACATATCTCAGTAGTAATTTGTTTATGAATATATGTACATTGTATGTCTATGAGTAAAGTAAAATTTCTGTTCTTTATTAACACTTGCTAAGATCAGTATTCATGAAAGAGTATTTCTATTAATTCAAGACATCTAAGCAGCAACTTATATTATCTTACTTGGTTGGAATCTAAGAATAGGATTACTAGAACTAAGCATGCATTACTCATTCCATTTTGGATATTTTAAACATTCTTTCTGAGTTTGTTAGTTCTTAAGATATTTCAAAATTAGAGCAGCTATAAATATACTTCATCCAATCTCAGAAAGGATATAATGTCAGTTTTTAGTTTCTGTATTTTTCCAACTTTCCCAAATTCAATGACTTTTTGAAAGAAATCATGTTTTCCATGAACTTTTACAATTAATTGAAAAGATAATAAAATAGAATATTGATTCTTTTTAGAATTAACCTTGTGCCATCATATAACATTTTAAGTGAAGATTCAAATAGTATTAAAATCTTTCACTATTACTTAATGTAACAGTATTTTAAAGTTGGATACAAACAGCATTTATCATAATTTGAGATTGATAATATTTTACAATGTCAACTTTATGTTGTTTATACTGAAGAGTATGAGTTTTATTGTTTTAGGAAAATTAGGAACAGATATTATGTTAGGTATCTCATGTTAGTTTTTCTCACTTAAAATGGAAACTTTTTCTTTTAATTGCACAAACTAGTTAGAAATAGATTTTGTTGTTTAGTATGCATAATGAATGATCAAAAATGTTAGTAAGGTGCAAGCTAATAGTTTGTAGCAATACTGACACCGAGTTCAGACTCCACATAGATATTTACCATTCTTTTATAGAATGTTAAAAATGGAACTTTAAAAAAAAAAAATAAGATAGAAGCACTTTTAACAGGAAAAAGGTAAAGGAAACAAGGATAAAAATATTGTGAAATAAAAAAAAAGTACAAAGAAGTATTCTGCAGTGTTTGTGAGAATTTGGATGAATAAAGAATGGGTTGATAGGAATGAAATTCGTCTATATTTCTGAGATGAGGTATTATGTACATTATTTACATTATTCAGTCTATTGTCCTCATCTTTGTCACCATATTTATTACAAGGTTTCAGCCGTTGTACACTCCGGCCTTCCCTTCTTCAGGGTGTTGGAATGTCAAACTGAACCCTTTATTTCGCTCACTAGGGTAGACTGTTCTAGTTCTACGTGCCATGTTTAATGGATGTCAGTTATCAGTTATCTCCTGTTAATTCCCTCTCCAAGTTCTCCACTGCCTTAACTGTGTATTGAACTCACACTCTTTGGGTCCTGTCACTGGATCTAACCAACACCTTTATCCACTGTGCCATGTGTCCTTGAGGACATCTGTGTATGAATTTCTGGGTATTATAAACCTAATGTCTCAGCAATCATTTTTTTTGCTGTTATCATTTCATGTTTTTACCAGAGCTCATATTGCAATTTTTGGTCGGCTCAGGACACATGGCACAGTGGATAAAGGCATTGGTTAGATCCAGTGACAGGACCCAAAGAGTGTGAGTTCAATACACAGTTAAGGCAGTGGAGAACTTGGAGAGGGAATTAACAGGAGATAACTGATAACTGACATCCATTAAACATGGCACGGAGGAACTAGAACAGTCTACCCCAGTGAGCGAAATAAAGGGTTCAGTTCAACATTCCAACCACCTATGAAATGCAATAAAGTTTGTAACCTCTCCAATTTCTAATATTGTATACCTATTAAGTATTATGCACTTGAATACTACTTTCTCATGCATCTGTGCAATGTAGAAAGCAGTAGCTTTCACTTTTCATAATTTATATTTTACTTGTCAAGCATTTTAACTGAAATGCTAATCAGAAATTATCTGTTCTCAAATTACAATTGACTGAACACATGGAAATTCTACAGGTATTCAAAATTTCAAGCTGGATATATATGTACAATCAATTAGATCAGCCCTCTACTATTTGAATATCAAGTGAAATTAACTAGAAGATTTTTTTATATTTGTAATTGTATAAAGTAATCATATTTATTTTTGTTTTTTGGAGTTTTTAGAATTTATACTGATGAGTTAAAATAAGTTACTCCTTTAAAACAACAAAACTAAATTTAAAATTTTTTTAAATGAGATATGTCACTTTAAATTTTAACCTTGAACTTCATGGTCTTTCAATTCTTTGTTCTATTCAGAGCTTCATACAATTAGTCATGTGTGAATGCAGACCATGGAAGGAACAAACCTACTTTATCAAAGGTTTATCCTTGAGATTCTTCATCATTGTTATTGCAGTAATTATTGGAAATTGTCAGTTTTTCAGAAAGGTTGTGAAATTTGTTTATTAGTTGAAAAATAATTGGTGCAGTTTGTTAAAAAGAAATCTTGCTTTAACACTTAAAGAAATTGTCAATATCACTTTAGACTTTTCTTTTGTTAACATAATTATTCCATTCACTATATTGCATTTTTCATTTTTTCATTTATAATTTCAATTTCCAATGATAATAAAATTAACTATTAGTTCAATATAATTAACAAAGAAGTGATGACAGATTTTAATCTTTAAAGTGGTTACTGTCTTGTTAAAATGTAATAATTCAACTAGTTACAAAACCAAAAACCTCTTAGTATTTGTAAATTCATTTCACTCTTTATTCAAACAGTCTAGAAAAAGTAGAATTTTAAATTCCAAACTTTAGAGAAGGCAATGAATTTTCCTCAATACCTTTCCCAGTAGTAAAGGAAAAGAATTTCTCTCTCTATGTCTAAGGTTCAAATCATGGCCAGATTCACTAAGTTAAATCTATCAAATGTCAGGAACCATATATTGCCTGAAATATGAGGAAACACATGGTACTTTGTCAGTCACAGAGGCCACCATGTACTCAAGTATCTTTATTTACTATTTTCATTAGATATAATATTTATTATCTTAGATTTCTTTATTTTTAAACATGTTTTGGGTGATTAGTTCTTTAAATGTTTTAAGTAAATTAAAAAGTAAGATGTGCAGATAAAAATTTGAACTCGTGATAAAAATTATGTTAAAAACAATTTTTCAAAAATGGGTATATTAGTCCAGATACCTTTATCAAATCTCATTTTGAAATTTCAGAAAATGTCAAATGTTCATGTAAAAAATGTTTGTACTTGAATGTTTAAATTTGGAATTTTTTAGATCAGTTTTTTATACATCTTGCTATTTGATCATCTGTTGTTGTACTCGATAACATTTTTGGAATTTTAAATGAATGGATTGAATAAAGGGTGAACCCTTTATTCGATCCATGTTGGTAGATTGATTACATTTCAATTTTCATACTCTTAGTTAAAACTCACAAATTCTATCACTTGCCCATTTTTTTTTCATTGAATCAGTGTGTGTGACTTCTCAGCACTACCAGATCCATGGACTGAACTCACAACTGCCAGGAGCAAGATATACTTTAACCAGAATATTAATCCACTAGGCTGTATATGTCTTGGATACTCCAAAACTGAAAAATTATATACTCTGGTTCTGTGAAAGAAATGGACAAGTGACACAAAAGTGATTAGTGAGTATTAACAGATATAAAATCATTGGAGAACAGGATGAGAACAATTTAATATCATGGATTGAATAAAGGGTTTAAATTAAAAATGCCAACAAAGGTATTGAGTTTGACAACACACACCTGAAGAAGGTCAGTGGGTACAGCGGTCAAAACCTGAGTAGCCCAACTGTGCTACTCATGCTGATCTGAATAGTAATTGCATATAAAGTTGAATGTATATGCATTTTTTCTATCAATACTAAATCAAATTCAACTCTTCTAGTAAATCAACACAAGTTGTACCAATTATTTTAGGCTGAATAAAGTAATAATTTTTATTTATTATTCTCAGCTAAAAGTATTTACATACACTCACAGATAAGAGGTAAGGTGATTCTTAGATTGTGATTTCATATATTTTGAAATATAGTTTCTTTTGTTTTGTATGCTTTATTTGGATTTTTATTTAAATTTAAAAAATTCTGCCATTAAATTTAGTTAAATAAAAATTTTTTATAATATGGAAAAATCAAGCTTTAACTCCTTTTTTTCTTTTCCTGGAAAGACACATATCAATAAATGTAAGGACATACCAAATGTTTAATTGAGGTCTTCCATTTTGTAGGCACCTATATCTGGGCAGAACACAACATGGGTGAGCAAAAAGTCTTGTCTTCAGTCTGGAAGCTCTGCCATCCCCACCTCTCTAACTCCTTGCTTTTTTTTCATTCCTTCCCTTCCCCAATATTTAAAACTGTTTCACTTGGAGAGCCTCTCATCACCTTTATCTTCTTATCACTATGACCTCTCATCTTCAGCCTTGTACCTGTCATGATAAATGTTTGTTAGTGTGACCTTAGTACAAATTTGACATGGCACAATTTTACATCCTTTCCTCTATCTCCCCATCCTGCCTAATTACTCCTCTTTGACTCCTCTTCCTCTCCTTCATCTCTTCTGACACTTCCTTTCTCTTCATTTTTTTTCTCTTTTCTATCCTTCTCTAACTTTCCCATTTCTATTCTGTCATACTCTTTCTCTCCCCTGTTCCTCCTATTTAATTTTTTCTCCTTATTACTATTCCTTTCTCTTCATTCTCATTTGAAAAAATATTTTTTATCTATACATTATAATGATTGTCTAACTGAAGTGGTTAATGACATCTGTGATTTTGTTTCAAAGTAAAAGTTAACTTTTTTGGTCATTGTTAATGGAAACATTTAATAAATGCTGCCTCTTAATCTAAATTAGTGGTGTGTGTGTGTGTGTGTATGTATGTATGTATGCATGATTTTTTCTTATGATCAGTCATGCTAGCCTTATTTCAGAGAAAAAATATAAAAGGATGGGAAGTGACTAAACAAACATCTTTTTCATAACCCAATTTTATCCTAACCATAAACCAGCATGCACTAACTCTAACCTCCTAATTCTCAACTTTAATAGAAATGAAACAGCATGTACTCTACCAGCATCTTCCTACATTCCTCCTCCTTGTGGTGTCTGCTTTTGCTACTTTCAAAGGATAAATTTCTACTTGGGACATGGGCTTCCCTTTCTAAAATAACACCATTTCTATTTGATCATTTACTCAGCATATGCTAATAGATATTTGAAAATGCTGTTGAATTTTCAACTGAAGTTGCAGTATCAGTCAAAATATAAAGTTAGAGAGACAATGCCAAGAATTTGTGAAGAATATATGATTTTAAACAAAATCATTATGCATAAGTGTTAGCAAACAAAAAAAAAAAAGAAATGGAAAATTTTAAGAGTTTGAAAACATGCAACATGCATATGTAGTAGGTATGCTCAACAACATAAAAGGAATATCAGGACACAAAAGGTCTCCTTGGCAGAATATATAAAATCAGAAATCATAATGAAAAAAAAGACAAGGTAATACAATGGTAGAATGATTACATAACAGATTCTTCCATGACAACAATAAAGAGAAACCAATAATCCATAAATGCATGGAAAAACCCATAATATTAAAATTTGAGATTAGATTAGCACTGATCAAGATAGACAAACTCGGCAGAACCAGATGAAATTATAATAAATGTACTGATAGCCTTAGATGATTTTCAGATCAATTAAGTTAGCAGCTAAATGCTGAAGGGATTCAGTAGATCAATATTTATAGTATTTCCAAATAAATTAGATGCAAATAAATGAGACCCCTATCAAACAATCAGCTTGTAATAAAACTTAAAATTAGGTTTCTAATGAATGGATCTCATAGCAGAATTAGACTAAAAATAGGGCATGAACAGTATGATTTTGCTCAAGATGCTGGTGCAGGAAATGCAGTTTTTATGAACAGAATGCACAATTAAAGTGGGTAATAAAATTGTAAAAAGATTTCAATCTATATTTCATAGATTACCTAAAGACATTCAATGAAGCACAACACATCTCTTTGAAATGTTATGAAAGGTTGATATTCAAATAATCTGTAACCTGTATTGGAAAAACAGCTTATATGCAAAGGCAATGAGTTAAGTGACTACATTATTTTTATAGTGATGTTCACCCTGTACAAGGCCAAAGAGCCATTCGCGGTAGAGGGTTAGAGTAAGCAGCACAGTTTAAGGATATTTGGGGAAAGATAGTTGTTAACTCTAGACTTGAACAGGCTAAGATTATAATGATCAGGGAAGCATCCACTTGGGAATCAGTTCCATAAAACAGCAATTCATGTGAAGAAGCTGCTAGAGTGTAACTTAAATCTCACCAAAGGAATATGAATGAGGGTGGTTCACTACAATGTGTGTGGCATGTGGCATCTTACCCATGAAGGTTAGAACTGGTGGAACTAAGTTCATCTGAACGTTGCCATGGAAATAGTGATAGAGCAAAGAGTTTTGCAACATTTTGTGAGAAAGGTGTTGTAGGGTGAAAAACCCACATGTACACAGAGATGCTTTTGAATTCTATAGAGACTGGAAAGTAAAGACTGGAATCCATATATGGCAGCAGTACTCCATTTCCAGCTTGAGCAGGAGGAGTCAGGTACTTATTGGAGTGGTACAGGGAATCAACCATTTTACCAATATCTTTAACAATGGATTATATGTATGATTTCAACTTGAGGTTTGGGTTGAGTTTAAATCTTAATAGGCTCCCAAGTCATAGAACCCTAATAATGGAATTAGTTTGATTTTTGAGGCATTGAATGTGTCCAGCCAATTTTTACTCTCACTGAAATGTTAGAGCTAGGTCAGAGGAGAGATCAACTGCAAAGCTTTGATTTTCTAGAGTTTTGGAGGTGCACCCACATACTGTAGTATCATCAACATAGATATTCACAAATGATTGGACTATACTCTTAGGCAGATCATTTATGTAAAGTAGAAAGAGGGTTGGACTGAGAAGTGAACCTTGGAGGACACCTGCTTGGGCCTTGGAACATTTACAACTACCTTCAGCGAATGACCAGTTGGGAAGGGAGCTAGAATTAGTAGCTTAGATCTGGCCAGTGGAATACAACCCATATATCATTGTATCATAAGTATAGATATTCACAAATGATCGGTGTATGCACTTAGGCAGATCATTTATGTAAAGTAGAAAGACGGTTGGACCGAGAAATGAACCTTGGGGGACAACTGCTTAGGCCGCAGAACGCTGACTCTTAACAACTACCTTCAGGGAAGAACCAGTCTTGGAAGGAATTTAGAATTACAAACTTAGATCTCATCAATAAAATACAACCTATATATCGTTGTATCATAAGAATAGATATTCACAAATGATCAGAGTATACTCTTAGGAAGATCATTTATGTAAAGTAGAAAGAGGGTTGGACTGAGAAGTGAACTTTAGGGGATGCTTGCATTTATCACTTACTGACCATTAACAAATATTTCATTGACCTAGGAAGGATTTTATAATTGAGAAAACTCTTCCAGTGATCCATAGCTACAGAGATTTTTCAGTAACCCTTTATGTCTTTAAAATTTCTAATGCAATCATCCTCAAGATGTATTTGTTGGCTTGTGCCTCACTATTTCTGTGAGTAATGACAGTCAGGATATCAGCAGTAGACCATGTTGATTGAAACTCTGTATTGTTTGCTGCTCAAGAAGTTCCTACTGAGGTGATCTGCAACCTTCTTGTTAATTATAGCTTCAAAAAGTTTGCTAATGACACTGAGGGGGCTGATGGATCTATACTGTGACCAGGTTGAGTACTCACTTGCATTCTTGAAAACAGGGCATACACTTGACACCTTCCACAGACTCTGAGTTAATATTCCAGAATTTTATTTGAGCCAGTAATCTTCTTAGGGTTAAGACTTGATAATTCTTGAGACTTCTCGTGATCCAAGTTGTTTTGCTTTCAATCTTGGCCTCGACTGTTTGTGCATAGCTACACTTTGTATTTTCTAGCACTTTCTTGCAATGATTGCAGGCAGTTCTGAATGCAGCAATTGTCCTACTACAACATTCAATTTGATAGATATTGTAGTAGTGGTTGTGGTGAGCTATATCTGCAGTACATTCAGGGGTGAACCAGATTTTTGCTTCATTCCAGAAAAGTTCCATTCCAAAATAAAAGCAGTTTTAGAGGCAGTATGTTTGAAGAAGCCTGAGAGAGGAGCTTCTACCATGTAAAATCTGAAGATGTCCCTGTTGGCTTTCATGTATCAAAAAATTGTTCTATGAAACAGCACATTAGGAGATGCCTTTGGGTTGGTGTTGACAATAACTAGTGAATGATCTGACATGTTCAAGAGGAGTGGTTAAAACTTCAATGACACATTTTTCAGGGCAGGATGTGAGGAAAAGTTTGAGGAGGTTAACCTGATGTCCTGTTGCATCAGGAATGCGGGTGGGTTCTTTGATGATCTGTGTTAGTTGTGGGTAATGGATCTGCCTTCTTCATCAGTTTTGTTCAAGTAGATTTACTACTCTTTGTGGTGAATATTGAAGTCACTACAAATATGGAAACTAGATAAAATGAAAATCGTATTGTGGATAAGTGGTACACAGAAACAAATATACAGGAGATCTGGGGTCTCATTCTTTGGTCTCTATCACATAGAAACCCATCCTGAATATTGACACCAAGTCCATGACATGGTGATTTTGATGATCATGTTTAGCTATTAGTGGTGGGTAGGCAGAGATTACAAATTCTTGCACTGGGATAGAGCTATCAATACCAGTTTCAAACAGGATTAGAATGTCAATTTTGTTTTTCAGTTCTAGCTCAGGAAATTTGGAACCCCTCACATTTGTGCTGGAGATGGTGAACCTGGGGTCTATTTTTGTTTTTGTGAAGTTGGGTTTGATTTCTTTATTCAATTTAATTGTGTTCATGTTTGGAAATCATTGTGTTCAAAAGAAGACTAGATAGTTGGTCACACCAACAGGAGATTCATGTCTTCATTGAATCAACTGGAGGTACAGCCATAACAGTACTCCTCATCATGACATTGAGAGACCCCACCAAGACTACTGCTCTGTCCATAATCCATTCACAAAATGTCAATACAATTTCCCTAATATTATACAACTTCTGATAGGATAGCTAAAACCAAAAGAACTATACAAAATAATGAAATCATAAAGAAAAGACTAACTGTTAATTGCAAGAAGAATGCATGGTTATCTGCAAACAGGACAACTTGAGGTGTGAGTTGCATATATCAGATATAAAAATGAAGCATATGCAGAAACTATGTGGGTAGTATAATAGCTGATGGTAAAAAAGTTGTCATAGCTGGTGGGTGATAGTGAGAACAAGCACCCACTGTCTATAAAATGCTTCCATTTCATGTATCTTAACTCTGACAACTAAGTCCAGAGAATGGGCAAAGGCATAAAACTAGCACCACATAACCAGATGCTTCAGGTAGATAGAGCTCAATAGCCCATGAAGGCAGCTTATCTAGAGGGAAGGAAAACCTGTATTATAAACTTTCGCAGCCTTGTGGTCATATCCAAAATACAGAAAGGTGGTTAGCCGTCAACACTGACAACATTCTCTCAACTCTTGCTGGCCCAAATGTAATGCCCTGTATCTCTTTGGATCTTGTTGGCATGGCCAAAAGGAGTGGGGGTGGGCTCTATGTAGTCTGGGCAGTGCATGGCCTCCATATACCACTACCAGTCTAGGAAAACTCTTAATTCAAACCACCTGCTGCTTTGTAGGTTTTGCATCTTTAGCTTCTAAGTGGAGGGACAGGGTAACCTGAACATCCCCAGTGCAAAAGGAACTGGCAAGCCATTGCACTTTTCTGTCTTGAATGTCACCATGAATCACAATTGTGAGATGGAGGTGAGTGTTGACCACAGTGGCTCAAAATGCACTAACTGAATGAATGAATGAATGATGGAAAATGTTACACAGAAATCAAGATACACATAGGAATATATTTTTCTGAAACTGAGCAAAATAGGAATAAAAAATGTTATTAGAAACAAAGAAAAATTGCAGTTGCTATGGAATGTTGAAGGATTCTCTTCTTATTCAACAAAGAGGGATGGAAAATTCAGCAGCACCAGAAGGAAACACTAAAGGAGCCAAATACTGGATCAAGACAGGCAGAGTGCAGACAAGACTTCCGTATGGGAACACCATGTATAGGACAAACACAGTGGAGACACCAGAAATACAAACAAGGATGAATTAATTTCACATGACTCTGGGTAGCAATCAACAGAAATCCTTGGTAATGCATGATGATAATGTTTTATGCCAGTCTACCTCTTCCTGTAAAATGTGCCTGCTTTTATGGAGCTTAAAATGGATAGCAAAAAGAATCCTAGCTAACATTCACCATCCTGATTACTTTGTGGGGAAGCTGGTAGACACTTTTTTCATAACCAGATGTTCCAAGGTTCACACCACCTCTGTACCAGCAGGGCACCCATTTGCATTCTTTCTGCAGTGACAGCACACTAAATGCCGTCTCTTTGACCAACTGTGGTGGGTAACATTATCAGTAGCAGTAAGTAGCTCTGTCTACATTTCATTTCAGCCACAATCCTCCTTGATCTCATGATCACATATCTGGTTACCTAGGGCTATACTCTTTCATAGTGGTATGATTGCAAATTCCTGGGTGACTTGTTATTTTCATCTGAATCATTTAAACCTATAACAGGACATAGATCCCTCACATGGCAAGGTATTCTGTCAATGAAGGTGTTTTGTAGGCTAGTTATATAACACGTCCAGGTTTATATAGAGTTGTGCACTGTCCATCCCAACCACTCATAACCTCTGCTCTCCTATTAATGAATGCTGGTGCTATTCTAAGCCATCCACCTACTGGAAAGTGCTCAACCAGCTTTCCACAGGGAACACACTACATCAAGTTAGAATGCAAGGCATGCTGCCCATCTCATTCCCTTGTTTCCATCAAAGCGTGTTGCACTCCCTTTAGAATTGTGAGTCAAACACTCATGTGCTGTTCTTCAGTCACTTTGCCCCCCTATTCACCAGCCCAAAGTTTACTAGATGTTACTTCACAGTGAGTGTGGATGTTATATGTTCATTAATGTAAATATTAATATATGCCAATGTTGCACACCAGATAGTCTCATTCTTCAATAATACAGCATTCATAATAGCTAGTATAATAGATGATGTTACACTGAATCCAAAACTCATATGAGTCAAGCAGTATCTTCTCCTTTTAATGATCACAGTTTAGAATGGTCTTAAGGATTGGAACACATGCACAATAAAGGTAGGCCTTTTGGAGATCAAGCACTGAAACATTGGAGCTCTTTTTTCACCACTCTTTCAGTTTTGGACCACAAACATCAGCATAGGCTGTGTAAACATTAACATGCCCCATTCAGTTCATGAAAGTTCAATATTGGGTGCACCTTATTCTTATTTTGTTGTAAAACTACCATCAATGGAATCTGACCTTTGGAGAGACCAAGTTCCTTCTCAGGATAAGGAAGAAGCCATCCATTATCCAGCCATGTCTGCAGCTCATGCTGGTATTCCTGCCAGATGTGGACACTGGATGTTCAGGTACTGTGTCAAATTATTGGGAATTTGGTAATCTGAGCACTTCATTCAGGCTGTCCATACCCTCGTCTTGTCATCAAATTCAAAGCTGAAAACTGAGAACATACAAAATCCGCCAGTGTAAGGCACTTTATTCTATAAATCTGAACCTTAATTATGGGGAGCACCTCTTTAAAACTGTTTGGATTCAAACTGCTTCCGAACTCTCGCCTCTTTCTCCATTTCCCAGAAAACTAAGATACGACATGGCCTATCTCTTGGCATCTAAAGCAGCACACCATCACTTGCACTTTTTGCATGGGGCCACTTTGACACCTCTCTCCATGCTGATACTGGCAATCTTTTAGAAAGTGGTTGTCCGGAGCATTTGCCACATCTAAACACACCTTGACTGAGATACTTATTGTGGAAGGTTTATTATTATATTGACCTTAACTGGCTGTGCAGCTACTGCAACTGGCTTTTATTTCTCATCTGTTATAATGGCCCAAACTCTAGTTAGAAGTTGACTCAAATTCATGTCATCCAAAATCAACAATGTTTTGAGAGGTGCCTCTCCAATGAGCAGGACATGCTTCTAAAGTTCAGCCAGGAACATATCCACTGTTTCAAGAGTTAGCAGTTGCCATGTCATGAAGTTTTTAAAAACCACAAATAAATCCATTACAAAAGTGATTACCAGAGTATGCTTGACTAGTTCTACATCAGACCTTTGTTCCTTGTCTAGTTGCCTATATACTACAAGTGCTCAGCTGCAGAGGAATGATCGTTGCATAGCCCACAAACAATCCCCACATTCTTGAGCCATTCAACTATCAGGAGATTTGTGGCTGCTCCACTGAATTCTGGAACCAGCTGGATGTCAAACTGTCTGTCTGCTTTTTTCTTGGTGCCAAAATAGCTTGAAGGCTTCTCTACTTATTTGTGGAGGTATCTGCCAAGAAAGAGGAACAGAAAAATCACTGGGATCAAACACTAAAGAAGACAAACACTGGATCAAGATGAGCAGGGCACAAGCAAGACACTGAAACACTGGAAACATAAATGAAGCACAAATTTCACATGATGCTGGGTAATATGGACAGAAATCCTTGGTAATGCATGGCAATCATGTTATATAGTCAACACTGCACATTGACCTTTTCCTGCTCTTATAAAGCCTAAAACTTTAGTGTTTGGCTTGAAAAAGGAATCATTTGCATAGCTAACACTGCTTTCCTGATTATTTTGTGGGGAAGATGGTAGACACTTTCTTCATAACCAGATGTCCTGGGGCTTCACATTAGCTCTGTTCTGGCAGGGCAGCTACTTGCTTTCTTTCTGAAAAGACAGAATACTAAACATTGTCACTTTGACTGGCAGGAGTGGCTACCATTATCAGTAGCGGTAAGCAGCTTCATCTGCATTTTGTTTTCTGTCGCATATGTTTATAGACAAAGTATGTATGAAACAAGAAGAATAGTATTTACAAAGGAACTACTGCTAAAGAAAGAAACAGTTGAAATTTTAGCATTACTTGGAGAATTCAATAAATAGGGTACATTGGCACCCAGAGAAGCAGAGGAAAACTGAAACCTCCTTGATAAATTTGAGCATATGGATAACAGAGCAATTACCAGAGAGACAAAGAAGAGTTGTAAAAGAGAAATAATTACTTGGTGCAACAAAAGACAGGAAGTTATGGAGAGCCATAATCACCCATGTCCTGAAAGAACATGGAATATAGAAAGAGTGTGCAATGTGAGAGTGATTGCTTGATATTGGGTGGAAGAATGTTAATCCATAAAGAAATGACTTAAATTATCATTTCTTATCAAAACCAATGCAAAAAAGGAAATATAATATAAAAGAACTATTATAATAAATTATTAGTTATGTGATTTACAATATTAACATCTGCTTCAATTCTCATCAGTTATTCTGTACTTGTGCAGTGCTGATAATTCATTGAAGATGATTAGTTAGTATTACATTGTTCTTTAAAATACAATACTGAGATTAAAAATTGCATAATATATCAAGGCAAATTTAATCTTCATCCTACTAAAACTGTATGTTTAGTCTTGATATTGTTTCTAGATCATTTCTTGTTCATAACCGGTATCTTATTTTCTAAAATTCCATAAAGAATTTATTCAATGAACTATTTGTTCAGATTAGGTTCTTCATCTTTGTTGTTTGTAGTGTTTTTATTCAGTAGAAGATATGATTCTTTTTTGTTCATTATGTCTAGCATTCTTCTGAGGGATTACACAACTAATCTGCTCTCTGTTCTCTACCAATCTCTCATATGAGACCACACTATTCTACGTACAAGGTGATTTACACAAGACCCATTTGAAAATGACACAAACAACAAAATCTGAGAATAATGAGCCTCTATCAGTGAAATACAGAGTACTGTTTGAAATTTTCTATTGAGTACTGTGTGTATTTTCAGGTTTTTCTTAGATAAGAACAGTGTCCACAGCTGTCAAAAGACAATCTAAACAAAAACGAAGATACTATTTAAAAAATAGACTCATTGAAAAGGATGGAAGATAAAACTTTTAGACTAGAAATGCTATTAATTTATTAAAATATTTTAACTTTGTGAATTCAAATTTGGTTACTGACAATCCAAGCTCATTTTTTATTGCTTTTTATTCACTTTGTCCCTGAGGACAGAAAGTTTATACACAAAAGAAAAATAAACAATATATTTAAAAAGGGTAAGAATTTATAATTTGTTTTATACTGTTTTGTTAACAAAGGAGAATAAGAGGTAGATGTGGTATAATTCATGTTCTTATATGTAAGTCCTTATTTTAATTGAATAGATGATATTTTAATGATTTACAGTCTAGAATGTATTAATTGGATTGTGAAAACGCAAAATAAAAGCTGCTTCAGAAAAATTGAACCAATGACTGATTTAATTAAACACCTTCTCTTCTATTTCTAAAGCAACCACTGAATGCTTTTAGAATTGTCTGTTCTTTTCTCCAAACAAAATTCTCCAATTTATTGCTACCTTTCCATCTGCTTCTTTTCTACTTTGAAATTAAAAAGGGGATTTTGATAGAAAATCTGTATTTTTTATCTATTAGCTGTCTCAAAAATTTTTTGTTTGTAATGTTAGATAAATTTGTATATGACAGAAATCAGTGTACGTTTTTTAATATTTTGCTAAAATTGGAGTATTCTTGTTTATTGATTCTAATATTGAAGATGAAAAATAATATATTAAGCATAAGCATTTTTTAAGAAAGGTAAAAATGTAACTTAAATACTTAAAACATAATTATGCAGTTTATGGAGATGAGACTGTGAATTCTTAAATTGTCAAACTGGTTTTGTATAATTTCAAACTAGAGATTTGTTGCTGTAGGGTCAGCAAGATGAAGTGAAGTTGACAATCAAATTAAGACATTACAGGAGAATAATCAATGTTATAACCAATGTGCTCAAAATGCTCATTGAAAATCAGTCATTTTGCTGGATAAAAAAGAAATACTTGACCTCTGTTATTGAAACAAATTTTGACAGGTAATAAAAATGAATATATTATTACAATATGAAGCACAAGATCATGGGGCATGCAAAATGAACCACCCAGCTTAATTCAAACAATGTGATGTGAGGTATATGGTAGTATTGGGTAGGAGTCTTCTACTATGAGCTCCTTCCAGAAAAAGAAATGAGTGATACAAAAAAGTAATGCTACAAATAAGGCTATATTTAGAGAGTAATGTGACTTGAAAATTATTCCAGTGGAAGCCTTGTGCAGAATCCTGCAAAATAAATGAATAATTCTCAGTGAAATCTGCAATAATGACTTCATCATCCATCAAAAAAATTTCTTATTAGAACTAAAGTTTGTTTGTTCTTTGGCAATGAAATCATGCATTTTCAAGGCTTGAAGTAGTAGAAGAAAGTAGTAGAAAGTTAACATCATTAACCATTAATTTGTTAACCAAAAAAATATCTTTGTTAACTGTTGATCAGTTAGCTCTTTAAAAAGGTAATGGAAGATATCAATAAACTGTTAATGTTAATTTTATGCTAAACAAAAAAACAAAAATCTGTTTTTGTTCTAAAACCACTTTAAAAAGTGCCAAAACTATAAAATCGGATTTTGGGTCAGAACCCAAATCTATAGTTTTTTTTTGCTTCAGAGTTAGAAAAGGCTAATTTTAGTTTTAACCCTTTAAAAGACCTAAAAAAGCTGATTTGATAGTTTTTTCACTTTTTAAATTTTTAAAGATTTTTAGATTCAAAAGTGGGGGACTTAAATGAAACATAATATTAGTATTAAACTAAAAAGATTTACTGATAAAAAAAATGAGAAACTGAGTTCTGAGCCTGTTCCTGCCGAGGTCTAGTGACACTGGCAGTTTTAACTTTGATGAAATCAATAGATTCAAGTTCTTGAGATGACATGATAACGTATGAAAGTCAAAATTACAATAGTGCCTGTATTGAAAATATGAAAATACTAGAAAATTCCAAATCATATGAGTATCTGTGAAGGATTAAGTGAGGTTTTGTAATGGTTTTACTTATTTTATTTATTTATAAGAACTTAAATTAACTATTTATGGAAAAAGGTTTATTAAATGAATTTGGACCTGCAAAACATCAGAGTAGAAAATTGAACAAGCACAGGGAACATTAGCCAGCCTACAAACAATAGTAAGCAAAATGAAATTTGTAATGGGCACACATAACCAAATTCTTTTGGAAGGGGTGAGGGGCAAACTTTTTTCATGAATCTACTAAAAGCTAATTGTGTGATGGAAAAACTCCCATTTTTGTAGAATATTTCTATTTGATAAGACATATTCAATAGAAAATATGTAAAAACAAATAGAAGTTTATTTAATAAAATTTAGGAATCATATTTTCATATTTGCCACTTCTTTTTCCTTGAATTTGAGTTTTGATGAAATAATTTTTTATGACAATGATTTTTTTTTTGTAAAACAAAAAAACAAATGTGTTTTTTGTTTTACAAAAAAAATTAAAAAATCATTTGTTTTACAAAAAAATTAAGTGAATTCTTGATGAATAATTTGTATAATCAGTTATAATGGATGAAATTTCTCACAAAAAATTTACCTTTCTGATTAATTTTAAGCACTCATTGAAAGTCAAAGTTAAAAGGAAGAAGTTTATTCAACAAAGAAACATTTTAGAAAGTAACTAAAAGAAAAAATGCTATAAAACTAAATACCCAATTATATGCTTAGCTTAAATATCATTTTAATAAAATAGGCTTTTCCAGATTAGATATTTGTATTGAAGGTTGTCAGAAAATGTTCCAGAGAACTGCTTACACCTAAACAAACAAAACAACCATAAGCAAATAGAATAAATATTGATATAGTTCATCGACATTACAGAATATATAATGTTTCCTCAATAGCAAAATATTTAATACATATTATATTCTATACTAAATGATCAAGGGTCCCTACATGAAAAACTGTTGGATACTATGCATTTTAAATGATGAAATGAAATAACTACAAGGCTATTTGAATGAGCTGCTTTTTGGAAAATATACGATTGAGAAATCTAGAGAAGGAGGAGTTATGTTTGATTTGAAACACCTCTGTTCTCTATATTATATTGTAGTATACACTTATATCCCATTGAATATATATAAGTTATCATTAAATAAATTTCTCTTGTTTCTTGTAACCTTACGCTTATTTTCCAGTGTGTTTGTGCAGCATTATAATTTTCGTATGCTTCCTTGGAGTAACATCCATCGCAGACAATGGTTGTAGGACAACTAATTGACAGTTGAGACAATAGTGTCTGGGCATGAGAAAAATCTGATGCAATCATGGATAACACAATATTTTTCAAGGTCAAACAAATTTTCTTCATACACTCTGAAAATAGATTCATATTACTACACACCACTGCAAATGACCTAATCTGGGGAAAAATAGAAACTGATTACACCCTGTCGCTCTAGTAGGTCTAAAACTGACCATATGATAAAAGAAAAGAAACTAAAATAGTTGTTCAATTAATTTGGACAAGGGTGTACATCTAGAACAAACATTTTAAATTGGTGATTTCAAAAGGTAAGAAAGAAAACACCTTGCATATGAAGACATTCAGATCACAACCATCTATAGTTAAAGGCTTTTCCGTAAATTGTGACTCACTTGTTTTTGTTTTCACACTATGTAATGGTGCAATTTTGATATCAAAATAAACCTCTTGATTATCTAATTGTCCTATTTATCAAATAGTCATGAACTCAGAAAATGTTTATATATATTCTCTGTAAGCGATGTGAAGAAAATAATTTTTCTCTCTATTTTTCTTGTCTTTTCTGCCTGATAATTCTTCAGACTATACAGATATCTAATATATCTAAGAAAAGTAAAATTTATATCAATGCAACAGGTATTATATCAAGTTTCCTATTTAAAGAAAATACATATTATCCTTCAAATTTAAATTACCAATAGAAGTCAGCAGAAATGTAAATGTACAAACAAACAAATGCAAAATATGTTTAGAACCTGTTCTGTCTTATCTTTGTTTCAAATCTTTTCTTCCTTAAGAGAAAATGCTTCCTTTGGATGAATGTCCATTGTTTTTCATGCTGGGGTTGATTGTTGTATTGAAAATGTAATCCTCAGTCTTTCAAACTGACATTTACAATAGAAGACCATGTGTAATTTTAAGAGAAACAAAAGTGAAAGTCTTAGAAAAATTGGGCACCAGACTTAGCAGATGCTAATACAGATATCTGATCATTTTTATAGCAACTACTTAGAATTGTACAATAAATTTATCACTAATTTATACATGTTGGTGGCTAGTTATTATGTGAAACATGAAGACATCATGTGGATAGTTATCTGAGATACTGAATTGAAAATGAATCATTTAAATGAAACAGAGGGAGGAAAGTACAGGGTGTTCAGAAAGTTACTATGCACTTATATTAGCAAATATGTTTCAATATAGAATACAGGAGAAGAATTTGAATGAAAATTATGAACAATGTTGTTAAAATTATATTGGGGTGAAACCTGAAATATAAATATATGATTAGAAAAGTTCACAATAACTTATTTGTTGCCAGATTAAAGTTCTTCATCTTAAAATTTTTCTTATTTCTGAATAGTAAGATTTGACAGAAAGTCACAAATTTTAGAGATAGCTGATGACATCTGAGTGGAACACTCACTACTCTATATGATGTCAAAGTTGCATTAATTACTTTTACCTGAGTTAACTTTATGAAGGCTGGTTGAAAAGTTCATTGATAATAAAGAAAATTGCCTATAGCCTTTAAATGTACATGTTACAACATCCTCATTTTGCACATTTTTTCTCAAGTTTCTTTAACTCTCCCTCAAATGCTTCTGCTATCATTTTGGAATCATTCAAACATTTTGTCTCTTTTCCAACCCCTTTTAAGGTTTACAAACAGATGGAGCAAATTTTGATGAGTAGAGTGGATAGTCTATTCATTCAAATCCCAAATTCTTCAAAATAACCATTGTCCTGCCAGCCCTGTAAGCGGGTGTATTGTCCTACACTTTTTTGTTTTTCTTTCAATGCTTCATTTAATCAGTACAGTAAATTATAGTATTTTGCATGAACTATTTGGCCTTTCTGAAGATAATCACTTATCAAAATATCTTCCTTATCTATAAAAACACTAACCATGCCCTTTCCTGCTAACTATTGGGTTTTGTATTTCTGCAGTCATAAAAACTGCTAATAGCACCACTGTATTTTTGTATTTTTAATGTAACCATGTCACGTCAACAGTTACAATTGTTACATAAAATTATAACTAGATTGTTAAAACAGTTTCAAAATCAACTTGGAGGTGTCCACTCAATATAAATTCTGGTTGGTTGACATTTTGGCATCCTGAAAGTTTACAGAAATCTTGATTTGGTAGAAAAATCAAAAACATTGCAAAAATAGATATCTATTTTCAAACAAGAAATTAAACTTTCTCTGATCTTGGTTGTGAAAAGAAAAATGAGGTAAGCATGAATTGTACTACAACATAAATAAAATGCAAAATAACAAGTGGACATGAGAGGAAGACATTAATTTATTATGATCGATATAGGAAGAGAAAGAAAAATAAAACCATATGGCCTATATAATGCAGTCCCAATTCTGAATGTGCCTAGAAGTGTGTGTGTGTACACACATACACACACACATATATATATATATATATATATATATATAGGAATCTGGCAAAATGATAGGATAAAGAACAAATAGGAAATAGATCTAAACCAACATGTTTCACTTTAATAAAACTTTGTCAGAGATCAAAATAGAAATGATGAAAAATGATAAAAAGCAAAGAGATGCAGATTAATTTTATGTTGGGTTTAGCTATTTCTTACTGGTTAGATATGTGTCATGTGTAATGAAGTAACAAATAATATTTAAATATGTGTAGCAAATGCTAAAGTGTGTAACAGTAAGATGCAGTAGGATGTTTTGATTAGATATGTGTCACGTGTAATGAAGTAACAGATATTATCCAAATAAATTCAAGAAAACATTCTTGATGCTAAAGTGTGTAAAGGCTAGTGAGATGCTGCAGGGTGTTTTGAAAATATTTTTTATTGAAGTATATCTTGTGCATATTTTATATATATATATATATATATATATATATATATATATATATTTGTTGGATAGATGTGAGTTTGTGACCCTGGGTTTCACGCTTTAGCGATTGTCAGACAAACTGATTAATGTTTTAAAAAATTTGGGTTTATGTAGATTGCGTGTATTGGTGTTATTGTGGAAGTGGTGGGGGAAATTTTGTCGTTTTGTCATTCATCGTACTAACGCAAACATCGATATATGCAGACACATATACATACTTGGTTGTCTGCTGGGGGAGTAATAAAGATTGTAGTCGATTATATGTTAATAGTGGGTGTGATGTATAAGTGATGGTGCTGTGTGTTGGTGGTAATGATAATATTGATAGTTAATAGATATTGTAAAGTGGTAAAAGTGATTACTTCCAATGTTTAAATTTCAACATTTCAACATACAAATGCGTATGTATAGACATAACACCACCCGTATACATACATGTGTCATAGCCGAAACTGCCCACATACGTTTATATATGTATGAGTCCCGACGGACGACCAAGTATGTATATGTGTCTGCATACATCGATGTTTTGCGTTAGTACGATGAATGACAAAACAACAAAATTTCCCCACCACTTCCACAATAACACCAATACACGCAATCTACATAAACCCAAATTTTTAAAACATTAATCAGTTTGTCTGACGATCGCTAAAGCGTGAAACCCAGGGTCACAAACTCACATCTATCCAACCAAATATGTTAGCTCTATCTCTGATTGAGCGCTTTCAATAATAAGTACCGTGCATATAATATATAAATAATTATACATATATATATTTATTTATATTTATATACACTTTTCACATATATATATATATATATATATATATAAACATAATGATTCGCAACAATCTAATCAACAAGGAAGCATGCACAACCCTTCACCCACAAACATTACACCTGCTCGTTTCTATCTTCTTCCTAAAATACACAAAAGCAACAACCCAGGAAGGCCAGTCATTTCATCGTTCAAGTGCCACGCGACAAAAATTTCCAAATACGTAGACAATTACATACAACCCCTAGCTAAGGAAGTAAAATCCTACATCAGAGACACAACAGATCTACTAAACAAGATCACATACAAACAGTTCCAGAGAATGCTATTCTAGTGACTATAGACGTAAGGTCACTCTATTCAAACATTAAACACATTGAAGGGCTAACCGCCCTTCAGGAAACACTTACTAAAAGAAGAAAACAAGACCCTCCCACAGAAGTTATCATAAAACTCATGGAGCATGTCCTTACATTGAATACTTTCAACTTCAATGGAGCACACTACCTTCAAGTAAGAGGTTGTGCCATGGGCACCATTGCAGCTCCATCATATGCTACAATATTCATGGGAAAATTTGAGGAGACCCATATCTATCCCCTCATTGGTAGCGACTGCGTATTCTATGCAAGATATATTGATGATATATTCTTTATATACATGGGCAGGGATGACAAACTTATCCAATTCCTCATGACCTTAAACACAGTGCACGACTCAATTAAGTTTGACTATGAAAAATCCACAACATCAGTAACATTTTTAGACACCCGCATTTACATAGATGAAAACAGGAAACTACAAATGACACTACACACTAAAATCACTGACATCCACAACTATCTACACTTTAAGTCCTCCCACCCTAAACACCTCAAAGAGAACCTTCCCTATTCACAAGCAATTAGACTCAGAAGGATATGTTCTAACAATAAAGAATTAAATAAACACATTGAAAATCTGGAGCATCAATTCACAACACGTGGCCATAAACAACACCTAATCAGGGAACAAATAAATAAAGCAATTTCCACACCTAGAGAAGACACCCTAATTTCTACCTAGAAAAACACGATTTCAAAACCCATGCCAAATTCACTATAATTGTGAGAATAGAAAAGTTCAGAGCAGATAACATTAGAAAGATTTTAGAGTTCCATGAAAATAAGAGGATACAACGTTTTAAAAACACACTATCCAGCTGGTCTAAACCATAAATTTAACAATATAGATAGTATTAATATATAACCCTACAAATCAAAACCTACCCACATTTCTCACCCACACAAGACAGACATGTTTATGGAGGTGTTGAGGCCTCACACTTAAACACACACCCACACAAACATACACACTTACACACATCATACTCACTCACTCCCTAATGGCCATGTTGGCTGAAACTAGTCGAGGAATCTAAATTAAATAATAATAATAAAAACGAAAGAATATTAATCTACAACCCAGTGTGTCTGGAGATTTTAATTTTTTAATATTTTTTTTTATTGTTCAAAATATATTGATTTTTATAGTCCAGAAGAGATAAGTTAGCAATAAAATCTGCAATAATTATAGAAAAATAATAATAGAAATAATAATAAAAATCCAAATATATATATATATATATATATATATATATATATACACAAAATATGCATGAGATATACTTTAATAAAAAATTTTACAAAACATCCAGCAGTATCTCACTAACCATTACACACTTTAGCATCCAGAATGTTTTCTTACACTTATTTGAATATTATCTGTTACTTCATTACGTGTGATAGGTATCCAATCAAAACATCATACTTCATCTTACTAACTTTTACACACTTTAGTGTTGAGAATGTTTGCCACAGACATTTAAATATTATTTGTGGTTGTTCAAGAAACAAATGTGCCTTGAGTATACATCTGCAACAGGGACTAGCTAGTTACCCTAGCAGATGGGTATGGGCATACCTGGAAATGAGAAGCCAGCCATATATTTAATTATATATAATGTAATACATACCCAACAATAAATAAATACCTATTTTAAAACAAGTATTTATTCAATGATCTAAACAGTTTGTGCACATTGAACTTTGATACACTTGCAATTTGAACTTTAATTGTTTTTTAACTTATCAGATCTGCTATCTTCTCTTGTGGGATATCTGGTGAGTTTGCATTGAATGCATGCAGCAAATCATCTTTATCCAGAATGTTCAGAAAATATTTTTAGATTTTGAGGACATTTTCTTTATTTTGCAATCCAAAAAGGTGTCAGATATATTCATTAGAATTCTCATTATGTTTGGGACCTTCTTCATAACATAAATAGTTAAATATTCACCACCATTGTCCTCTGACAATATTTAAGCTTGAGGAAGATTTAGGATTTAAAAGCTGATTTTCTAGGCATAGATCGATTTGGAAGATTAGATATTGCAGAGAGAGAAAAAAATACAGCTGTGTCACAAGATATTATGTTGGTGAGAAAGGCAAGAAATCTGTTGGTACTGAACAACAAAGTTCTTTATTCATGAATTCTCCTGGCACTGGCAAGTTAAATGATATTTTGAACATTTTTTCTACTACATTTCTTTTCTTTCATGGCAGGGTAATGGACCAGATTTTACCTTTGGGCAGCACTATCTTTATATCTTTTTTTTACTCTAACCATGATTCTCCACCTTTTTTTTTATTCTAACTGTGACTCTCTCCTGTTCCTGAGTATATAAGTCCATGATTAGATTTCCTACCTTTTGATAAAGTGGCAGTTAATTTTGAAAGTTTTTATTTATTTCCTTTTTCCTAGTTATGTAGAATTGCTTTGGAACTGTTACACCTTAATTTTAATGGTGATGTAGTCATAAAACCTTGGTTACTCTAAGCCCAGAAAAAATCATTAATACAAGTGTGTCCTAAACAATCAAGTGTGGACCACTGTATCACAAAGCTGTCATAAATCAACCCAGCTTTAGTATTTTAGCAAATAGAAGTATTTCAAAGGGAAAATTTATTACAGGATTTTCATTTCCTAGAAGTTATTGTACATTGTTAATATTTCATGTGTCGCTTTCCTTAGTTTTAATAACTGATTCAGTGCACTTGAGTAAAGCTACATCCAAATTATAAGTACAAGATTCTATTCTTTATAGCTGAACATCTAGAGCTTTTCAACTTTGCATGAATAGTTCTGACATAATCTGCTCTTTAGTTTTGTTAAAATTTGTTTTTCAGTATGGGAATACTGTCATCAGCTAGAGCTTTGTTGGATTGTATGAGATTTATAGCATATCTTCATCAAAGTCTGCTACCAAATGGTTCTTAAGTAATTGGATTTCAAATAATTCAGGCTAACATTGATTTTAAGCAACTCTCTTCAGCCATCAATTTTTTATGTATTCCCAAAGCATCTGACCTTTTGCCACAAACCTCACTGTTATCATCATATAACATGAGTCATTTTGATACTTGGATGACTTCTAATAAATTTTCTCTTGTTAAAATGCAACTTCATCCTTGTTTCATCACTGAATATACTCCTATTCCAAGTGCCTGAATCCCATAGAGTAGGGTGAGTGTTTATTTTTTTTCCCAAGTGCATCAGTGCATAGTAAATGCAGTAGCCTTGGCTGAAATTTGAACTTCACCTACTAATTCAATTTTTCATTACAATACTTGTAAATCCACTTCTACATGATACTGTAATAATAATATATGAGTGAGAATAAAAGATTCATAACTAAAAAAACAAAATAGTAATTGAATTAGAAAGTTTTATTCAATTTCCTTTTTGAAATAGGTACAAACCTTTGAAAAGCTATTTGTAAAATCATTAAAAAAAATATAAGCACAATGTTGCTATTATTTAATGCAGAATTTTACCTATTTGTAAAAGATCTGTGAATAACAAAGTGTAATAACTTTTTCTTACAGGTACATGGACTCACACAATATTCTGTATCAATTAAGAAATTAATATAAAAATTGCAAAAATGTGAAAATGAATGCATAATCATTGATTGGTAGCATGTTAAGGAAACCAAGTACACTGTAGCTTTAGCAAATGATCACTGTATAGGTGAGAAATATTTTTTGTTCACTTTACAAAAGATTTATTATTTTATGTATGTAGTGATGTATTGGTATATTTTAATGAAAGTTGATTTAATTTTATAGAAAGGTTTTTTTCTTAGAAGAACCTTGTGAAATATCTATAAGTTTGTCTTAAAAATATTTATGTTAATAATCAAGTACAATTAATATATTTTGTGATTAACATAGACATAGAAAATATAAGCATGATACTTTTTAATTTATAAGAAACAAATATTTTAGACTAATCTAAGTTTACCATACACAATAAGTTGATGAAACTGTATATTCAATCAGCAAAATTTCTTTTAATGTCATTAAATGAGTGTAACTAGAGCTTTTTAGAAGGCATTATTTTCTTTATCATTTTTAATCAATAAAAAAATCTCCAGCTCTTCTGTTTCAATCCTGATTGAAGATTCAGTGGAAAATACTTGTTTAAGAACTATAGAACTTTTTCTTTTTTTTTTTTTTTATTAAAGAAGGCTCTTTGAAACAATTAAAATTTATCTTTAATAGAGATTTCATTCTATAAAATGTCTTCATAAGTAGCTGTTTTGTTGTAATTGCATTAGTAGTTGCTAATTTGCATATTTATAGGAAGTATTTGATAAAAAAAATTACATTCAGAATTTTTTAACATCTCAGAAATAACCATTCTCACTATATGTATTTTTATTTAATATTTAAAAATCACCAATGATTTTATAACATCAAAAGCTTTTGCGGTGTCATATTTTGTTCAGTTATGCTTCATGCTCTGTCAATGGTTGTAATGCATTCATATTTCTTGGATTGTTTAAATATCTTTTGGAACAATGTTCTTGTGCTTGTTGTTTATTCTTAATAAATGCATATAGAAACAAAGTTGAGATAAGACAGTTTATCATGAAAGAGTAAGAAAAGACCAAATATTCATCACTGTTCATTTTACTTGTGTACTTATGGAATTTTAGTCCTTTTCATCTTTTGAATCCTTTTTTTTTATTTGTATACTCTGGTGGAAATGACATTAGAAATACTGACAAATTGATGTGATGTGTGTCTTTTTAATCATTATTGATCTGATTTCAGGAAAGCATGTCATCTGTTGGCACTCCTAATACAACCATGAAAACATCTCTGTCAAATAGTTTCAGTGAAGATGGAGGTTGTGTTTCTATTCCGGAATCCCAAGAAGGTAAACCAAATCATTCCAAATTGTTTTTTATCATTTCTAGTAATTTAAAAAAATCTCAGTTTGAAAAGTTTTAAAAAAATACCAATAAAAATACCACATTTCTTATGAACAAAAAGTTTCTTTTTCATGTCTTTGGGAATGTTGTCTATTTCCTTTTGCTATTTAGAGAAACTTGACAAAAAAAAAAAAACACTATTTAATCTTTATAAAAACCTTAAGAAAATTTTCCCATTCTTTTGTGCAAAATAATTCACTATTCTAGACAAAGAATAGATATTATATTATCCTGACTTTTCTAGATGGTGAGAGTTAACTGAAAAGATGATGAAAAGTTCTTAGCCAACCTGTTAATTTGTTAATGATAACATATCAGTTGGTTAATTATAACAAACCAGCTAGCCAGGCAGCTACTTTAGTCACATGTCTTTGTTTTGCATTACTGAAAATAGATTATATTTTGTAAATTTGATCCACCTCCCAAAATCTGACCAATGACTAAATATAGTTTTTGTTGGTTGAGCCAAGAAGTACCTGCTCAGAGATTAAGTTAACCTTCATGCATCAGACAATTTATGATATTTTTCAAATTTGCTTTATACTAAAAGTAAAAATAAGTGATCATGATTTTTGATTAAAAAAAAAAAGAGAATATCTGTCCAAAACAAACTATGATACCCAACTAAAATGCCCTGATATATTGTAGATATTCACATGAAATTGGTTCAATTTACATTATTGTTCACCAATTTCAATCCCCTCATTATAATATACTGTGTCAGAATGTGTGTCTTTTTAATCATTATTTGTATTAGACTTTAAAAATATTTACATTGACCATAATAATATAAGATTTTGATTTTGGCTTGTATTTAGAAACAGTTAAGGAACAATTGTAACAGATTTAGCATGAAGAAAAGAATTGGGATACATTGACTATGTCAGCTATCTGCTACATCAAATAAAATGAATTATTCTCAAGTAATGTCGTTATTTAATTGCTATCAACCTCTGCTTATCTACCCAACCATAGCATATTTTTCAGAATTAAATTTTCTGCACCAAACTGTATAAAAGACTTTTGAGAAATTCAGTTATTCCTGATACCTTTTTCATAAACTGGACAAACTTTTTTTATATTTGAGTTTCTTTAAAAAAAAATGAAGCCTTATATGCCAAAAGTATTGCTTATTTTTTCCCATCATCATTCCATATGACAATTTTGCCAATACTGAAAGCTTTCAAAATATAATAAAAAATATGATCTTGAATGAAATAAAATTAAACACCTATAATACCATCTAATGAAAAAAAAAAACAATTTTTGGTTATCCAATAAAGTGCTATTACTTTTTAGAAATGTTCACAAAAATAACTTTTTTTTTCTCTTTTTAAGTTGAAGCTCTTAAGTTGGAAATTCAGAAATTGAAACGAGAAAAGCAAGAATTGCAAACACAGTCTCTGGTAAGTCGCTAGTGTGTGTGTACAAACACTATATATATACATTTCTTTTATTGATATCTTTTGCTTATCTGACAATTCAGTAATCAAGAATTAAAATGTTGATTTTAAAACAAAAAAACTGTTCTTTTTTTTTTACACATCTGTAAATTGTGAATCTTCCTGACAGTTTCCTGTACATTCCAGTACTGAATTGATTTTTCATTGTTTTTTTCTATCGTCTTAAATTCAGAGTTATCCTCTTAGATGGCTTACCAAAGTTTTCAGTCTGTTCTTCTATGCATAGTTGAGGAATGAAAGATTGATTCATACCTTTCACAAGGACATGAACATAATTATGAAAATCAATTGCATTTTGTAGTTGGGTAATTAAATTATTTTCAAGTCATAGCTTATGTATATAGCCTATAAAAAGAATAAATGTGTGTATTTTTTATACATTACTGTTTTTAGAATTAAATTCTTGCAACTTTTGATGAACTATTTCAGCATTTTTTAATGCACTCACATTACCTGATTATTGTCCTTGGCATGAATAATGCGTATAATAAAGGATAAGGTTAAAAAATATAAAAGGCATTTAATTACAATAAAATAGTAACAGGAATTGTCTGTGTTTGAACTCATAAAAGGGTTTTAGTTAGTAAGATTGTGTAAAACAAAGAGCTCCCACACCACATTACCACTCGCCATTAGAAAAATGACAACTGATATAAGCTTGGTTGGATCTTATTTATTTCATTATATTCAGATATACTGCAATTTGGAACAAGGCAGTGAAAATGTGTGTGTGTGTGTGGAGGGGGATGAAACTACACTCTCATGTGACAATATATATTCCTTCAATCTGTCTTGTTTATCCATTGACTGCCACTCTATACTACATGCAAATTATCATTTACTTTATAAATACTAGCTTTTAAGGTGATGATAGCATGGCAGTGTGAATGAGGGAGAGATAATGCAACTGGCTTAATTTTACCAGGCTGTTCAAATCCTGAGTGTGACTACCCAGAATTGAGGACTCTCTCTACAATGACACACGTGTCAAAAAAGCTACTTTAAATTGGTATTTTCACATGTACCAAAATCCATCAATCAACTCTGCTGAAAACAAGAAAGAAAAACGAATCACTAAATCCTTTAGTAACATGTATGAATGGAACAGGAAGATGATTTGATCAAGATATATACAGAACAATAGTTATAACATATACAAATAGATCTTTGGTTAAAACCATGACCCTAACCTCAATATAAAAAATCTATTACTAAATCACATTGCCTATAACCCACAGAAATTATCTTTAATACTAGTATGAAAAGTTCCAATCTCAATAAATGCCTATTTGTGTCTGCTTGTAATAATTTTAAATATGTACTCAAACAGACTAAGTCTTTGTTTACTGATAGTTCCTAACAAGTTTGGTTCTTGTGATTATTGGTTGCTCTCTAATAGTGTGTTATGTAAGTAAGTCTTCCATTCCTCCTTTCTTCACTCAATCTGATTTATCTTCTGCTGATAATGCCAAATGTTCTGCTCATAAATTCTTTTCTAATTCAACTCTTGATTCATCTTAGAATTGAAACTCTATTGTGTGATATACATATAACTCTTTCCTTGGTTTCTGCTATCATCTCTAAACTAGATACCCACAAAACATGTGAACTTGATGGTATCCTTACAATAGTCCTTAAGAAATGTACTGAACTGGATTCTGTTTTCTCTAAATTCTACAATAAATGTCTTGCTGCTTCTTGCTTTTCTGTTTGTTGGAAATTCTCTTCAGTAGTTTCAATTTTTAAGGTGAACTGTCTGATCCTTCTATCAGCCTATATTAGCCTTCTCCCTCTTTTTAGCAAATACTAGAGACTCTAATCAACTCTGAATTGATCAAGCATCTCACTTTGCAGGGTTTTCTTTCAGATAAGTAATATGGCTTTTGCTTCTGGAGGTCAAGTGCTGATGTATTGATTATTTCTAAAAGAGTTTAAAAATTTTAGATAAGGATGGTGAAGCGAGGGCTGTTGCTTTGGATATCTTGAATGCATTTGATAAGGTTTGGCATGCTAGTCTTTACAAATTGAAAGGTTATGGTATTTCTTATCAATTTTTTATCTGATTCAATCTTTCTTATCAAAACATGAAAAGATTGTTGTCTTGAATGGCAGCTCTTTTAGATGTTTTTGCATTAATGCAGGTGTCCCTCCAGGCTTTATCCTTGAACCTATGTTGTTCCTGTTAGGGGCCAGAAAGAAAGACACAGAAAGAAGAAGGTAGGTTGAACAAGTGTATTGAAATAACAGAACATATATACAAAATAAGAGTGTTCTTAGTCAGCAGATAGAAGTGTCCATCCAAACTGTCAGGTTACACTGTGTCCCAACTGCCCTACTTAGGACGTCTCGCAGGTTAGTATTTATGAAGGAAGAAGAGTCCATTCTAATGGAGATAGGTCACCAAAACACCCTCCTCCTAAAATCTTAACTTTTTTTTTTAATTTAATATTAAAGTTCTGAGGCTGTATATGTAGCTGTAAAAAGTTTCACAAAAATTAATCCTTACGAATATTTTTATAGAAAGTTTACCAACTTTTGAGTGGTTTTCCTCCGCTTGACTTGTTTAATTTATAGAGAAAACAAGCGTTTCCTTTTTTACAACTTGCTAGGTATTTAAAACTTGGCTGACTTGTTTTACCAAGTTCAAAGTAGAACAACTTTTATTTTTTTATGTTTAGGATTGATAACTATTAAATCAGATGCTTTCCTTTTTCTCTTAGAACGGTGCATTTCGGGGGCTGCTAGAGGAGTTGGAATATCGAAAGTGTTGTATATGACATCCATAACTGTTTCCTCAGGAAGCCTGCTATCAGCCTCGTCAGTTAGGTTGAGATATCTTTTATGTGTAAATTGTAGACCCTTTATAATATATACCATGTTCCCAACTCTTTTTTCAATCGTACCCATCTCCCAAAAAGATTTGTTGCTTTGAAAATTCTGAAAAAAACTTTTTCTCTGGGGGTTATATCATCTTGCAGGTACGATGCTTGTTCTTCCTAGCTTCGTCTGTTTCAAGAGTAACTTCTTATAAACGGACCATATCCAAAGTGCGAACATGGTGTTTTGTTATTAGGTGTAATTCTGTATACTTGAAGAAATTGTTGAAGAGCTTTTTTTCAAAGCTCTCAGCCTGTCCATCAAACCTCAGATGGTATGGAGCGGTAGTGATGTGTTCAATCTGATATGTTTCACAGAAGTTTCTAAATTCTCCAAACGTAAACAGATTTCCATTATCGGACACTAAGGTGTCCACTATTCTGAATCTGACGAACAGTTCACATAGAAATTTTATAGCAATTTCTGTAGTTGGGTTTTTACATCTGTGTACTTTGGGCCACTTTGAGAAACTGTCAACTACAATGAGGTAGTAATATCCTTTTAGAGGGCCTGCAAAGTCAATGTGAATTCTAGACCAAGTTAGATCCGTTTTTGGCCAGGGATTGAATTTAATAGGAGGTGTCTTTGTTGCCAAGGTATAGCCTTTACATGATTTGACAGAATTTTCTATATCTTTGTCCATGTTTAGCCAATAGACATAGCTACGTATCAAACTTTTCATTTTAGTACTCCCTGGATGGCTAGTGTGAAAATTTTTCAAATTACGCTTCTGGAGTGTTGATGGATTCATGATGCTGGTCCTTTTCAAAAATTTTCACTTTTGTTTGCTTGATATACTCATTGTGGAGAGCCTCTTGTCTTATTTGTTCAAGTGTCACTGGAAGTTCCCTTACTGTATTACAAAGGGTAGTTTTTAATTCTCCTTCAGATAGAAGGGAAGCAAGCACTGTATCTTCCAGTGGTTCTTTGTACTTGAGAATTAGTCTTGACAATCCATTCGCATGGTCAAATGTTTTTGATGACATGTACTCCATTTTAAAGTTGCAATTTAGAAGGATTGTGCTCCATCTCTGCAGTCTGTTTGCTGTGTGAGTAGGCAGACCTTTCTTTGAGCCAAAAAAAGTGAGTAGTGCCTTGTGGTCAGTCTGTAGAGTGAAATGTCGACCGTAAGCGTAGCAGTGGAACTTTGCAGCCTCTTTTTCAAGCGCCTCTTTTTCAATCTGTGAATAATTTTTTTTTTTCTGCAGGAAGCAAAGCTCTCGACCTATCGGTTTTACTGTTCCATCAGTCATTTTGTGAAGAATGCATTGCCCCTATACCATATGAACTAGCATCACTGGCAACAATGATTTCCAAGTCTGGGTCATAATGTGTAAGAAATAAGTCTGATGCCAATGTTTTCTTTATTTTTTTCAAATGCCTCCTGGCATTCTGCTGTCCAAACCCAGGGATTGTCTTTAATAGTTCATGCATATTTGGTATGAATACCTGGTAATAATTTTCTCATCCAAGGAATCTCTGCAATGAAACAATGTTATTGGGTGCCGTCATGTCCTTAATTGCGGCAGTTCTTCAGGATTTTGTTTCCTGCCATCCTTGTTAATTATGTGTCCTAGATATTTGATTTTTTTTCATGAAAAAAACACATTTGGTCTCTAAGTTTGAAACCGTAATCTTGAATCTTAGCAAAATCTTTGTGGACGTAATCCTTATGTTTGACTATGCTTTGGCTTTTCATCGGAATGTCATCTAAATAAGCAACTGAGAAGTCAAGAAGTCAGCATAGTATCCATGACCTGCTGGAAAATTGCTAGCACACCCTTGATCTCGAAAGATAAACGTTTGAATTTATATAATCCACGATGCATATTTATGCTTCGAACTTCAATTCAGGTCAATTTTCAAGAAAAAGTTTCCTCCCATTTAGCTTCACAAAAATGTCTTCTGGGCAAGGAAGAGGGTAATGATAGTCCTTCAGAACAGCATTTAATCCTGTCGAAAAATCAGTGCAAACGCGCATGTGTTTCAATTTCATTTTAACATAGACCACTGGTATGGCCTATTCACTGTACTCTACCTTTGATAAAACTCCAGTTTTTACTAATCTGTCAAGTTCCTTCTTAATTTGTTCCAATGAGGCAAAAGGCACATTTCGCTTCTTTTTCAACACTGGCTGGTTGTCGTCTTTTTGTTCAATTTTTGCCATCATCTTGATACACCTGCCTAACCCACCAGAAAAAATTCCTGGATAGGATTCCTTCAGTTCTCTTTTCAGCTTCAGCATTCCAATTTTCAATTTTTTGGCAGTATGAATTTACAGGTAAGTCCCAAAGCTGGAATTATGTCATCCAATCAGTACCAAATAGGTTGTTAGTATTTTTCTGGATGAACAATTTTAATTTAAGAGTCTTCCTGTTGAACGTTGTATTAGCAATCAATTCTCCCTCAAATTTAATTTTTTCCCCTGTTACTGATCTTGCAATCTTGCTAGATTTTATCACGGTTGGCTTACCCAATCTTTTCCATGTTTACAAGTTTATTATTGTCATATCAGAACCCGAGTCTAGTTGAAATTCCACACTTTTGTTTAACATTTTTATGTGCATGAATTTCCTGGTATTAGCACCGTCTAGTTCATCCGACCTTGTATTTTTTATGCAGCTATTAATTTTATTTTTGATCAGCAATGTGAGCTTTTGTGTCCAACTCGGTTACATATGTAACATTTTTTTGTTCCAGAAAATACTATCTTTGTACTGTTGTAGGGCCCCACATCCGTAACATGGGTTAGGGGGCAAATTATTTTGCTTTTGCTTTGTTTCATTAGTTTTAAGAGCTTGTTTCTGTTTGTAGTATACTTTTTTCATGTGAGCAATGCCCAATACTTTGATATGTTTAGAATCCTGCTTTACACTGACGTACCTCTGACATTCTTCAGCGATCTGCTGTAGAATTATGTTCAGTTCATTCTTCAATTTCTTTAGTATTCTTCACCTAATTTCTGCATCTTTTGTTGAAACTAGTCCTTGCATGAATATCAAACATTTGAAGTTATTTGCACTTAGCTCTGCCAGTTTGAAATCATTGCAGTGCTTGTTTACTACTGATGCAAAAGTGGTGTAATCTTCCCATTTTTCCTAGTTAGATTAAGACATTTCCATCTCTTATGGAAAAGAGATGTCTTTGGACTGAAAAGCTCCATGAGTAATTCCACTGCTTCGGTGAATGTCAACACGCTAGTCTTCTGGGGCAGAATGTAGTTTACAAATTTTGAGTGCTCAGTTGTGCCAAGTTTCCTCAGGTGTACTTTTTTCAAGTTACTCCAATTTACACAATCTGTAGTATATAAATCCTCATATCTCCTAAAGTATGATGCAAAGGTTATATCTTCCTTGGGGGTGTGTGAAAAATGCTCTATTGCACTCCAAATGGTGTTTTGCGAAAAAGAAAATTTGTTTTCAATGGGATTACTATGGCGTGTCAGTTCTAAAATTTGCTTTTGAAATTCGAGCTATCTCTCTTGATTTTCCTTCTGGGTTTGCAGAAATAAATTTTCCATTTTTTCTTGTTGAGAGAGCAGTTGTTTTTGCCACTTCTCTTCCATTCTTTCTTGGAGCTGTAATTGCTGTGCATTCTGGTACTTTACAAGATCTAATAAAATACTTTTGAAATCCTCCATGATAAGTGTGCCTTTTCTGGTTTTACTTTTCTGATTTTTTCCAGATGCTTTTCAAATGAAAAATCTGTAACAAAAATTTTTAAAAAATTCTTGTACATCCACACGTAGTTCTTTCATGAAAACTCGTTTGCCCGTGTTTTAGAAGTGTCTGTCCAAACTGTAAGGTTACACTGCATCCTAACTGCCTCCTTAGGAAGGCTCACAGGTTAGTATTTATGAAGGAGGAAGTGTTCATTCTAAAGGAGATAGGTCACCATAACAGTTCCTAATTTACATCGACAAATTTCCTGATAGCATCAGTTCTCAACTTGGTATCTATGATGATGACAACTATTTACTCCTGTCTGAATGGTAAGTTTGATCTGTTTGATAAAGTCAGATTGGCAGTTGATTTAAAAAAATGACCTACAATCTGTAGGTCATAATGGCTTGCTAACTTTAACATCTCCTCAACAAAACTGATCCCTTTTAATCATCTGATATTGCTTTCCATCAGCATGATTAATGCTAACCCCAAGTCATTGTGCCCAGTCGGTGGGGCATCAGAATATGCCGACTGCCCCCCTGCAGAGGGTAAAAGTCCCTCAATGGGGCCACCTGTTGGCCGTGGGTGGCAACCCGTAATGTCTGGGGACGGGATCCTGGTGGTTGAGCAGGTTGTAACTGAGGTGTAAAGCGGTCACAATCCTGTAACACACCACTTTGGCCCTTACCTGGGCTAGACGGGCGGTCGGAGTGGCCCAATCCGATCAATTGGCTGGTCATGTCAAGCCCCATCATATATAATCCATCCCAAACCTATAACTGACACTCCTCTTCCCAACCAAAACTAACACTTAACCCTAAATATGTGATGGAAGGCGGTGGCAATCAATTTGGGAGAAAAAAAGGATCTGACACATTTGCTAAACCTTCACAGCCGTAATACTTGGAAAACGGAAACAAAGGAACATGCGTGCTCAAAGACTCCTCCCAAAGAGAGTATATCATTCACGTAGCCCCGACATGGCAAGGTGAATGGGTTTCCCCCCCTCATGTCCCAATACTGACTCCATGGTGGGTAGGGAACGAGAATGATGAACAAAAATAAAAACAATCAATGGAAAAAAAAGAAATCTTCCAAGAGACCACATGTGGATAATGACTCGGAAACAGAAAATGATAGTGAAAACTTTCCATGATTTATTGTACTCGAAGCAATAAGCAAAAAAGCATTAACAAATTTCTCCATTTAAAATACAAAAAGCAATATCAAATATCATTATACCAAAAATGTAAAAAATTACAAAATGGAACATTACTAGTAGAAGTGGAAAAAAAAAAAGATATATGCGGACACATTAATAAGACAAAAAAAAAGCACAAGAAATAGAAATAAAATCCTACCCACACCAAACCCTAAATTTCTCAAAGGGAGTAGTAAAAGCAAGGAGCTCTCCCTGTGCACTCTAGAAGAGATAAAATAGAACTCCAAACTCAAGGAGTTACAAATGTCAAAAGAATAACAATAAAGAAAAATGAAGCAGAGATACAAACTAATACCTACATTATAACTTTCAACTCCCCGCAAATTCCGACAACAATTAAAATTGGATATGAAAGTATAAAAGTAGAACAATACGTACCAAATCCTCTTCAATACTATAGATGCCACAAATTTGGGCATCACAGAGATTCCTGTAGAAATAAAAAAATATGTGGAAAATGTAGTGAGAAAGAACCAGAACATAAAGAAGAGAACTGCCCAAATGAGAGCCTATGCAAACTGTTTGGGAAACCACTCTGCCCTCTCAAAACAATGCAGTATATATAAACAGGAGAAAGAAATAATTAGAATAAAATACAAAAAAAATATATCTTTCATAGAAGCACGAAAGGAAGTTAAAAATAACATAAAAGAAAACACCTATGCTTCCATGACACAAAAAGCAAATAAAATAAAAGATAAAATAAAAGGTTCAATTGAAATAACAAATTTATGCAAGGAATTAAAAGCTTTCCTTGAAGAATTAAAAACCTTTTTAATCGAACTTAAATCGGATCAAAATAAAACTCAACAACCCAGATCAAATGGAATAAACCCAGAAGAAGGCAAAAAACTTTGGAAAGAAAACACAGAACAAACCTCCAGCGAACCCTCTTCATCACAAACTTAAACTAAGAAAATGAAAAATAAACAAAAAGACGAAAAAGTGACAACAGAGCAAGAAAGTACTCGATCAAGATCTAACTCCAAATCAAGAATCAATATATCAAATGAAAATAAATTTGAGCCCATGGAATATATGGAAATAGAAGAGAAAGAAAATAAACAAAATTCAAAACAAAACCAAAAATCTGACCGAAGGACACCACAAGCAGTTGAAGACAAAGCTTCTAAAAACTCAAGAGATGGGAAAAAACTGGAGAGGACAAATGATATAAACCTAGTAGGTAACTTTACCCCCAAAAAATGAAAATATAACCATGGCACATAAGATCCTGCAATGGAACTGTCGTGGAATAAAATCTAATTACAATGACCTACTCATACTTATGTCACTACTGTATCCAGCCGTCATCTGCTTACAGGAAACTTTTTTACAAGAAAATGCCAAATTAAAAATTATAAACAATATCATTATAACCACAATACAGGACATAGAGCTAATGGAGGAGTGTCAATATTGATTAGAAATGACATACTGCAAAGTACACATTAAAACTAAATTACAAGCAATAGCAACACAAGTGACACTAGATAAAACCATCACAATTCTTTCCATTTATATACTCCCACAGGAACCAATAAATACAACAGAAATGAACAACTTGATGGAGCAACTTCCTAAACCTAGAATCTTACTAGGAGACTTTAACAGTCATAATCCTATATGGAATAGCAAAAAGCTAGATACTAAAGGTAAAATATTAGAAGAAATAATTAACACCCATAACTTATGTCTATTAAATCATAAATCCTCAACCTACCTTAATCCCTCCAATGGAACAGAATCTCAATAGACTTAAGTATATGCGATCCAGAAATTTGTATGGATTATACATGGAAAACACATAGTAACACATGTGGCAGTGATCATTACCCGATCATTCTAGAAAAGCAAAAGTCTGCCAAGCAAGAAAAGATAGGCCCCGTCAGATGGAAACTGAAGAGAGCCAACTGGGAGGGTTTCAAAAACAAATGTAAACAATTACTGATACAGTCAAAGGACACAGACAACTCAATAGAATACATTAATAACCATTGCCTCAGAAAATATACCAAAAAAGCAAAATAATTATAAAAAAACTAAACCCTGGTTTGACAAAAACTGCCAAAAAGCAGTCAGAAACCTGGAAGCAGCATTGTGAAAATTCACAAAGGAACCCACAACCCAAAATTTGATTGAAATGAAAAAACTCAAAGCAGTAGCACGGAAAACTGTTAAAGAAGCCAAAAGGGAATGTTGGCAAAAATATGTAAACAGCCTAAATACACATTCCAAAACCAAGACAATATGGGAAATGATGATAAAAATAGCTGGAAAAAATCAAATATACCCAATAATACATCTTAAAAAGGACAACACTAAAGCAACTAGTAAAAAAGAGATAGCAAACCTACTAGCAGAGACATTTGCAGAAAACTCTAAAATGAGCAAAAATCAAAACCTACAAAAGTGTAAAGAAAAAGATATAAATAACCAAGTAAATTTTTTGTCTAAAAATACAGAAGCCTACAACAATCTATTCACTGAAGCAGAACTAATAGAAGCCATAAAAAAATTCCATAATACAGCAGTAGGCCCAGACCAAATCCACTATGAATTTATTAAACAACTACCACAAGAATCGCTGAAATACCTTTTGAATATTTTTAACAATATTTGGACTACTGGGAAATTTCCCAAAATATGGAGAGAATCGGTAATTATTCCCATACTCAAAGAATGAAAAGAGGGAAACAATCCACAAAGTTACCAACCAATAGCATTAACAAGCTATGTAAGACAATGGAGCAAATGGTCAACGCCAGATTGAGTCGGTTTCTAGAAGAAGGAAAACACATATCAAAATATCAATGTGGATATAATAAAGGAAGAAGTACAATAGATCACATAAGACTAGAAACAGCCATAAGAGAGGCCAATTTAAACAAACAACATCTAATAGCCATATTCTTTGATATAGAAAAAGCATTTGATCAAACCTGGAAACATGGTATAATGAAAGATCTGCATAAACTAGGATTAAGAGGTTGACTACCAAACTTTGTAAAAGGATTTTTAACAGATAGACTCTTCCAAGTACAAATAGATGCTACACATTCTGATTATCAAAAGCAAGAAGAGGGAGTACTACAAGTGTACTCTCCCCTACACTTTTCAAAATAAAAATAAATGACATAATAAAAAACATCAAATCAGGAATACACTGTAGCCTTTATGTTGATGATTTTACAATATATTACAGACTGAGAAACCTCAACACATCTGAAAGACAACTTCAACAATGCTTACATCAAATAAAACAAATGGACACTGAAAACGGTTTTAAAATATCAAAACAAAAACAAAATCTGTACACTTCTGCCAACTGAAAAAAATTACACAATAACCCAACTCTAAAACTAGGAAATGAAGAAATACCAGTAGTTCAGCAATATAAATTTCTAGGAATGATCTTTGACAGCAAACTGACCTTCAGACCCCATATCAATTACCTAAAAACAAAATGTTTTAAAGCTCTCCAACTACTGCGAACATACAGAATGGGGAGCTAGCAAAGAAACCCTTCTTAAACTTTATAGAACATTGATCCGCTCCAAACTGGACTATGGCAGCATGATGTACCAATCAACTAGAAAGTCTTATCTAAAAACAATAAACACAATACACCATGAAGGCACTAGGGGCCTATCCCACCTCACCTATAGAGAGTCTATATGTAGAGGCAAATGAACCCCCATTACAACTAAGAATGGAGAAACTAGCAACTCAATACTATCTAAAACTCTCTTCCTGTCCTTCTAACCCCACACACGATTGTGTACTTACACCAAATCACAAAGAGAAATTTAATCTTAACACAAATAAAATCAAAACATTGGGACTCCGGATGGAAGGAATCATCCAAGAAAATAATATACAGTCTAATCAAATACTTAAAACCAACCAATCAAACATACCACCATGGATAATCAAAAATCCAAACATAATATTAAGTTTAAACAAATTATCAAAATCAAAAACACACCCCACAACATACATTGAAAAATTCTCAAAAATATCAAAAATATGAAAGTATTTACACGGACGGCTCAAAAGACGAAGAAAAAACAGGCAGCGCATTAATAACAAAAAAAACAATTATCAAAAAACACTTGCCAAATGAAGTATCAATTTTCAGTGCAGAAGCCTACGCAATAAAACTAGCACTATCATATCAAAAAACAAAGGAGGAAACTATATTATTTTCTCAGATTCATTATCTGTATTAACATCCCTAAAAGGGAAAAGACTGGAAAATCCATTAATACAAAGTCTTCTATATAAACTACATTCAATGGAAAAAAGCAAAAATATCATCTTCTGCTGGATTCCTAGCCATGTCGGCATCCAAGGAGGAGATAATGCAGATACTGCTGCTAAATCATCTTTAAAAATGACAATTGATGAAAATCTTCAAATTCCATATACAGACTTAAAATCTAAAATAAATAAATACATAAGAAACAAACGGCAAAATTCATGGAAAAACCAAACCAAACCGGAAATAAACTATTTCAAATTAAACCTAAAATAGGAAAATGGGGAAATAATATTGGAAATACTCGGAAAAAACAAGACGTCATAACCAGAACACATATAGGACATACATATTTAACCCATTCTTATATATTAAAAAGGCAAATCCACCAAAATGTAGATGTGAAGCCTAATCACAATAAAACATATTCTATTGGAATGCAAAATCATAACTAGAATAAGACAAAAATATCTCAATGGAAAAGGTTTAAAAGAAATTTTCAAAAATACAGACACAGAAAAAATATACAGTTTTCTCAAGGAAATAAAGATCCTCAATAAAATATAACCCTTTCAAATAGTGTATATGTATGTGTATATGTGTTTATAGACATATATATGCATGTATGAATGTAAATATTAAAATGCACAATCAAAAACAGTCACAAGAAAAAGCAATCCCAAAAAATACAGAAGATTATGGAACCGAACAGCCTTTCAACCTTTTATACAAAATAACCATCTTAAATTCATAAATTAATAAGGCTTCGGCATAAATTGACCCAAATAGGAGTTGACATGCCGTTGAATCCAACATCCATCCATCCCAAGTCATTGTGCTTTTTTGGGCTAACATTGAATATAATCTTTCCACATCATGTAAGCATGAATGCTTACATGATGTGGAAAGATTATATTCAATCATTGCTAGCTCTACTTCTAGGGATATTGTTTCATTGTGTTGTGCTAGATAGTTTTTCTTGCCAGAATCTATCTTGCACATTTATAAATCTACCATTCAACCATACATTGAATATTGCTGTCATGTCTAGTCTGGTGCTTTAGCTATATATTTAAAGATTCTTGATAAAATATAAAGAAGAATCTTCAATATTATTGGTCCTGACTTGGCATCTCAATTACAGTCACTTTTCCCACTACCATAATGTAGTTTCCTCGTGCCTTTTCTATAAATATTTTCATGGTAATTGTTTGGTACCTAGACTTTATGAATTTAGTAGATTTTCAGCAAGATCTCATCATTTTACAGTTGAAAGGGTTTGATGTTCTATGCTTACAGTTTTTCTTTTGCACTTCTCACTTGTGGAACTCTCTTCTGGTTTCTTGTTTTCCAGTCAACTTTGATCTTCAAAAATTTCAATACATTGTCAATCATTATCTTCTGTTTTCTTAATTCCTGTTCTTTTATTATTCTCTCTCCTTAATGTTTTCTTTCCTTATATCATTTCACACTCAGTATAAACCCTTGTGTTTTAGTAGTTTCATTGCTTTGCTTTGGGTGAAATGTTTAAAAAAAAGCAAGAAATTTTTAAAAATTGCCAATGTTTTTAACTATTACAAACTGAACATAAAAAGAAATAAATACATTAGATTCATATTTAATTGGATAAACATGCATTTGATAATAAAATTAATGGCTTACCAGTTTGCTATTCAAAAACATTTTAACTTTTTTTATTATATTTTGAAGTGTTTATTTTTTTTTTTTCAGTCTCAGCAAAAAGAGAACAAAATGTTAAAAGACCGAGAAAAGAAGTTGATGAATGAGTTGTCATCCCTGAAAAAAGACAAATGTCCAGTTATTGAAGTCAGTCCTGAGTCAACCATTTGAAGAAAATGTTGTATGCTGATATAAACATACACACCAAATAAGGGAATAAAAGATTAACTGTTAATATTTCTACTACCACCACTACAATTATTTTTTAATATCAATTTATTATTATTAATATAATAATAAGCTGTGCAGTACAATTTATCATACTGAAGAAAATTCTATTAGTGAAATAAGTTAGACAATGGGCTTTGAATCAACTATTCCAACAATGTTTTTTAATTACCTTCTTCCATTCCAGCTTGCATCACTGCAAAATAAAAACATCTTTTAAAAATGATCAATAAGAACAGAAAATAATAAAGAATATAGAAACACAGAAGAAAATAGAAGTGATAATAATTTTAATAAAATATTATAATCGGGAAAATGAACAAATCTAATCTGATAAAAACACCTAAAGATCAAGAAAAGAGAGGACAAAAGAGAAGGGATGGAAAGGAATCCAGCCAGATAATTTAGACAGGAACACAGAGATAAAATGGACTAGGAAGAAAGTTAACAAAGTATATTTTATGGTTACTTTGTAAGTCTACTTACAGAATATCTATTCAATTGTTAATCTCATCAGACTCAGAAAGTTGATTAGAGTTCAATGTATTCTGGAGGCAAACATTGTTCTGGTGTTACAGTGAAGAAAAGCAAAAATAATATTTCAGATTGTGTGGAAAAGAAATTGAAGTGTATACTCCTTTAGCCTTTTATCTTAACATTATCTTTTCTATGTAATAGTTAATGTGACTGCTAGACAAGTTTTAGACAGTTCAATTGTTTGATTTTTTTTTAGAAATTATGAATTTTAATTTTTAATTAATACTTCACAGTAGAGGAATCAACATTTTTCAGTGGAAATCAAAGTGGAAGAAGGATTTTAGATCCAAATATTCTGGGTTTGTGCTTATTTTTTGTTTACAAAAACACAGAAAATATTTTTAGATAAAAAATATTTAGTCTCTCAGTAAAAAAATTACCTGATAGGTAAATAGGTTTTTCAAATGAAAAACATTAAAATGTGATTGATTATAGAATTTAGAATTTTATTATCAAAGATGTTACTGAAAAATTAAAAGAAGAAAATAAAAAAATATATTATGCAAGAATGGGGGGAAATATTTGAAAAATCTTTGTGATTTTATTTGGATTAATTTGCTTATCTTTATTTTTCTACATTTTGGCCTCTCCACACATGACCAAAATGTAAAAACATCAAAGCTGAAGAAATTAGTTCAAAACAAACCACATACACTAGACTCCTAAAATATACTTCATTTTTATAGAGAGAGGCTTAAAGCTTCTCTCAAATGAATCTAATGTATAGTAATTTGCCTCTCATAGAAAAAGGATATAACAAATCATCTCTGAAGCCTTCATTTTCTTTGCAACAAAGTTAGTTTATATTTTCATTTTACAAATAACCTTTTGAAAAGGTTAAAAACAACAAAGATTTTAATTAGAAAATATCCAAAAATAAGAGATAAGATTTAAAATTGGGGAAAGGTTTCTGATTACTGATATCTGTATATTTATATGCTTATAATAAAAAAATAGTGTACAAAATTTTGTACTTGTCTATGAGTGGCTTAATTTATGTTGCCACATATACTTTGAATGAAATCACTGGCTGTTATATTTGACTATTGATACAAATTACTGTTCTTATATAAAGATTTTGGTGCATGTGTACTCATAAACAGTGTCTTATGAACTAATATTAAATTTAAAAATCCTTATGAATTTGTAGGGATTATTGTATATGATTGCTTATACACTACATGGAAAAAACAATGAATTATAATTAACAAAATTCTTAACAATTCTTAGATATGTTAAGCATAATTTTATGTAGAATTGAAACTAGATGAACATAAAAAAATTATTTTAACTCATTTCAAGTTAATTTTACATAACATTGTAATACTTAATTTGCATTCTGAAGTGTGTTTTACATGCAGTTTTGTTTATGCAAAATTTACACACACATTTTTATTGCAATTTACAAATTTTATGACAAACATCTTTTATAAGAATGAACAAATATATATATTTATGTAGCTTTTTGACCTGTTAATTTGAATTGAATTCAGTAATAAAAGTACACATATATACCAAATATGTCAGTGCACAGACTTATAGGAAATCAACAGTTTCTCATGCAGCACATCTACCCATTGCACACTTTTGATTTTTCCAAGAGAGTAGCAGGAATTTGGTACTGGCATTGTTGCTTTGGGACTCCAGATCCAGGTCATCCTCTTGGTTTTATTCATGAAGCTTTTCCCATGATTAAGTATGGCTACTTTAAAGCAGCAGATGTTTGAAATCATTTTCTTTCTCCTGATTAGGTGACTTTTTACTCTATTGAGCATATTTAATATTGTAATGGACAGCAGAAATAACATTAAGTTGCCAAAAATAAAAATAATAAATATAAATAATGATAAAGCTTGAATTTTTTTTCATATTTACTTTTGATGTTAACCATGATGAGAAAAGAATCTTCACTAACATATTTCCACAAACTGCACATTAAATTTCAAAGAACCATTTCTTGCTTATGAACTGTGCTTTGGTCACTCCCTGATATTATGTCTTTTTTTTTTTTTTTTTTTTTTTTTTTTTGCATATGTGTATACAACTGCCCTCTTGTTTGTGTTGTTTATGTATATATTTGCAGAAATAACTGTAAGATAATTTCAGAAATTATTTCAGCCTTTCATTTCAAGTAGTTTGAAATTGCTTTCTACGCATAGTTATTAAATTAAAAACTAAGTCTAAATGCTAGATTTCATTGGCTAGAAATTAAATAAGTTGTTAATTATAAGAAACAATTTGAGTTTTATTTGTTATATTTTAAAGGATTTTTTTTAGTTAAGGTTTGCTTCTTCATTGCTATAAATTTATCTCTTCTAATTTTATTCCTTTGGACTTTTCATAAAAAATAAGAGAAGTCTCTTAACATTTTAAAATACAAAACTTAATTGATTGCTGATGTTGAATCTTTTTTTCTTTTTATAGATATTCTAATATACTTAATTTTTTTTCTTAATAAATTTCTGATTTTTAAATTGCATCTTATTTTTGTGGACTTTCTGAAATTGTCAACCCTGCAAATAACAAAATCATATATATATATATATATATATATATATATATATATAATTTTCCCAAGTGTATGTCTTTTCCTTGCAAACATCCTACAATATAGTCAGTTGTAAATTGGCCTACAGAAAAACATTTTGCTAAGAATCTGCTGATATAGTTTGCATATTGTTGATTATAAGGTCAAAAATTGTTGTCAAAGGAATTTTTCATTTTTGCTTTCTTCTATTGTAGTTGGATCAATTGACAGGTTAGTGGAGGGACAAGGATGATATAAAAGTTGATGTCATTATATGTAATTTCTCTCAAAAGAGTTTTTTCCCTTGTCTCCTTTCATATAAAAGGTGCTGCTGATATTGCTACATCCATTAAAATGTAAAGCAAATTTTAATTTCTTTGCAGTATGAATTCACATTGCTTTACATTTGCTCTTAAATGGTCAAGCATCTTTCTCACCACACTTCATTGTTGGTTTTGATTTGATATCCAATGTATGATTGACAAAAACTAATCCAATCACATACAATATTTTAATCAATTTTTATAAAATTTGTATTAAAATAATTTGAATCTTTTCTAAAATTATTCTTATGCAAATGAATTAATGTTCTGAATTTGAAAATGTATAACTGAAATTTAAATTAAGTTAATGCTTTGTTTAATAGCTTTTCAGTTCTATTTGTTAAAATATATTGTATATAAAAACATGTTATTTTTTAAGTATGTGGACGTACAGACTATGAATACTTTAAGAAGGAAAGCTTTTACATAATGATTGATGGGAGGTTGTGTCTTGACCCATTTTACTTATTTAGGAGATACATTTGGTAATGTTTATTTTTGCCTGTGTGTTAAACAAATTTTGAGCAAAAGAAAATTTTACTGATTTAGAAAACAGGAAAGAAGTAAATGTAGATTTTATAAATTAAGTTTCCTTCAACAGGTTTTAGAGATGTGAATAGTTTTAGAGAAAGAAAAACAAATCTATTAAAAATTTCTTGAAGTGTTTAGTGTGTCCTTTCTGTTATTTTATTTTCATTTTTTTACAAATAAATTTTCAAAATTTTTGTCTTTTTAAAAATTTTACAATTTTATAAATATTTATTTCAAGGTAGAGAAAAAGATTTTTCCTGTCAGAAATGAATTTAAAAAATGATAAGAAATGAAATAAATATTTATCCACAACAGTTTCAATAAAGACTTTAAGATAACAAGGATGATGATGGTGTTAAGCAGTGGATATTGAAAGTGGGCTGTTTGTCTCACATAAGCAAACCAGGTTAACTTCAAAGACACAAAGCAAAGAGAAGAAGGAAAATGTAAGGTAAAGAAAAAGACTTACAAATTTTATCTAAAAATTATAAGCCTATATACTTAATAATCATTTTATTCCACATCACCAAAAAATGTTTGCAAAAACTGACTGCAGACATGTGAGTGGTAGGTTATAAGAAAAGCCAAAACCTTGCCTACAGACTCATGGTCCAAATGCATTCAGCATTAAAATACAACCATGATAGTTTTTTTTTTAATATTTCTCTTCAGCCAGAGTGAATGAAAGATTATGAATATTCATTTTATAAATCTTATTCATGATATCATAATATTAACAAATATACAATTGAACATGGGAAAAACAAGATGCAAAATTATTTCTACCAACAATGAGATAAGGATAAAGTCTTGGAATTGCTAGTATTTCAAATCAAATTGTTTTTCCATTATCAATTGTATATTTCTTTTACCTGTGTTGAAAACAGCAGAAATTTCTTTTAAACTGTTAACTGTAAGAATATTGTATACTTGCAAACACTGAACATTTTAAAATAAATTTTTTTCAGTAAAAAGTAAAAATGCTAAAACTGAATAAAAATTAATTTATGGCAATTATATGAGTACAATATTTTGTAAAAGTATTTTTTCCAGAAAATGAAATATTTTAACAATAAAATTTCATTATAGGTACATTTTTATGGAAGTAAAATAGAAATATTCCCTCAATTTCTTGGAAGCCACAATACTGATATTGTCAATAAATTTTAAAGTAATTGATTTAAAATATAATGAACTAATATAATTGTATTTATAAATTTGGGCAAGTGTCATAGTCTGAATATTCACAATGCATAAAAGTTTTTATTCTTCAGTATAAAAAAATAATATCATTTTTGAGTTAGTAGAAGTTAATCAATAATTGTTGTACCTATTTCTAACATTTGAAGAAATCAATTTTCACCAGCAAATTTAGAATTGGATCTTTTTATATTGTAGAATCTCTATGTAATCTTTTTTTTGTTCTTGAAATACAGCAAAAATGCCATATCATTATTGTTAAAACAAATATTATTGTCCTAACCTGACGAATAAGTGAAATTTCAGTTTAAATAATAATAATGATGATGATAGCATGGGGGTCTGCATTTGCATTAATTCTGATAATAGTAATTTGATTTTTTTTTATATTTTTGTGTTTATTAAAAACGCTGAAAAGAACATTATATCGACATTGAAAATTTTACTAATTTTTATATTAAATAATGACACCTTTGTTTTGTTAAAAACTATATATTTTTTATATATTTTTATACAGAAATATTTTTTCAAAATAAATGTATCATTATGCAAAAATTAGTAATCTTTTCAGTTACTTTTTTATTTACTTACATCCTGAACATTTTCACACTTTATTTCAAAAAACAGTATTTGTAAATTAGAAGTTGTTCATTCAGAAATCATTTAATATGAGATTCTTGCCAATTATGGATTAGTAGGTGTACAGTAAAGATGAATTTAAATTTTAAATGTAGTTAGAGCTTGGCAAGTTAAAGAGTAGTCTCCAATTATTTATTTATTTGCAAGTAATGATAATATAAATTATGTAAATAGGAAGTGATTTTAAGCAAATTCTTGAAAGGAAAGATTTTTCATAATGTGATATGTATAGTAATATTTGGTTTTATTTTATGTAATTTTTTTTATTCCAATTTTTCTGTTTCACACCTTCCAAATGTTTTGTTTATATTATTTCAGAGAACTTTAACCAGAAAAAAATATCTGCTCTTTGCAAGCACGTGTGAATATTTATAAAAGGAAACAAAATTTATAAGGCATGTTAGGGGAGAGATAAATATAAATATTGAAAGACACAAAAATATTTTTGTTTCCAAGACTTCTTGGTGGTGGAAAATAGACAAAAATGCTAGTTAATTTATTTGTGCCTTTTTATTTTTGTAAATCATAAATACATTTAGGAAAAAAAATATCTGTCTATATTTCTGAGATGAGTTATTATGTACATTATTCAGATTATTCAGACTATTTCTATTACAATGTTTTGGCCATTGCACACTCCGGCCTTCTTCAGGTGGTTGGAATGTCAAACTGAACCCTTTATTTCACTCACTGGGGTAGACAGTTTTAGTTCCACGTACCATGTTTAATGGATGTCAGTTATCTCCCGTTAATTTCCCTCTGAAAATTCTCCACTGCAAGGACACATGGCACAGTGGATAAAGGTGTCAGTTAGATCCAGTGACAGGACCCAAAGAGTGTGAGTTCAATACCCGGTTAAGGCAGTGGAGTAGTTTCAGAGGGAAATTAACAGGAGATAACTGATAACTGACATCCATTAAACATGGTATGTGGAACTAGAACAGTCTACCCCAGTGAGCGAAATAAAGGGTTCAGTTTGACATTCTAACCACCTGAAGAAGGCCTGAACGTACAACGGCCGAAATGTTGTAATAAATATGGCGACAAAGATGAGGACAATAGTCCGAATAATGTAAATAATAAAGAAAAAAATAAGTAACAAAAATGTTTTCTAGGCTTAATTTGGATTAACTGTACATAAGCATAGAAAAAAAATGTAATTTACTCTGTCTATATATATATATATATATATATATATATGATATACTAAGATTCAGATATAATATTCAAGAAAATTTGTACATGCTAAAAAGATAAATTAAGTAAACATTTTTCACTTTATTCCCTATAATGGACAAAGATATTGAATTTTTGTTTATTCCTTTTAGCAAATTTTAGTAAAACTAAATATTAAAAGAAGGGCATTCAGATTGATACTAACTTTTATAAAAAAAAAAAAAAAAGTAAAAAAGTTTCATAAAGGTAAGCATAAACCAAGTATGGTTTGATAAAATGTGTTATGAAAAAATAGAGATGGAAATATAGAGGTTTATCTTTTTTGTTATTACTCTATTTTGTCCAAATGACCTTTTCATTTTTTTCTTTTTTCTTGTATCATAATCTGCTGTATATAATTATCTACCTGATGTCAAATTATTATGACTTCATTATTATTATTATTGATTTTGTTTAATAATGATTAGACTGATTTTGATTATTGGTGATACTATAATTATGTTGTCATTATTTTCATTTACAATTATTGTTATTTTATCTTTCATCTATTCTTCAGATTATAATGGTGCTGTAAATGTTTGTTCTACCATTAAGTTGTACATGAAACATTTTTCTCTTTTCTAATGTGGAATATAAATTGTCAATTCATCTGCAAACCTCAAATTTTTCACTCATTGCATTTATTTTTCTTGCTCATTGGAAAGCCAGTGACAAATATCAGCAAGACATTTACTACTTCCTTTTTTTTGTTCTTTTTTTTTTTAAATTAACAAAAATTTATAACTCTTGGATATTAATTTCTCAAATTTTAAAACCTAAAAAAATCTTTCAATTTGCCTGATAAAGCAATGCTTATTTTCTATCAACAGATGAATAGCAACAGTATCTAAAAATGTTGATTGCATTATTGATGACATTAGAACTGGAACTACCAGAAAGTAATTTTTTTCTGTTTTCTTTCTTTCCATGTGGATTTTGAAAAACATTTTTCATATGATTGAAAGATTTTTTAAAAGGTTAAGTAAGAAGTTATCTTTTTTTCTTATATATATATATATATATATATATATATATATATATATATATATATAAAAAACTGTTGATTTAGAAAAAATTAAAATGTTGAAAAATTTTAAAATATATAGATGTTATATTTGCTAATATTTTCCCTCCGGCCATTTAATTTTTTTTAGTAATAATATTTTTTGTTTTATTATTTTTCATTATTATTACATGTTGTAGTTTGTATATAAATTAAAATAAATTTAACATTGTAGGAAATACTCAATGTTTTATCATTGTTTATGTGCAATACAATTTTTTATCCACATTAAAAGTAATATGTTGTTACAGTTTATCTTTATAAATGAGCAGTAATGACACATTAAGGAAATTAAAACAAATATACCATTCCTTTATTTTTTGTTTTGCTTCTTTCTTATTTTGGGGATTTTCAGCATTTTGGATTTTTACTTAAAACTTGCATTGTTAAACAATACAAATGAGTTCAAATTAAATGTATATGACAAAAGTAAATTGAAATATTTAATTTAATAAAGTATATTTAAACCTTATTCTATTTTTTTATCAAAAATATTTCAATCTGATTGACTGTATATAATTAAGTTTGCAGCAGTGAAAATAAGTTTTTTAGATTTCACTTTCATTTTATGGCATAAAATCAGGTTGAAGAAAGTTGAATATATTTAGCAGTATAGAAGTCAACCTGCAAATGCAAGTAAAAGAAGCGTGCAGGATTTTTCTCTTGGCATAGAGCATAAATAATTAATGATTACTATTTCTTTGAATTTTACAAAGTTGCATTATTCAACGAATTTGTACTCTTCTGTTTTTGTTTTTTTTTTTTTTTTTTTTTCTGATTCTAACCTGATACTCCAGTAGTTCAACCATAAAAAGATGCTGTAAATATTTGTTTTGGCTATTAAACTGTAAATTAAATTTTCTTTTTTAAGGTGAAATATATTAGAGAATTCATTCCAGAAGCTTATGTTTTTAATGCAGCTTTTTCTTGCTATCTTTTGTAGAAATTTTAATTTGATTTATTACATATGAAATAATGTTTCAATGAAGGTTTAAGACAATTATATTTACTTGTATGGAATAGCCTTGCAGTTGGAGCTTTTCTTTAAACAAAAAATTTACATGACTAGATAAAAGTTAAGATTGTTCACAATCAGGTTTTGTACATGTTACCAAATGTTTTGTTTTTTTTAAATTCAGCACAATTCTAAGGGAAATGTTTTACAATAAAACCAGTATTAACCAACTTTGTAAAGTTGAGGTGAACTGAAAATTGCGGAAAAAACAAAAATTCGAGAACAATTAAAAAGGAAATTGAAAACATTGGCAAGAAAAAGAATTGGTTTTAATGTTACAAAGAGATTATGAAAAGGATTGGTGGATTGATCAGGAAGAATATTATTTAACTATGGTGTAAAAAAGAAAGAATGCAGAAAATTGCTTTGGCTAAAGACATGAGATTGAAAGTGCCACCTTTTAAGTAAATATTAAAAGAGAAATATGTAAATTGGTTTTGAAGTTTATAAAATCTAATTTTTGTATAGTGATTAATATAGAGCTTCCTTGAATGAGTTTGATGTGTCTTTTATCCAAATTGATGATTGTTCGAGATAAATGCAAGATAATTTTTGTTAAAGAGCATATTACTGTAAGACAAAGATTTCAGATTCTGCAAAGCTGACTATTGCCCAACTTGCCCCAGAAAGTTTTCAAAGACACCAAATCAATGGAATGACCCTAGCTTCTCCTCACATTAATCTAATAGAAAACTTGAGATTCATCCTTAAAAGAATGTATATGAGAATGGAAAACATTATTCATGTAAAAAGATCTCTACTTGCAGCAGTTCTTATAGCTTCCTAATGTTAAAATCAAACAATAAAAATTTAGCAAAATCAAAGGCACTTAAGACAATATGTAAAATTATGTGAAATATTGTTCTAATTAAATTCTATAATGTTTAGAGTTATTTATGTTGTATTAAGTGTATGATTATGAGAGAAAGGAATAAAGAGAATTAGAGTGAAACTACGTTTATTGTGGTACAGGGATATGGTCGAGTGTGCACATAATGTCTGGGATTGAACCATTTTTATGCTGGTGTGGTCAGGGTCACCAGATACGGTTAGTGCACATTTGCTTGATTGATGTCACAGTTGTAGGTCATCTTGTCCTTGGTAGATTTATTGTATGGAATGGATGTTGCTGGTGTCGACTGCAAAGGGAGTGCTTTGTAAGTGAGTTTAGGTAGATCTTTCTGTGGAATGGAGGTAACTGTGTTGAATGGAAAGGGAGTGCTTTGTAATTGATTTGAGGTAGAGCTGTTCTGTGGAACAGATGTCGCTGGGGTCTCCCATGAAGAGAATGCCTTGTGAGTGAGTTGAGACAGTCTGAGGTGACAGCAGGTGTTGGTATTGATGGTGGCTTGTAGCTGGGAAGAATCAAGGTACAGATTTTGTGCCCAAAACTTGATAGCCGAGGTTGTAGGTCAAACCAGGATGTGGTAATGGTCATTGAAATGTTGAGTGTAGGCAGCAACTGTGGTGGTAGTATTACTTTGCATGGTGGGCAGTTTGCCCCTCTGTTATCATGATGATGGGGTTGTGGTGGCGGTAGCAGCAGATCCTTGTTCATCCTCAGAGCCAGCTTTTAAGCAGTTCTGGTAGTCCCAAGGGGTATCTCTTTAACTGGTGAGAACATTCACGATTGGCTACCATCAGAGTTTACTTAGTAGAATGGATGTGGTGTGCAGAGCCTAATGTATAGAAAATAACTTTTGTTATTTCACCTTCAGCTCTTGCACCATTTACAACCGGCCAGCATGTAGAATGAATCAAAATCTCTATAAAAGGCAGAATGTGTGTGTGTGTGTAACAATGCACGGCCGCAATTTTCGACGGATTTGCACCAAAATTTACATGCACATGCTCCAAGTTAGCGGAAAGGCCAAGACCGACTTTGCATTTCCCAACTCCCATCGATATTAGAAAAAATCGATTTTTTCATGCTTCTGCGGCAGTTTTCATGTAGTTTACGGCCATTTTCTACTGGCCAGAGTGAGAGCCTATAGCTGGCTGCCACGAATAGTCAGGAAGATTATATTGGCCAGCGTGAGAGCTGACTGACAACTTAATCAAAGACGGTAGCAGTTGAAGAGATGCCCTCTTGCTGGACGTCCCCACTGAAATGCAAAATCAACATCACGGAGAGAGCCAAGAGCTTCTCATATCTGGTCACAGCAGATGGGCTCTTGAATAATCCTGAGGAACTACAGAAGGTTGAAAAAAGAACAGTGTCAGTCTTTGTGGTCGACAAACGTTTGCGCAAAATTTGTTACTCTACAAAAGACACCGTCATTAAAGCGTTGATGTCTCTGGAGGTTATACCACAGAGAGTCATCAGCAGTCGAGACCTAATTACAAAAATACATTTTGAGGACTGAATATCAGGGAAATAGTAGAACCAAAATTTCAGTATATTTCATATTGTCGGGGAACACTTGGCCGCTTATCTATGCCAATTTGGACAGATACTCAATGCTTCCTCTGGCGATCTGAACAGGGGGATGGAGCTTCGAGATAATGACATATCGCAAGGCCTTCTATTCCATCCCCAACTGTCTAGATGTAGAGGGCCAGAAAATGCCTATTATCGTCACAGGCTGAAGACCAACTTGCTGGAAGTGCGGAGAGACTGGTCACATCTCCTCTTCCTACCCACAGAAGAAAGCCTCTGGAGTTTTGGTCCCCGCCATCTCGTCTGTAATGGTCATGCCAGCAGCCGGGACCGGTGTGGTGAAACCTCCGATTGGGTCCATCTCACGGACTCCATTCTCCGAAAAGCCTTTGCCCGCCGCTTGTGAAGAGAAAGAGAAGGAAAAGGGTGAATGGCAGGTTTTTGGTAAGGCTAGAGGGAAGCTCTGGACAACGAGTTCTCGTACCACAAGCCCCTGCAGCAAAAGTACAAACAGTCCCATTCCCTCTACCATTCTACGTGCGAGTCTCCGACCAGATACTCGGACAGACTTCGGGAACAACAACTAAAATTTGAACCATCTTTTGAAAAGAAAGAAAAATTACAACAACTAATAGATTCCCTTACGCGGAACTTCCCTATCTGGTGCTACCACATCGGCCAGGTATTCTGCCTATGCTGATGACGTTTCGGTTCTTGTGTCGAGCAGAGCCGAGATTGACAAAGTCAGCAAAGAAATCAGTGGGTACGAAACGGTGACAGGGGCCAAGATCTACTAGTCTGATGGCTTGCGGTTGGGTGCGTGGTCTCTTCTCGGACATTTCCTCTGAACGGATGGGTAGATCAAGATACTCGATGTCTGGTTCGGTCCCGATATCCAGTTGGAAATGAATTGGTCGGAGGTACAAAGGAAGGCCGAGATTGCAGTTCATCTGTGGTCTCGGAGGGATCTTTCCTTAAAGGGGAGGGCGAAATTATGTGTCTCGCACATCTACGCGATTCTTCTTTACCAACTCTCTGTACTTCCACTTCCGTCTTGCATTAGTAAGGCTCTTGTTCTCATTCTTATGGATACGCAAGGCCACTATGATACCCCGGGAGATCTGTTGCCTCCACGTATCTGAAGGTGGTCTGGGTATGTCTAGCATTGATATTCGTACAAGAATAAGAAAGAGGAGGCAGAAAAGTAAAATAAAGTAGGTCTAGACAGAGGGAGGAGTGTCTTGTTTATCTGTACTTGACTCACAATAAAGAAAGGAGGAAGAAAAATAAAAGGAAGTAGTTCTCGACGGGGGATTTCTTGTTTTGTTTTTATATTTTGCCTTATAGTAAAGGAGGGAGAAAAAACTAAATAGATCTAAACAAGGTTAGGAGTGACTTGTTTTTCAGTACTTGCCTTCTTGAAATTAATAGGAGAAAAGTCAAACAAAGCAAGTATAGACAGACCGAGGGAGCCTTATTTTGCTGCACTTGCCTCATACTACAGCAAGAAGAGCCGAAAAGTCAAACAATGTAGGTAAAGGTAGACGGACTAGTGTTATGTTTTCCAGCACTTGTCTCATATAGAAATGGATGGAGAATAGTAAAACAAAGTAGATCTCGACAGAGGTAGGAGTATCTTGTTTGCAGCACTTGCCTCAAGTTAAGCAAGATATGTAAGACAATAGTTCTAGAGAAAATGTGGTGTGTCCTGTTTTTCAGCAATTGCTTCATAATAATAAGGCAAATGCATGGAGAAAATTAAAACAATTCTAGCCAAAAGGAGGAGTGTCTTATTTTGCAGCACTTACCTTATAGTAAAGCAAAATAAGTCTAGACACAGGAAGGTTTGTCATGTTTTGTATCACTTGAATTATATGAAAGCAAGAGTAGCAATAAAACTAAAACAAAGTAAGTTTAGACAGAGTGGGGAATGTTTTGTTTTACAGCACTTGTAAAACAAGTCATGGATGGAGAAAAGTATGATGAGTGAGATATTTATATGATCGAGGCAGGTTTTGGTTGAGGGAGGAGTGCCTTGTTTTTCTGCACTTGCTTCATAGGAAAGGAAGAGGGACGTGAAAATAAAACCATCAAATGGGTTCTAGCATGGAGCCTTATTTTCCAACACTTGCCTCATAGTAAGAAAATTGGGGGAGCAAAGAAACGGCCATGTCATGTCTAGATAGAAGCAGGTGTAGCTTGTATTACTATTGATAGTAAAGCAAGTGCTGGGCGAAAAGGAAATGTTCGAAGTAGATAGACGGAGGAGTGTTTTTACTTGTAGCAGTTACCTAATAGCAATAGTATATCAAGAAGAGTGAGAAAACTAAACAATCAAGGCATGTCTAGTTAGAAGTAAGAGTGCCTTCTACTGCAGTACTTCTCTCATAGTAAAACAAGAGAAGTGAGAAAAGTAAACGATCAAGTCACATACGTTGGAGTTTGGCAACAGTTGCCATATAGCAGAGGAAGAAAAACTAGCAAGTCAGATCTGGAAGAGTGATATTTTTACAAAACTAGCCGCATAGTAAAGGAAGAGGATGGCGAAAAGTAAACGATCAAGGCAGGTCAAGATAGTTTGAGAAATGTCTTTTTCATAGTAAATGTCTTACGTCATAGTAAATCAAGAGGAGTGAGAAAAGCAAGTGATCAAGGCATGTCTAGAGAGTGTGAGGAGTGATTTGCTTGCAGTGTAACGCCGATTCTCTCGCACGGTGTCAGTTGTAACGCGATAATCATCAAGCGATACTCATCTATTCTGGCGGTGTACCTCAATTAATAAGTAATTTGAAGGGCGAGGGTCACACTAATCCTTACTGGCTGTTTTCACGTACCACAATTGAGCGATAAAAAAAATCAATAACAGAGGGAAACCAAACAGTGACCTACCTGGGATGTACTTCTGCTGTTGTTTTATTGCTCCTATAACTATCAGCTCTTCGAATCGATATAATCTTTTGATTCTGTCCTTTTTTCTTTTAGTCGTACTCCGCCCTCGCAAGGGTTCTCTCCTTTAACGTCCTCTGGGTATCCTTTGGGTCGAATCCTGGTTCACGACAACCAAATGTAACACCGATCCTCTCATACTGTGTCAGTTGTAACGCGATCTCTGGCCAAGGCGTTCATGTGACACCGTATCCTAACCCCACTGGGCTGACGTCATCCACAAGACGAGCCGTTGGTTCTGTATGGTCTACTAGTACAGGTCAGACCCAAGTCTCCAGTTTCAAATGTCGATTCGATTCCACTCACCATCCACGTTGTGATTTTTTATCCTGGCGAGTAGTTATCGGGTCGTAGAATTGCGAAAGCTCTCCGTTGTTCTACCTGCAAACTTGTTGGGTGAGAATCGGGTTAACAGCAAATAAATATGGCCGTTAGATTTTAGAGGGACAAAAGTTTATATATATATATATATATATATATATATATATATAGCATCGACAATACATATAATAAAATTCTCGTGGCAGAAAGTTGAATGTCTCGTATATGAACGATGATCAATAACACAAAAGAAAATACTTCGTGTAATTTCGTTAAAGGAGAGAGGTGGCCTCGTTTTAACCTTTTTTAGCCTGTTCTTAACGCAACTACTACAACGATGTTCCCGTCCTCACTAGTAGTAAGCAGGAGCAGCGGTGCTTATATTGTTGATATAAGTACTGCACATTTTAGCGGGTGCTTTGTTCCAATCTCTGACGCCACTTCCTTACTGTCTCTAACCCAATTCTGCTTTGCTCTAAACTCGACTCTACTCTCAACCCACTCTGCTCTGCTCTCAACCCACTCTGATCTGCTCTTCTTCCGGTTCGCTTGCCTCTTTATATAGAGAACTGGTGACGCATTTGTTTTTTTCTAGAGCTAACGCAGTGACATACTTTTATTAGGAACGGTATCGACCCATTTCCCGACAGAATTCTAAATCAAAACTTCACACTCGCTTCATCTTTCAGTACCCTAACTGTATTGCCATTCTAAGTTTATCTTTTAACAGCTCTGAGCAATAGATTCATGCTGTCTTGTTGTTGATAAAATTAACCTTTAGATCAAGACATTCTTAATTTAATCTTCTATTAATAACCCGATATCTTTTGTACGCTTAAAAAAAAGATTGTATTTCGTTTTCTAAATAAAATCTATAACATTAATATTTCAAAGTTTTTACAGCATATCAACATCTTTTTATTTGCTGTTCTTGCTGCATAGCAAATCAAGAGAAGGGTGTAAAGTAAATAATCAAGGCAGTTCTAGATAGATTGATGAGTATCTTGTTTTGCTGGTCTTGCCTCATAGTATAGTGGATCCCTGGAGGGGGCACGATATAAAATGGCCTGCGCATAAGGCATAGATGATACAAGAGGCCCACTATTCATAATTAAAGACATAAAATCTGACAGTTCAACAAGATGACAACAAACAACAAATTTAATACAGAATTTATTTACAAGACAGGCCAAAATCCTCTAGGTTAAATTAGCATGTAAGTCCACAGTTCGAAAGTTCTGGTCAAATGTCCGGTGAAAGTGCCGGTGAAGTCCAATGGTGAACCTTCCGTAGTTTAACCGAAATATACAGAATAATTTATTTGAATTCTGAACGATATAGCCGAATCAATTTCCTAAAACAGGTGAGTTAGGTTAATGAGCCGGAACCTAGTTTAGCCGGAAGTTCAGGGCTGTTGTAAGCAGGTCCATTAATGCCGATCAGCCAAGTGAGTTAATTCGAGATCGTGATGCCAGAAGGTTCGGAATGCCGGGAGATAAGTGTCCGTGATAGCCGGAAGTAAGGTCGGTGATAGCCGGAAGTAGCAAGCCTAAGAATACCGGAAGTAAGGGTCTGTGGTAACTGGAAGTAGTAATGGCTAGGGGCCTGCAGTTCTCCTCCTCTTCCTCGTCTCCTCTCTCTCTCTCTCTCTCTCTCTCTCTCTCTCTTGGGTTTGGAGAGAACTCACCGGGTTATATGGAAAGGGAATGTAAACATTAACTGGTCCTTCTCAAGAAAAATAAACTCAGATGTACTACAAAATATAAAAAGTATAAAAATGTTCACAAAGTGTATTCCGCCTAGGTTCATAACACTGAAAGAACTACAATGTCATTAGGCTTATTATGAAACTAAATGAACTTAAATTGAAGGGGGTGTGCCAACGTAATGAAGAAAAGGTCAAGGTCATGAAGACATAACGTCAGTCTTTGGTCACGTGGACGGAGAAGCGAAGAGCTACGATAAGAAGAGGAGGGAGCGAGGGGCTACGATAAGAGGAGGGAAACGATCAAAGCAGGTCTGGTTAGATCAAGCACCAATTTTTTCACAGTAAAGGAAGAAGAGTGAGAACAGTAAAGGATCAAGGCAGATCTAGATAGACAGAAGAGTGCCTTGCTTCTGAATAGCGGTGGGAGTGTCTTGTTTTTCAGCTCTTGCCTCATGCCAAAAGAAGAAGAGTGAGAAAAAGAAACCATCAAATGAGATCTTGTTTTGCTGCACTGGCCTCAAAGTAAATCAAGAGGAGGCAGGCCAAGAAAGATGGAAGTGTATTTTTGTTCGCAGCACTTGTCACACACTAAATCAAGAGGAGGGAGAAAAGTAAACGGTCAAAGAAGGTCTAGAGTGTTTTGTATTGCAACACTTGCCTCATAGGAAAACAAGTCGAGGGAGAACAGTAAATGATCAAGAGATGTTTCGATAAAGTGAGGCGTGTCTTGCCTCATACTAAAGAAAGAGGAGCAACAAAACAATACCATCAAAGCATGTCTAGTTAGAGGAGAGTTGTCTTATTTTGAAGCTCATACCTTCATAGTAAAGCAAGACGAGGGAGAAAATTAAATTAAATAATCTGGGCATGTCTAGATAGAGGGAGGACTGTTGTTTGGCAATATTTGCCTCATAGTAAAGCAAGAATAGAGATAAATATAAAACGATTAAAGCATGTCACGTTAAGTGTCATGTTTTGCAACACTCTCCTTATCATAAATGAAGAGGATGGATAAAAGTAAACGATCAAGACAGAGAGGTGTCTTGTTTAGCAGCACAATCCTCATAGTGAAGCAAGACGAGGGAGAAAAGTAAAGTTCATGTCCATGATTTCATTACTTTGGAAAAATGTATTTTAATATATATGTGTGTAAGCTGTCGGTAATTACTAAAATCAATTGTTTTCGATCGAAAACATAAAATTTCAATAATTTTAATTGTTTCCCAAAGTTTTCTAACGTCAAATTAGCTGAAATCCTGGGAAAGCAGTCCATTTCAACTACATTTGCCGTGTTTTCATAAGAATGTAAAAACCAAATTTCTTTTAACAAATTTTGTGTCAGCTGACTATACTTGTTACAATCAACTGTTTTCGATCGAAAACAAATCGATTTTCAATAATTTTAGGGATTTTAGAAGGTTTTCACAAACAGAATTACTTTTAACGTTGTTTAAGGTATCAAAACTGACATATTTTGATGGATCCATTAATACCAAGGTCATATTTACGCCTACGCGTGTTCAAACCAGAGAACCGCCAAAATTATGAAAATGTGTCCTATCACGTGATTACAAGTAAATAAATATGATACACGATCATATCTCGCCAGTGAGAATGTGACCGGATCTCCAGGGGTGTGATCATGCTGTTGGAAAAGGGCAAAGATGTTGGACAGGGATTAGTCGACTACAGGCCCATAATTCTGCTAAACACATAGTTAAAGATTTTGGCCAAAATCCTGCAGGAGCGTTTGCAGTTTGCCGAGACTCAGAGCAACCTGCATCTGATCCGCATGATCCTAGGGTTGTAAAAGATGACAAGGAGGCCGTGCTATTCAATTTGGATCAGTCCAAGGTATTTGATAGGGTCGACTATCGCTACCTGGTTGCTGTCCTGCAGGCCGCTGGATTCCAACCCAAATTCTGCTGCTGGATTAGACTGCTGTACTGTTGTGGTGCATGTGAGCGGGAAGCTTTCGCGCTGACTTGATCGGTTCATCAGTGTTGTCCACTGTCGTCCCTACTTTACGCTTTAGCTTCGCCGGCCGAGGGACAGGGTGTGCATTCCGGCCCTGCGTGGAATCGCTGTCCCTGATGGGGCTCGAGCTAGGATTTCCGCGTACACCGATGACGTATCCGCTTTCGTTCTACATCGTGTCTAAGGTGCTTGAACGGTACGAACAAGTCACAGGGACCAAGATTAACCGAGACAAGTCTTCCTGTTAAGTGACTGGAAGGGGGTCGATCTTCCGAGACTCTTTGATTGAACGGATGGTCCTGTCCGCATTCTCGGAGTATGGTTTGGATCTGGAGAAAAATTTGTCTGAAGTACAGTCAAAGATCGGTGCGGCGGCTCGGACTTGACGCCGAAGGAAGTTATCCGTGAAGGGCAGGAAGTAAGGGTCTGTGGTAACTGGAAGTGCCACCTATATCTTTCCTATTATCCTTTACTGTTTGTCGCTACTTCCTCTCTGTAAGGCGATCGAGCGCTTGCTATCCTCCGTTTTGTGGGGTGGGGGGCATAAGCATAAAGTCGACAGAGATATCTGTGCCCGATGTCCGTGTCATGGGGCCTGGGAATGCTGCACTTGGCCTCGAGGCTGACTGTCCTACGCCGCGCACTGACAGGAGATCCGATTCTGGCGGGGATCGTGAGGGAAGCGTTCCCTTTCCTTACTATAACTACCCCTCCCCATCTCAAGGTTTCAGTGCTGTCGTAATCCCCGGGAGCAATCGGATTTCATTTGCGCGTGTCGTTCGGTCCAGTAACCTTTCTCAGTCTAGGAGAATCTTCTATCGGGAACTAGTGGAGGAGGGTCGCGAAAGATCCATTACATGAGCAGCTCATGTCGGAGGAGGAGTTTCGCTCCTTCTGGTCTTGGGCACCACTGGCGGATTACCTCAGCTACACTGAGTTTTCGTTTACCTGGCGGCTGGTTCGGAATAGACTACCTCTCAATGACATAGCCTTGGTGAATTTATTGAAGGACCGGGTGGTTTAGTGCGGTTGAATTGGGACACGTGTGTTTATATTTCCTGCTAGAAGAAGGTTTAACTACAAAAAGATGGCGAACTAAAATTTAGTCCAACCGAAGATGAAAAGAAAACAAACAAATATATATATATATATATATAAACAAATTGCATATTTGTTCTTGTATGTTATTTCAATATATATTTGTTGATTAACAATTTGGAGCTATTGTTGTTTACTTGAATCATGTTCGTTGGGAATATCGTTAATATAAATAGTATTGGTCTATCTACAATCGGACACCTTTCCAATTGGTCACCCCGACGTTCCAAAAATAAATTTTTCAACCAATAGGCCTATACAAGTTTCTTTCGACGGCAAATTTTGTGCAAGCCAAAGTGGATCAAAGAAACCTTGAATAATTCTTTGATTGGGTAAGGTAAATAACCTTTTCTCCTTCTCAGACTTCGGCAATTAGCTTGAGATTCGTCTCCAGCTGTGCTGGTCGAACTCTCTGCCTTCGGGCAGGGAGGAACCCAGACGAGGCTTTGCAAAGTCTCCTCTGGGGTGGTAAACAGCTACCCGGCCCTGTGCATACAGGGTCTACAGGGTATGTTTACCCGAGCCTACGGTCTCGGTTTTGTCCCGCATTAAAAACGGCCTTGTGCTACATCCTGCCTCACGGGGAGGTAAGGTAAATACCCTTTTCTCCCTCTCCGACCCACAGCAATGTAGTTCAGGGGAGATGTCGCGTTTGAGGAAAGCGCTGCGAAACGTCATGACACGCACACACGAACGTACAAACATCGCACATCTACGAACATATACGAACATCCATTCACTCCTTTCTACAAGGACACAGAAACTTTTAAGAGTGAGATTTTCATCAGCAAACAGCACGCCGCCTCAGCACATATAATTTTCAACACAACTTCAATTCATCTCAACCGATTTCATCCCTCTTCAGTGAACGAATTTGAGCGGCAAGATACTTCAATATATTTATGCTGATTTTCAACTCGGAAGTGTTAAACTGAAAAACTACATTTTTAGTATCAAATACTACTCTTCGATTTTCAAGCCAAGACTACAATTTTCTCTTACTCAACAAGTTTCTTTGCTTAAGGTGAGTACCTTAAGCAATTCAACTAGCAGTTATAGGTAGATAACTTGTAGACTTGTCCTTTTTTCCTTACCTTTCAACCCTAGCAACAGAACAGTCTATATCTTACGCCTACGTACGAAACACTTCAACCAATTAAAACTGCACTAAGCGAAACAACCAATCTCATTGGTTCATCATTGAAAGTTCACGTGCAGAACGAAAATGCGCCAAAACTCAAGTGAGCCACCCTTGGACTTTCAAGCCTTATAAAAATAAACGCTGACCGCCCCAGGCAGTCAGTAACAAACACCCACGGAGAACTTGCCAAAATACTCCACGTCGCTCGAAATCACGATTTCCCGCGCAAAGATACATCATCGCTGACTCATTCCCGATCGAAAACTTAATCAACTCTGTGGATATCAATTCTCAACATTGCTTATCTAAAGTGAATCATATTCGCTACCTATTAAGTAAACATCAACGTACGAACGACTTAAAAAAACATTACATTACAGTTAAAGGTAGATCACTCTTAAAAACTCCTTCTACAAAAGACACTTAATATCGACAATTATTAATATCAACACAAACTTAAAAAGACTGTAAATGAACGAACAATTACAAAGAGAGATATTCTGAAATCAAAAAACCTCATACACATTTCGCCAACATAACATATACCAATTATCCTGCTTGTATATTGTTTTGAATTGTATATAAATGTTATATTAGTTTCTAATTGAATATGTCTCGTTCTTAATCGTATTTTAAATTTCGTTTATTTGTTGTGGATGCAGAAAGTCACGCAACCTACACAAATTCCTTCTGATTCTTTCAAGCATAATTAATAAATTCTGCACGTCCCCAACAAAATCCTACCGCATTTTCTTAACTAAAATATTTGTTAAAAACAGTTTGACTCCGAACTGATTTATTCATTACAAATCCTATATTATTCGCATATATTTTGAACACACTAAACAAGGACATTTTTACCTGCCATAAAAAAAATTGTGTTTGAAACTTTAAATTCTGCAACTCAGTCATTTCATCATTCAATCTTGTATATTGTTGCAAAATAAATGCTTTTCTTGTTGAATGTTATACTTCATATTTGACATTGCAATCTATATAATTTCCATCTGAAATACACCAGAATATTTTCCTTACTTGAAATAATAAATTTAATCATTTAGCTTTCAATTAAGAATGAAATCTTCAAGAATGCTTTTTCATTTAAAAATTTTTTTAAAACTTAAGTATCGAAAATTCAGTGGCGGTACCAACTTTTTGATACCTTAAACTGAAACACTATTATTTGAAAATATCATTCGAAAATTCCATATTGTTGTGGTATGTTGATAAGGATGAATGGATGGTTTGTAGATGTCTGTTTACGGCTGCGTGAATAACATGACCACATATTTGGCGTAAAATACTACAAAACATGATGTCATATCCACTAAAATATCAAATATAATATTTATAAACCAATCACACTCAAGAAAACACTTACATCTGTAGTGGGCCCGTGGCGGTTACGGTTTGTTGTGGGAATGGCGGTTGCCACTTGTTGTTGATAGAAGTCAGACGTAGAAGAAACGCAAGGTTCAGATACTCCTGCCCGCCGAGCCCAACTACATAAAAAGGTTGGACTTTAATTAAGTCCAAGGAAGAAGGAAAAGAAAGCAAACAAAACAAGACCGATAATATATGTATATACAAATATATATATTATTAACAAGTTACAATACATGGAAACAGTACAAAGGACGAAGCGTGTGTGAATATTCTGTATGTGCGTGCGTGTGTGAATATTCTGTGTGTGCGTGCGTGTGTGCATATTGTGCTTAGCGTGTTTCCACGCTATTCCTTGTTAGCGACTACATTTCGAGGTTGATAGTTGAAATCCTCTAGGAATAAGAGAAATTTACCTCGAGGTGTCAGTGCACAGGCCTGAAAGGAAAAAAGAGATCGAGGCGAAGTGTTATTGGCTATTTATAGCCAGGAAAGAGAGACCCCTGGTGAAAGGGTTACGAACTGAAGGAGGAGTTAACTCCGACACATCTTATTCTTAACACACCAATAAAATCATAGAATCAGACAGAATGTTTGTTGTATTATGTAGATACCGACCAAATATCGTGCGGACGTAGTAGAAGACATACCACGTGTCCTTTTAGGGCCAATTAGGAATAAATAAATAAATTCTGGAGCCGATTTTCTTACGAAAAGTGTATAAAAACATATGAAATCCGTTCCCAAACAGGATACACGCGGCTGTCACCAAACTCCACGCAACTCTCGCTTATGATCTCCACGACCTCATGTTAAAAGTGACAGCGTTGGCAAACTTCAGACTGAAGCAACACCGCTAACAGTAAGAAACAATTTCTATCTCTTGTATCCACTTTACTATGAACCACGCACACACGTATTGACGTTTTCATACAAACACACATATAACAACATTTTATATTGTTTTTCACATACATACACAAGGACAGTTTATATTTTATTTCAGAACTTTATTAACCCAAACAAAAAGACATTACTTTCCAATCTATCATCAATTGCTTGTATTCTTGTCGTTATATTTAATTAATGTTTATTTGTTGAAACTACGTTGTCTTTTCTACTGAATTTTATTCCTTCAATGAAAATCGTGTTATTATTCGAGACAGTCAAATTACGAGCGACCCTGTGACGATATTTTGTTAATGTATCGAATCCCGACACTCCAAATTTTAACATTCAACGAAAAACCGAGTAGAAGAATTCCTACAATGAAATACAAGAAGGAACAAAAATGGTTTTAAAAACATAACATTTGTATTTATTTGTGTATATTGATGTACATGCGTAGAAGTTAAAAATCTGTGGGTATTATGTCCTTTACTGTGAATATTTTTTATCTGAACTCACAAAAATTGAATTAATTACAAAGCTGAAAAATTATGAATAAACTGTACCTTTAGAAGAATGTTTCAAAGAGAAAGGTTCTTGTTGCTTGTTTGGAAATGTTCTTTATGTTTGTAATGTAGTTTGGAAAAGTTCGTACGTACGTGCGTGCGTGAATATGTTTTTAACGATGGTCGAGACGAGAATCCTTTTGCAACTACATCTTGTAGCGAGAAGAAAGAAGAAGAGAATGAGGCAAGAAGTCGCCCAATATTTAGGGAGAAGGACCCCTAGTGACAGTTAGAGAATTAAGGAGGAGCTAACTCAGACACTGTTATTAATGAAAATCGATGTGTTTTCGTTTGAAAACATTTGTTTCTAACTAGTTTCGAGAAATTATACAAAGTTATATTAAAGATAATTTTTTTTTTTTACTGATGAAAACTTTGAAAATAGAGTTGAAATTGACGCAGTTTACGCTAATTTCAATTACTTTTGATACACACTTTTATTTTAAAATGTAATGTGGTGTTTGAAAACATTCTAAAACACCTGAAAACAATTGATTTAAACTCAATTTAGGCATCTCACATGAAGTTAAATAAAAAAAAGTCTCGGTTATTACAAATTTATGAAAACATTCAAAATAGACTTGAAATTGGCGCAATTTACGCCAATTTCAGTTATTGCTTTTGATACCAAACCTGTTTATTTTAAAATGTAATTTGATGTTTGAACACATTCGAAGACACCTAAAACTACTGAATTCGATTTGTTTTTGATCCAAAACAATTGATTTTAACAAGTTTCGATAGCTTACACAAAGTTATAAAAGATTTGGTTTCCATAAAATTATGAATACATATATAGCGATTGCTATGTTTTTCACATCGTCATACACTCCAAGTCATTTTATTCGCCTGCGATTGGCCAAACATGAACGTCGATATCAGGAACAAATCGTCATATCAAATCCCCACCAAAGAATTTCACTGTACCTGACGGCCGTTTTCGTCATCTGCACGCTGATTTAGTGGGTCCATTACCGGAAGTACATGGATACCAATATATTCTTACAGTGATCAATAGATTTACACGATGGCCTGTTGCCATCCCACTTCAATCTACAACCGCAGAATCTGTCGCTAAGGCGATATTGAAATAATGGATGCCATCAGTGATAACGACAGACTGCGGTCCTCAATTTCAATCCACGCTGTTTAAGGAATTTGTAAATCTTCTTGGAGCGAAGCACATTTCAACAACGACATATCACCCTTGTGCTAACGGCCTCGTTGAACGCTTCCACCGGCAATTAAAGGGTGCGCTAACTAGCTCTAACGGCGACTACAACTAATCCTGGATGGATAACTTAACATTAGTTATGCTATCACTTCGTTCTCTATTAAAGGAGGATTTGCAATGTTCACCCGCAGATCTTGTGTCTGGCAAACCACTAGTGTTCCCAGGGCAATTTCTGACCGGGAATTCAACTTTAGAGCCTACTTCAACTTTCGTTCAGTAACTTCAGAGTAGGATGTCCACCTTGTCATTTACACCTCCTCGTTTTCAGATTAAGGACATATATGTTCCTTCTTTGAATAATTGTGATTTTGTTTTCGTAAGACACCACAAAGGAGCCACTGACATCCAGCTACTCAGGTTCATTTCGAGTTCTCTCTCATCATACCAAGTTTTTCACCATTCAGATCAGTAGTGGTCATTCGAACATCTCGATCGATCATCTTAAACCAGAGTTACATTGAGCAGAATGTTACTTTTGTTCTCATCATCAGCAGCAGCACTACCTAGTAGCACTAGCAGACTTCTGCAGCACCAAATCCTGACCAAGTTACAAAGAGGGAGGAGGATCCACTGACCTTCCAAATTCAAGATTAAAAAAAGTTTGCATTCCTTTTTTTCAATCGGGGGGGGCTAGTATAGTGATTGCTATGTTTTTCACACCGACATACACTCCAAGTCATTTTATTCGCCCGCGATTGGCTAATAAATTACTACCACCTTTGTATAATTATTTCGGAACATTTATCTCACAAGTGAACTTTCTTCAAACGGTTGATTACAATCAATCCACAGTCAAAGGGAAACAACTTCCTTCTCTTTATTCTACATTTTACGATTTTCGTGATCAGGCATTGCCATCCACGTCTTCCATTGCTCCTTCATGCTTTGTTTGAATGGTCTATTCAAAGACACATACTTAGGTTGCAATTGACTCCTTAGTTCACCAGGAATAACCGTTCTGTCTTCAATTCTGCCACTTTCTTTTTAGTAGAGTTTGTCCGATGCGCTCGGAAATGATCCCAAACCAGAAAAGAGGGCTTTCGCAATAGTCCACCACAACTGAAGACCAGCTTCGTCCATCCAGCCTTTTGGATGAACATGACCATAAACACCTTTTAGTATTTTATCTTTCGGTGTAGTTTTTCTCTTAAAAATCAGGAAAGGACATAGTTTTGTGTCATCAGCGCAACATGCAAAAATGGCCGTATAATGGGTTTTCTCATGGTTTGTGGTTTTTATTGTAGTCTTGGATCCCTTAATACAGTTTTGTTTGATGGAACATTAAACGTTAGTGGGACTTCACCCATATTTCCTATCATAAAATTATTGAAAATCGATATGGTAGCCATCAATATATATTGATTTCAACACGTTACAACAGTTTTCATAAGGTTACATTAGAAATTAAATGTTTTACAAAGATTTGAAATATAGTGTGATTTCCATGCAAAAGCATGCTGTTTTGGCTACTTTTTAAACGTTAAACACGCTTAATTGAAATTTTAAAATGCTTTGTGTAAACTTTAGAAAACCAATAAAATTATTGAAAATCGATATGGTATCGATCAATATGTATTGATTTGAACATGTTACAACAGTTTTCACAAGGTTATATTACAAATTACATGTTTACAAAGATATGAAATATGGTTAGATTTACATACAAATGCAAGCTGTTTTGGCTACTTTTTGAACATTAAACACGCTTACTTGAAAATTTAAATTTCTATTTTTCAACATTATAAAACCAATAAAATCATTTAAAATTGATATGGTATCGATCAATATGTATTGATTTCAACATGTTACAACAGAATTAACAAGGTTACATTACAAATTACATGTTTTACAATTATTCGAAATATAGTGAGTTTTAAAATCAATATATTTTGAACGATTACATATCGTTTTTCAATAATTTCATTGACTTTTTAATGTTTTCAAAACAGCTATTTCAATTTTGAAGCAAGCGTTGAAAACCTTGAAAAAGTAGCCCAAATAGCTTGCTTTGCACCTAAATTACTGTTTCAAACGTTTGTAAAACATAAAATTAGTAATATAACTGTGTTAAAAACTTTTCAAACTAGTTAAAATCAATATATTTTGATTGATTACATATCGTTTATCCAAATCTGTTTTCCTGCTACTCCAGAACGGATAACGGTGAGGACCCTTTTCGCTTTAGGAAAATTTCGAGGGTCCTCTACATCCATGTATTTCCCTGAAGTTTATTAGAGGTTTTATGTTTTTCACTTTTTTTGGCATACACTATAGCCTTTTCTTCAAGATCCTTCGAGACTCAGCACACGTCTTCCCTTGTATTGAATATGGGTTTTGATTTCATCTTCTTTTCCACTATTTGCTCTGGTGAATCAGATGATGGACTACGTTGCCTTTTTGTTTTTTTGAGGTTTATGAGGGGAATTGATGGGTGTTTTCTTTGGGAAAGGATGGGAGAAGATGATTTGATGCCTTCTACAAAACCAATCATGTGTGGTTGAAATTTGCTTAAGGACTTGAGACTTGGAGGAGGGATCATACACTGCTATTTTTTGCCAGGGAAAGACGGTGCCGAAAAAGAGATGCGAGTATTCTTTTCTGTGTCAAGTATTTTTGTTTTTAGAGATTCCTTGAGAAGTTTTAACTTTTCCTATTTATCAAAGGACGGCACATATCGGATCGTGTTTTGTCGAAGTTTCTCGGAATAGCTAGTCGAAGTGTCGCCCAGAGCACTGGTTGAGGGAGTGGGGCTGTATGTGTCATTTCCTGTTTTGGGTGTAGGACGAGGTCCCGCTGCCTGGGTCTTTCCTTTCGCCTTAACCAAGACCTGCCATTCCCACTATTCTTTATCCCTAACCGCACTAGCGGCGAGTAAAGGCTTTTCGAGGAATGGGGGCAGAGATTAGGATCCAACCGGGGATTTTCCACACCGGTCCTTATCGCAGGTGTAACCACTACAGTGGAGACGGATTGAACAGACTTGACCAAAGGGGGATTTGGTTGGGCGGGGGCCAGAACATCAGAGTCTATTCAAACTAGTTGAAATGAATATAATTTGAAGGATTATATATCGTTTTTCCATAATTTCATTGACTATATAATGTTTCCAAACAGTTATTTAAATTTTGAAGCAAACGTTGAAAACGTTGAAAGAGTAGTCAAAACACCTTGATTTTGCATGTAAATCATTATGTATTTGAAAACGTAATAAAACTTAAAATTTATAATATCACTTTGTCAAAACTTATGAAACTAGTTAAAATCAATACATTTTGATTGATTGCATATCGATTTTCAATAATGTCATTGATTTTCTAATGTTTCCAAAGAGTTATTTATATTTTGAAGCTAGCGTGTTTAACGTTGAAAAAGTAGTCAAAACACCATGATTTTGCATGTAAATCGTTATGTCTTTGAAAACATAGTAAAACTTAAAATTTGTAATAAATTTGTCAAAACATATGTACTTGTAAAAATCAATACATTTTGATTGACTGCATATCGATTTTCACTAATTTGATTGATTTTCTAATGTTTCCAAAGACTTATTTAAATTTTGAGGCTAGCGTGTTTAACGTTGAAAAAGTAGTCAAAACATTTTGATTTTGCATGTAAATATTTATGTATTTGAAAACTTAGTAAAACTTAAAAATTTGTAATATCACTTTGTCAAAACTTACGTAACTGGTTAAAATCAATACATTTTTTTGATTGCATATCGATTTTCACTAACTTGATAGATTTTCTAATGTTTCCAAAGAGTTATTTATATTTTGAAGCTAGCGTTGTTTAACGTTGAAAAAGTAGTCAAAACACTAAGATTTTGCATGTAAATCGTTATGTATTTGAAAACATAGAAAAAGATAAAATTTGTAATATCACTATGTCAAAACATATGTAACTGGTTAAAATCAATACATTTTGATGGAATGCATATCGATTTTCACTAAATTGATTGATTTTCTAATGTTTGCAAAGAGTTATTTATATTTTGAAGCTAGCGTGTTTAACGTTGAAAAAGTAGTCAAAACAACATGAATTTGCATGTAAATCGTTATGTATTTGAAAACTTAGTAAAACATAAAATTTGTAATATCATTTGACAAAATTTATGTAACTTGTTGAAATCAATACATTTTGATTGATTGCATATTTTTTTTACTAATTTGAATGATTTTCTAATGTTTCCAAACAGTTATTTATACTTTGAAGCTAGCGTGTTTAACGTTGAAAAAGTAGTCAAAACACCACGATTTTGTAATGTAAATCGTGATGTATTTGAAAACAGCTTGCTTTTGCACGTAAATCACTATGTATTTTAAAATTTGTAATATAACTGTGTCCAAACTTTAGAAACTAGTTAAAATCAATATGTTTTGATCGATTATATATCGTTTAACTATAATTTCATTGACTTTATAATGTTTCCACAAAGTTATTTAAATTTGGAAGTAAGCCTTGAAAACGTTGAAAAAGTAGCTAAAACAGATTGCTTTTGCACGTCAATCACTATGTACTTTAAAACTTTGTAAAACTTAAAATTTTTAATGTAATTCTGTCAAATCTTTAGA
>CAHIKZ030002238.1:300000-317653 GCA_903632075.3 Acanthosepion pharaonis | reverse complement strand
TGTCTATGAGAAAGTGACTGAAGTCGAGATGTCAGGTCAGAATCGATTATATTGCAGATCCTTCTTTGGATTTTGTCAAGAACCTTGAGATGAACAGCTGGGGCACCAAACCAAATATGGCAACAATACTCAAAGCACAGATGAATGGTAAATGTGTAGATTTACCTGTCTTGATAGAGTTCAAAAGCATCTACACGGCCTTGTGGGTGATGAATCATTTCCCATCCTACATCCCCTTTGCTGCAGACAAAAACTTCACAAGCCTCTCACTATTCTATCCTTATTTCCATGGCAACTGTTCTGACAAGTTACGTTCCTTAATCCCACCATCCCCGACATTTGCAACTGAGATCCACCATGCCACATACACAAGGAGGAATCATTCTCATTTCTTTCATATTCCATTAGTAAGGAAGAAGTTCCACTTAGATAGCTTCTTCTCAAGAGCTGCTGCTTTGTAGAACAGACTTTCAGCAGGATTCCCTCCCCCCTCCCGATTACAGCAATCTTAACCTCTTCAAGTTCAGGGTTAACCATTATCTTTCCTACATAGCCTCATGAACTGCACGTCTTGCCTTCTCTTACACTCATATACCTTGAGTGACTCTTATGCCTTGTATTGGATGAATATTAATATAAAAAAAAATTATTTTCAATGTTATTAAAATTGTATTATTTGCTCTTGGAGTCAACCTTACAGCCATATGTTGAAACTCCAGTTCTCATATGATCACCAAAGTTAAGCAACATCAAGCCTGGTCAGTACCTAGATGGGTGACTGCTTGGGAATACCAGGTGCTGTAAGCTTAAATGTGTAGGTGGTGTAATGGGAAATGGTTTGGAATTGGAAGTCAGGTATCTGTGTTTCAATTCCTGTCAGGTTCATTATATACACTTATATACAAATACCCTTGGTAAAGATAGTAAACCACCTTTTCCTGCCCCCCATCTATAGATTAATTAGTAGGACTTGTATCAGTAAAATCCTTATCTCCAAAACATTCTTACAATCTTGAAGTATTTTCTGGCTTTAAATAACCTTTTAAGAACATATGACAACTAAGTAAAATAATATTAGCATAGGACAAATTTTGGTTTCATTTAGTTTCTTTTATGGCATATCAACCTCAATGGCTTATTTAATGCTGGCAAGATTTTTATTGCTGGTAATATTTTTTTTATTTTCAAAAATGTATTGCTACGATTTTTTTTTTTTTTTTTTGTTCAAAAATTTATTGCTGGTATTAAAACCTATTTCTCCATGGAAGAGTTATGGGGGAAACAAAAAATTCTATCGCTAACAGACTCTCCCACCTATAATAAGTAGGAGTAGAGAGTCATTCGGTCAGAAATCGATGTTGGTTTGATCTGGCTGATCCGTTGAAAACTCTGCCTTCAGGCGAATTTAACCCGGATTAAAGTATGCTGAAGGGGAAGAGACTCTTTGGGGAGGTAAATGTTTTTTTACTGAACCCGTTTATATTGGTTCAGTGGGCATATTTTTGGCCCAGCCCACAGGCTTGGAGATCCCTGCGAATACACAAACCGCCTTGTCATGTAGTGTATGATGCCCTCGTGGGTGGGGGTGACTAAATATCTTCAGTCATCAAGATGTTGAAACAGTCAAATACAAAAGTATCATATTACAACTAGATTACTCATAGATTACCTATTATATCAAGTTCCTAAAGTTTTGTATGCCGAACCTATTTTAGGACCGACTTAGTACAAATACAAGCCTCCACTGCAAAATCACTCCACAACACACTTTCATAATGTTTTGACCCCAGTTTGGGGGTTAACTATTTGCCCATAGCCAGGACCCTAACAGGTGCTACCACCCCATGTCCGGGTGGACCTGGGAACATCAGCAATTAACAGGTGGTTCCACACACATCAAAACCTCCTGATCAAAGGCCTTGCTGTCAGATGTAGTTTGTTGTCTTACCCAGGATGCTGATGTAGTTTATTGTCATACCAAGGACGTGGACAAATTTTAGTAGATAACACCAAAATATTACATAGAACACAGTGCAAAGAAAAAGATTCAAAATTCTAGGGGCTATTATAATACAAGAGAAGCAGCCAACATTAAATGAGCTACCTTTCCCCACTAGAGATCATATATTGAAATGTTTGTATATATAGAAAAAAATACACATAAAAATTTCGTTTTGTCTGTTTAAATGATGTCACTTTGAATAACTTGAAATTGATTCCATTCAAAGGTACTTGGTGGTGGAGACAAAATAAATATGTACTTTGGTAAATTTAAGGAATCCATAAAACAACTAATTTGGAAATTTGAAAAAGTTAATATAGATAGACAAAATTTGTATACATAAAAGAAAGATTGTGTCAGTCTGTATGTTTGTTTGTGCAACAACCAACTGCATGTCTTTTTACGAAGAACAATTGGTGGAGAACACTAACTGATATATTAAAAAATTAATTAAAAAAATAAAACAAATTAATAAAGGAGAAAGCATAACCTAAAAAAGAAAAAAAACATAATCAAGAAGAATATTAAAAACAAACAACCTAAAATTGAATGACCAGTTACCGAAAATCAGCTCTGAATTGTTAAATACAAAGCCAATAAAAGTAAGACATTATTGAATTGGAAATGCTTTTAATCGCTTTTATGAATAATATATGTTAAAGTTAAGGATAATATTGTCTGAAGCCAAAAAAGTTTCCTGATGAAAATTGAATTTTTTACAAGAATTTTTTTTTTTTTTTACAATTTTTATTACAGTAATTTATAAAGTTGTTAAATCTTTTAAAATTCAGTTTCAATGTACTGTTATTAAGTAAAACTATTTTTACTGATCATAAATCTAAAAGCTTGTTACAATCTGCAAACGACCAGTATTTAAACAAAGAATTTTACATTGTTTCTGAATGTGTATAAACATGCCTTTTTTTTAAAGCTAAATGTGAGTATGTGACATAATAATAATTCTCTTTACCCACTCCTTTCAAATTTGGGCAAGCTGAGGAAAAAGATGTTAAGAAATTCATGAGCCTGTGTGAAATTTTCTTTGTATCAATGAAAACTTTGAGTTCATTGAGGTTGACTGGCAAGCTGAAGAAAAAGGCAAAACAAATTTGTGAGCCTATGTGAAATTTTCTTTGGACCAATGAAGACATTGTTTTTACAGAAATTATCTGTGGAACCTAGAAAAAGAAAGGAAAGAAAATAGCGCTTCTATGTGAAATCCTTTTCGGCATAAAATAAAGAAAAAAAATTAAATCAACAAGAGAAGTGCATCTAAAGTCATATGAAAAGTTTAATTTCTTTTCACACATCCTGCGTTCAAATTTTTGCCGGTGTCAAATTACTTGCTAATTATATTATCGGCCTTAACAAAGTGCTTGGCATTTCAAAGTACTTTATTTCAACTATCCAAGAAAGCTAAATATTCGTCATCATTACCATCCATCTTTAATCTTCTTGGTGTGGGTAAACCAATGGCTCATTTTAACGCCAAAGTCCCACGCTACTATAGAACATCAAACAAGACTTTGAGCAATTCAAAAAAAAAAAAGCAAATAAAAAGAGTTCTCCAAGGAAAGCTACGGAGGATACCGAAATACAGAAAGAATATATTTGCAGCTCAAAAGTGCACAAAATTCTTTACATCAGGCAGTTGAAACATCAGAACAAAGAGAAGAAAGATTGCAAGGCAAAAGAACCAGGATGGCTGAAGAAGATCAGAGACAGGAAAGGCTTCGGAAGGAAAGAGGTAGAGCAGCTGAAACTCCTGAGCAAAGACAGGAAAGGTTTCGGGTAGCCAGAGCTTGGTCTGTTGCTCACAGAGCAGCTAAGACTCTTGAGCAAAGATAGGAAAAATTGCAGGCTAATAGAGTTAGGTCTGCTGCTAGAAGGGCAGTTTAGACTCCTGAGGAAAGAGATGAATGACTAGAAGCTGATAGAGCTACATTTGCTGCTAGCAGAACAGTTTAGACTCCCAAGGAAAGAGATGAAAGACTAGAAGCCAATAGAACCCAGAGGGTTACTCACTGATCAGCTGAAACCCCTGAACAAAGGCAAGAAAAGCAGCAGGTTGGTAGAACTAGGATACAGAGAAAAGTTGCCCTTACCTGGGAGCAGTGGCACCGTGCTGCCTTTACCCATCAGCCAGAGCATGACTATGCTTCTGAAAAGAAACTGACAATAGTCTCTGTCTAAAGTCTATGGTAAATGTAAAGCCAAGAAGTCTGAAGGAGGAACTCTTGGAATGTGTCGTTAGAGTGACAAACTCAGGTTTCCATTATTAGACAATCTGCCACATCTTTTGAAGCTTCTTCTTGTAGGCACCACTCAAGAGTCAAAACACTTTTTGTAAAATATTCGGAAGTATAATTCTGCTTTTCAAATGATTTCATTTGGGGCTAACATTATTAGAGAAGGTTTCGTGCCTACTTTTAAAGTGCAGGGTCAGGTGTAGATTAGATCCCCAGGGCCACCAACAAATGAAGAGCCATAATTTCTTCAGTTATATTTTGTTGGCAACTTCCAAGAACAAGCAGCCAGGCATAATTCTATTTCTCCTGGCACCAGACACAAGCTTACACTGAGACTCCAAGCGATAATACATTGTAGAAATAGCTATGTCAAAATGTTCTCTGGAAAGTGCTTCTACTCACAACTTTAATATGATCATTGATACAGACAAGCGACCTACGTGACAGTATTCAGGATAGTTTAATGAACCTTCCTGTAATTAAATAGCAGTGGCCCTCCATGGTGACTAACATAACAAGAGAGACATTGTTCTAAAGCAATGGGACAGTTTAGGAAGCTTCAGTTTCCAATATGAGTAAGTTTTGTTATGTCTATTAACAAAGCCCAAGGTCAAACTCTGTCAGTTACTGAACTACAGTTAGAAGAATCCTATTTCTTTCATGGGGAGTTTTATATTGCTTCTTCACTTGTGTAAAGTAAAACCAATTTATTTATGGTCCAAAAGGAAAGACGAAGAATTCTACCAGTGAATTTGAAGTTATATTATTGTTATAGATTTATTTTTAATGTTTTAAATCCTGGGCAACACTGGGTAACTCTGCTAGTATATATATATATAATCGACTCTCCCATCGAGATTCGATGTATGAGAGTCAAGCAGATCAGTTTCCAGAAAACCGACAGCCCAACACCGGCACATGAGATTTGATTATAGTGGTGAAGGCCTCATGCAGGACCATCCACACTTTTTGAAGGGACGAATACAGAGACCTGGTGCACTACGTGCCACAAGGTCCCCAAACGACCCTCCGCAGGTTTTGAATTCAGAGTTGTCCTTCTCCTAGACCAGTTGCCATCCAAGGCTATAGAACCCAGTCTGTCCTGCTATTTTACCCATAGCTGGAGGGAGAAGAAGAGGATTCATACCTTTCCCAAGGGTATTAGCACATAAGTGAATGTAATGGATTCGACTGGAATTTGAACTCAGCTCTGCGATTCCTCAATCCAAGCCGCTATCCATTACTCCACCATGCCTCCTATATATATATATATATATATATATATATATATATATATTTTTCTTAATAGAAATCTTGTAATATTATAAACTATACTTGTTTAAAAAAACCTTCTGGTTTATTGATTTGCAAATAAACAAGCCAACACCAAAGGGGAAAAAATTATAAAAAAGAAAGAACCAAGAACATGGACGCGTTAACCAAAAATAATTGTCAGCATACACATTTTAAAGCCCAAAGAAAAAAAACCCTGATGCGAATCCAAAACAACTAAATAAAGTGCTCAATACAATGAGTATATATAGACCTAGTTAAACCTAGAGAGCCAGACAAACTACAAAGGTTTCACCTGTAGATCATCAAAAAGGAAGTGTGGCTCTTCTTTGACGAAGAGGGGAACCTTGGTAGGTTTGTCTGACTCTCTAGGTTTAACTATATATATATAATATATATATATATATATATATATATATATATATATATATATTCAAACAACAAGTTTTTTTTAAATTCCACCAATAAGATGTTACCTTTTTTTTATATCTTTTTCAATTTCTGAATGTGTTGTACATTAGAATTGAAATTTTGATTAAATTGTCCAAAGTTCCCTTTTTTTTTTTGTTATATTTAAGTACTTTCAATTATCACAGTCATTGTCAAGAACTGGGTATTATCAGTATGGTCAGCCACATTTTAATCTAAAAATGCTAGAATTGAACCAAATTTAAATCTTGCTTACCATACTATTCATATGATGACTAAATTGTCCATTATTTCCATTTAATGTTATATTCAAGTGTTATAATCTTTGTCAAGATAACATCCTCTTCTTGACAATGACTGATTAATCTGCTGAATTTGTGGACTCTTGTCGTTTGCTTTTCAAAGCATTTTTTTTAAATGTTTTATTTTAAAATGTTATTTGTATTAAATGTTATTTGAGTCATAAATAATTTCTGTTTTTGTTTAACTTCATTCATCAAAATATTACAATTAGTTTCCCAAAAAACATGATTTATTTATGACTCAGCCTAATATTTAAAAAAATATTGTTCTTTTTGTATTTTGAAATGTTATTTGCTCTTTGAAGCATGTTTTTAAAACATATATTTAATAAAAAATAAAATTCTCAAAATATTTTTTTTCTCTTGATTATATTTTCAGACCCCGCCTGCATCGAAGAAAAAAGATAACCCTTACAGTGGATATGGTACGTTACCTAAAGATCGTCATAAGGATGAAGAGATCATTCATTACAGTCTTCCCCAAACTGGGGAAGACTTTATTATTTCTCATGAAATCATCGATAAACGGAAGTTGTTCAGCACCCAACTTAGGTGAAAGCGAGATGTCTTGTTTTTGCCTGCATTTGGTTTGCATAATGGCTGCATGAAGCCACATTTAGACGTCCTAAGGTGTAACCATGGCACGTACAGAGTGGCCAGTTATTATAATAATAATAATAATAATAATAATAATAATGCATGTCTTCCTCTTGATATATTTTTTTTTATCTTTGGTCATTGAGAAATGGTACCTGTAGACTGGAAACATTTCCACAGAATCCTAAAACATGGCCAGTTTTTCACTACTATATTGCTATCTAAAATGTTCAAAAGAGTTTACTTCCACTTGCTCAGATATTTACAGCTAGGACCCCCCACCATGCCATGTTCACGATGGCAGACCATCACTATTCCCTTCGTGTTCCTTTAATAAGGAGCAAATTCCACTCAGCCAGCATCTTCCCCAGAACTGTTACTTTGTGGAACAAACTCCTGAAAAGGTGCTTCCCTGACAATTACAATCTTGGCTTCTTTAAATCCTAAGGTTTAAACATCCTAAGGCAGTGCACCTCAAAGAGTACAGTGCACCTCATAAGTTTGGTGGAAGAGGATAACAGGTGAAACAAAATGATTGAAAGACAATCAAAGATTTAGAAACAATTTCAAAAAATTCATATGCCAAAAATTATTATGATTCCAAAATTTAAAATATTATTATGGATTACTTGTATCCCAGTATAAATAGTTATAAACAATTATAATTATTATATTATAAATAATTATTGACCAATTTTATCATTGTTATATTTTTGCATTGTATTAAGAATATAGTAACTAGGTTTGCAAATTGGCGAAGAGAGAGTTATCAATGATAATGTTCTGACTTTAAATCTGCAGTTATCTCCCTTTAATCCCCCTCTTTTTTTTTTTCTAATGTACTTGTGTTCCAAGAGGAAACTAGTTTGGGAACCACTGTCCTAAGGTGTAGCCATGGAACATACAGAGTATCCAGTTATAATAATAATAATAATGCACATATCCCTGATTTTTTTTTTCACCTTTTGTCATTGAGAAATGGTATCTGTAGACTGGAAGCTTGGACATTTAGAGCTAGGATCCGCTCTGCCATGTTCATGGTGACGAACTGTTATAATGCTCGTATAGTTTCATAGCACTGGAACAAAAGATTAGTAAAGAAAGAGTTTAATCACATTAACTAATCATACAATAATAGTGAATACCGTAGTTAGTGTGGTAATGTGTATGACTCAACAATGCAACACTTTGCAACCCCTGGTTCTATGAGTTGACATTAACTAGCTAGGACACACATTGCCATGTTGAGAGTGGAAATTCCCTTTGTGTTTATTTTAATAAGGAGCAAGCTCTACAGAGAAGTGTTACTTTGTGGAACAAACTCCTGAGAGCATGCTTTCTTGACAACTACAATCTTGGTCTCTTTATGTCCAATGTCAACAGATATCTATCCTACATATCCTCATAATATACACTTCTTACTTACTCCTTCCCTCTCCCTTACAACAATTTCACTTAGTAACCCTCTGCCTTGAGTGGCTCTTAGGCCTCCTACAGGTGAATTAACAGTAAGTGAAAAAATCCTACATGAATAAGGAGATCTGGACATTTAAAGAATGAAACTTTATGTCCAGTAAACTTGTCATTCCTAAATTTCATACTTTTATGCATTTTATATCAGTGTTTCTTAACTGGTGCATCCAGACACAATAATGTTCTTAGAGAAAAAAAGACGCACTCTCCAGATCTAGAAGAATGCAGGTTTGAATTCTGCAGAACCCTTTTTTTTTTTTTTTCCTCTAAGATTTTTCGGATATTCAGGCTGGTAGACAAGAATAAATAAATATAATGTTTAATAAATAAACGGATCGTCTACTCAAATATGAGTATCCACTAAAAATAATGTTTAAGAAATAAAAATCTCTTGAAATAATAAATAAAAAAAAAATGCATCCCTTTCTTTAGAAATTGTTTTGTTTACATTAGGATACAAAACTGAGCAGATATGTCAATTTCAAGAGTCGGAGAAAAATCAGTGTTTTTAAGGCACTAATGTGAATGATCATTGATGCAAAGAAATAAAGATATGGATTTTTTTTCCCTAAAAATGCAGGTTTAATTCGTGTCGGAGAGTGCATATCTCTTCTCTAATAAGACTTCTTGAATATTCAGGTTGGTAGACGAAAATAAATAAATATACTGTTTAATAACTAGACAGAGCACCTACAGAAATAAGAGTATCCAATAAAAATAATATTTTATGTAATATATATATATATATATATATATATATATATATATGTGTGTGTGTGTGTGCATAGTATAGTGGCTCTTGGCTCGGAAAGTGGGAGCAGCATGGTGAGTTCAAATTCCAGCCATGATAGTTGCATTCACTTTCACACAAATACGCAAGGGTATGAATCTGTTTAGTAAGGGAAGACTAGGCTCTCTAGTCAAAATTAATTTTTAAAAACTTGCCGCTTAATTAATTATTAACTTTGATAAGACTCGTTCATATTCTGATTTTGTGGAGACATTTGAACGCATTGGTTTTGTAATCTATAATTATGACCCAAATCGTCATTTGTTAACAATAACCTAGTTTGACACAAGGTCATAAATACAGAGCTTCAAGTAAGGATTGAATTCAGTACACTAGTAAGGATTAAGTAGACAAGCTCACTACCAATTACTTCCCAAAATGATGTCCAGTAGTTATTTACTAAGTTTGGCACAAGGTCATATGCATGGAGTGCTCAGTGAGGATTGAATTCAGTAGTAATGGCTAATCAGATTAGCTCACTAACCATTACATCATGAAAAGGTTCCCATTTGTTATTTACTAAGCTTAGTTTAGCTTGGCACAAGGCCATAAGTATGGAGCACCTTATTAGGATTGAAATAAGTCTCCATTCATAATGATTAACTAGGCTAGCCTCATTAACCATTACCCGACGAAGAGATGCCCAGATTTTATGTTGAATATGATGTAGTAGATGTAATTTACACTGTTTAATACAAGAAATAATATGATTAAAAAAGTAAAATTTGTTAATTCCTTTTATATATATATATATATATATCCAAAGAAAGGTCTTTAATGTTAATAGTCCTGCCTGACCTGGCATCTTGACTTTAGTCACTTTCCCACTGCCGTAACATGGCTACCCTCTGTCTTTTCTATCACCACACTGCACCTCCTTAGTCTCACATTTTCCACCTACCTGAGGTGGAACAATTACATTGAATCAATAGCTGCATCTACTGCAAGGAAAATGGGTTCTCTGTCACGCTAGAAGGTTTTTCTCATCTGAACCCATCCTTCACATCTACAAATCTACCAATCGTCCATGCATGGAATACTGTTGTCATATATGGTCTGGTGTCCCCGCTGTTCATCTCGAGGTTCTCGATAAAATCCAAAAATGAATATGCAATGTGATCTTCCTGACTTAGGGTCTCAACTCCAGTCACTTTCTCACTGATGTAATGTGGCTTCCCTCTGTCTTTTCTAGAAATATTTTACATGGCATCTGCTCTGACAAGCCATTTTCACTGGTGCTCTGACTGCATGAATTTAAGCGTGCTACTAGGTTGGCATCTCAGTCTCAACCTTTTACTATTAAAACAGTTAAATGTAACTGCCTTTTCTACTCCAACAGCTTCTTGCACTTCCCAATAGTGGAACTCCCTTCCTCTTACTTGCTTCCCTGATAACTATAATCTTCAAAAATTTAAATGTAATGTCAATCAACATCTTCTGTTGCCTTGACCCCCGCCCCCTGTTCTTCCTTTTATCCTTCTCCATTCTTCTTTTTATATTTTCCTCAACCTCCCTCCCCCCAAATATCCCAATCTTTTCCATTAATTGGGGTGAAATGCCCCAAAATATAAAAAGTAAATATTTTACTTTGCTTAAAAAAAATGCTTAAAAAAAATACAAAAATTTCATGGCAGTTATTCTAATGAACTCTCCTCCTCATTATCTCGACTGCATGAATTTAAATGCAGTACTAGACTGGCAACTAGGTCTCATTATTTTACTGTTGAAATAACTATAAATAACTACCTAATAGTTTTTCTTTTACAATTTTGTGGAACTCACTTCTTGCTTCCCTGTCACCCATAATCGTCAAAAATTTAAATGTAATGTCAATCATCATCATCTGTCTTCCTGAAATCTGTTCTTGTCCTTTCTCCTCACTAAAGTCTTTTCATTCCCTTCCACTCCCAGTAACCCCATTGCATCGCATTATTGCCTTGCTTGGGGTGAAATGATAAAAAAAAATGTGCACATGAGAAAAAGAGTATAAAAGATGACTTTGGCTGATGTAAGGGATGAGGAATACCATTTCTCAAGAACTGACCTTTTTTTTTTTTTTTAAAAAAAGAAAACAACTTGTTTGCAATTTTTATTTGCTTCTACTCTGAAAATTCCACTGATTTAGAAGCCAAAATCCTTTGGATGGCTAGCTAGACCTTAGACAAGTCTTTTCTCTGCTTTATTTACTGTGAGCTGCCTCTGTTTTGATCTGGCCTTTTGAGACTGGATCAAACACAAGGATGGTTGGCTAGATCTTAGTCTTTCTCTACTTTATTTACTGCAAGCTGCCTTGATCAGTGGTCTAGCTAGTTGATTAAATAACAAAGGTTTGATCTGACATTTTGAGTCTGGATTAAATCTAAGGATGGTTGGCTAAACCTTGGACAAGTTTTTCATGCACACATGCCTGGTATAACTGTGTGATTAAGATGATGAATTCTTTCGGTAAAGAGTTTTCTGCTTTTGTTCATGGTTTGAATTTTAAAATAGCTTTTCTTTCTTTTCTTTTTTTTTCTTTTGCTGTTTTGCATTGATGAGATTTTGAGATGTTTTGTTTTATGAATTGTATGTACAGTTATTATTTCTTTGTTTAATCCAGTAAAAATCAATTCCTTTCTCTGGAATAGAAAGTGGTCCATTTTGATCAATACATAATTTAGGTCATGTCTTTTAAAATCGTGTCCATTTCGAAGGCTATAATGTTTAAAGTTAAAGTATTTAAAAGGTATATTTCAAATTAAAATAAGTTTTCATTAATTCAGTTTGCTAAAAAGGAAATTTTTTTTTTAATCATTTTACCCCAAATAAGGCAATAGAGCCACTAAGATGCAACAGGTTACTGAAAGTGAAAGAATATGGGAAAATAAAAACATTATTAGCAAGAAAGAACAATGAATGAATAGGAATTAAGATGGGAGAAAATGATAATTGACTTTGCATTTAAATTTTTGGAGATCAAAATTGACCGGAAAGATTGAAATTGAAAGAGAGTTCCACAAGCGAGAAGTGTGAAAGAGACTGTTAGCTTAGAACTTATAGTTATATCTAGCCATTTAAATTTTAAAATTATGAGACCTAGCTGCCAATCTAGTACTGCACTTAAATTCTTCAAAGATGTAATTTCTGGGATGAGGAGTTATTATTTATGATTGGACTAATGTCCTCATCTTTGTTGTTATGATCACCACCTTTTGGACTCCCATTGGTGTGTCACATCAGGTCCATCACGATATGATAATTTATCTCTAAATTTCTGAGATGAGGTGGTATCATTATATAATAACATGAATAGATAATTGAGGAGTTGGTAAAGAGGAAGAGCTGACATGGCAGACTTCATCCCTAGTATCATCTACCTACCTACCTTCATCTTCATCATCTTGTGGCCTCAGCCGAGATTGAACTCATCAATACTTTGATTGGTGTAGTTCATAATCTTGTCAAATAGAATTCTTGATGCTTCGCTAGGGCTATCAAGGGTGTTTTTATAGTGACACCAACACTAAATGGATTGCCAACCAAGGCTCAGAGAGACTCCATTCACCCTCCTCTAAGAGCAGGTTTGAATTCAGAGTTTTCCTGCTCCTAGACCAGTTGCCATCCAAGGCTATAGAACCCAGTCTGTCCTGCTATTTACCCATAGCTGGAGGGAGAAGAAGAGGATTCACACCTTTCCCAAGGGTATTAGCACGTAAGTGAATGTTATGGATTCGACTGGAATTTGAACTCGGCTGTCCATTTCCTTAACCCAAGCTGCTATCCATTACTCCACCATGCCTCCTACCCTACCTACCTATTCTTATTTCTCAACATGACAGTTATCTTTCATGTTCTCATGTAATCATGCAGCCCACCCTTGCCTATTTTTTGGTGCACACCAACAAGACCGAGAATCAGAATTACAATGTGGTTTAACCATTGGCTGTTTGGTGGAAAACTTGGGAGTGAGGGTCGCATTGAATGTTTATACTAAGACTCAATGGAAACAGAGCTATCAAGAAAAGAATTCAATATCGCCTGATTCACACTCCTCTCTAGTGTTTTGAACAGGAGAAGAGGTTTATCTCTTGTTTCCTCTTTAGGATTAAGTTTCTGGTTCCTTCTAAAGTTTTTTTTTTATTCACTTTCACTCCCAGTAGCCCCTTGCACCTTATTGGCATTATTGCCTTGATTGGGGTGAACTCCCTGAGGGTTAAAATACATGTGAAGAAAACTGAAGAACACAATAGCCGAAATATAATAACAAAAATGAGGACATTAGCCAAACTATAAATATTGAAGATAATGAGTTTTTTAGGGCTGCAGCTGTAGCCCAGTAATAACTTCTAATAAGTCTCTATTTAATGGCATATAAGATTGTTTTGCCAGAATTTACATTAAATATTCCAGTATTATGGATAGGTACAAGTACTAGTAGTCTATGGCATCTGGCTAAACATTAGCCTACCAGATACCTCAAACTTATATATAAACTTCCCTTAGTTACATTTAATATTCCAATATTATGGAATTAGGCTAGGTACAAGTACTGGTAGTCTGTGTGTGTGTGCATATATATATATATATATTTATATATATATATATATATATATACAATGAATCATTCATACAAAAAAATAAATTAGTAAAAGTTAATGATATAAAATGGTGAAATAGCATAAATTAAAACTATAATTTTATCACACACACATACATACATTTTATATATATATATATATATATATATATATATATATATATATATATATATATATAGTGAAAAATGAAAATTTTATCATATATATATATATATATATATATATGATAAAATTATGGTTTTAAAGTATTCTATATATATATATATATATATATATATTCTCAAATTCAACAAATTTTTAACATTATTTTAATGGATACATATATTTGAGTAAACACTTCATTTATTTTTTTATTACATGCCTGAATATTTAAATATTTGAAAAATCTTATTAAAAAAATATGTGCCCTCTGACTGGATTCAAACCTGCACTGCCCTTTACAGAATAAATAACATTTAAAGTGATAAATAATATATATATATATATATATATATATATATAATCGATAATGTCAGGTATATGAATAACTTTGTGTTTGGACCTAACATGTGATCAGTGACAAAGTTCTGGAAACAATGGCAACAAAAAGGTCACTTAAGCATAACATCAGGAAGAGGTAGTTGAAATTTCTAGTTACCATAATGAAGAAAGAGGGCTTGGAAAATTTGTCACTCACAGGACTGATTGAAGGTAAGAAGGTCAGGGGAAAACAACGCGTAACATATTTAGCGAGTTTGAGTGAATGGATGGTGGAGCAGGGTTTGGGAGAGATGGCAAAAAGACAAAAGTTATTAAAAGCTAAAAAGGGCAAGAACTTGTGGAGAGCCATGACCATCAATGTTCTGAAGCAATACAGATACATAGAAAAAGAAGAATATTTATGGATATGTTAAAGATTTTCTTTTTTGCAGCGTATAAGTTGAAAACAAGATTTTTTAACTCAAAATTCTTCAATTCATTTCATGCCTTTATATATAGGTCAAACCCCTGACATTCAGTAGGCTACCAGTGGCCCAAAACTTAGGCCTACCAGTAAATGAAGTTAGGCCACAGTATACAACATCCTGTGCCAAAACTAAATAAGGTCACACCACTTACCTGTATATTGAAACACTATCTGTGTTGTATAGCAAACATCTTCCAATACACACATATATTGTATTGGTAGAGCATTTAGTGAACGAGATAATCAGGTACTTCAAAAAAAAAGTTTGTGTTTTGTGTGCGATCTGCCGAAGAAGGATTACCAAAAAGTAGTCAGCAAAAATCTTATTAGCCGAAAAACGGAAACTTACCTCATCAAACCCAAGCGACAGCGCATTCGTGTTTATTCTCTGACGGAAAAAAAAAACAAGTCCGTCGCAAAGAGATGAGTCGCTATAAGAGTATATTGATATGCAAATTACAGAGCATCCTATCCCAGCTGTCGACAAATGAAAAAAAATAGGTTCTGCCGATAAAAGCAGTTGGTGTTTTTGACTTTTTTCGACTTTTTCTTTCGGGCATTTTTGGCTTTTAAAATGATTTGTTTGTTGGAGAGTGAGTTATTTTCCTGAACAAATTTGCTTTGAGAACGCTTACAGTTCAAATTTGTCAGGTCATTGGAAACACATTAAAGTCAACATCAACTATACAATATTAATACCATAGGTTACACATCATACCAGGTGTTTTTTTTTTATAGTACTGCTACATAACGTATGTTATTGTAAAATGCAGTATCACTCATCCGTCATTTGCATGAGCTGTTGGATGTGATGTGATATAGAATACTATATTTTTGTTACTATTTTATTATTTTATATGTGTTAATATGGCAAATATGTTCACCAAAATATTAGTGGGATATATTTGAGGCAGTCTGCTGGAGGTATGGTAAGTGGTATACAGTAATTGTTAAGACTGCTGTCCCACTTGTTTACAACTCTCTGGTAAAGGTTTATATTTTATGTAAGTCAACTCCTAGTTTTAGAAAGGTTTTTATAGAATTGAAAACTTGTACACTGCAATTTACAATACTTACCTGCAACAGGCATGCTCGGAAATTTATAGTAATTAGAGCAGTAAATAAAATTTTGTCATGATGTTTGGATGCATGAAAAAAAAATAAATTGCTATTTTACTTTGTAACTTTTTTTATCTTTTGATTGCTATTTTCCTCCCCAAGTGTTTGCCAATAACAGATATGCTAGCAAGAACCATAGCAAGAGTATGGTGCATTTTGTAAAGTTTAGAATAGCATGCCTAAGCATCCATATATAATCTACAAGCTGAATCTTTCAAATCTAGTAGTAACTAGTCGTGGTTTAGTTAGCTTGAAACAGTGATTTTAATCTGACAGTTTGTAGGTGTGAAATAAATTGGCATCTGAAGGGAAGTTTTGTTTTTCTGCCCTGGCATCAGGTAATGATTAACATGCCCAGTCTTCGTTACGACTGAGTAGTGAGTTTGGTCCTCACTGAGTGTCCTATACAGAATTCGACATTAAATAGCCCAACAGGGGTTGACATGTCATAAAATCATCCAACCTGACCAAACCTAAAAATAATAATAATAAAAGACAAGACTAATATCACCATCAACACTATTACTACCACTACTACTACTACAGTAGTCGCCATCCTTTTTTTTGTGTTTGAGTGATGGAACTTTGTTTGGACTTCTTGCTTCCCAATAAACTTTGATCTTCAAAAATTTAAATGCAATGTCAATCACTATCTACTATCTTTTTAATTCTCATTCTTTTATTGTCCTCTCTCCTTAATAGTAGTTTTTCTCATATTCTCTAATACTCAGTAACCTCTTGCATCTTAGTGGCTTTATTGCCTTGCTTGAAGTGGAGTAATTTTAAAAAAAAATAACGACTATGAACTATGGTAGACCTTCGGTTCCACAATTTATAGTTATAGACTAAGATCATTCTTTCCTCAGTAGCAAACCCATTTTGTAATCTGTCTCTAAGAATTGACCTGCTTACAGGAATATGTTTAAAAAGAATAATTTGCCCAAATATAAGGCTAAGATAGTGTTTGAAATGTTGTTACATATGGTAGTCAGCTTTTTAAGAATTCAATACATTTGATCATTTTAAAATCTCTTTTTGCAATTTCTTTAAGTGAAAAACAAAATGCATCCTGCGTATGACAATAAATTACATCTGGCAGCAAGGTATTTGATTGGGAGGTTTTCAGGAGTATGGGACCACCTCTTAATTGCCATTGTTCCCAGGTCCACCCTGACTTGAGGTGGTGGCATCTGTTGGGATCCCAGTTATCGGCAAATAGTCAACCCTCAAAATGAGGTCAAAGCACTATGAAAGTATAAAAATAGGTTTTAATAGTAAAATTTCCAGCAATAGATTTTAATAATGAAAGATTCCAGTAATAGATTTGAATGAAAAAAAAATCATTTCCAGCAATAGATTTGAATGAAAAAAAAAATCATTTCCAGCAATAGATTTGAATAAAAAAAAATCATTTTCAGCCATAGATTTGAATAAAAAAAAATTCCAATACATTTAGCTATATATTTTAATAGTAAAAAAAAATTCTAGCAATAGATCTTATTAGAAAAAAATACCAAAGCTCTCAAGAAAATGAAATTTTGGCATTAAATGATCCGTAAAGAGTTGATATGTCATTAAAGAAACCAAACCAAACTAAAAACAAAATGGAAGTATGCAAAATGTATGTACTTTATTTTCATTATCCTCATTTTTTTTTCTTCATAACATTCCTTTACCTTTGTATTATTTTATTGTTTGAACCCCTCTGTCTCAATGTTGTGCGTGTGTGTGTATGTGTAAATCTCTGTGTTATAAAAAAAATTTTGAATGAGTTTGATTTTTGCCGATACCTTTCGTATGCTTTCTCAAAATATCCTTCCTCTCTTTTTACTTTTTTAAAAATAATTTTCAACATTTACTGCTTTTGCTGTTGTTA
>CAHIKZ030002238.1:277500-292500 GCA_903632075.3 Acanthosepion pharaonis | reverse complement strand
ACCCATTGAGGTTGATATCCCATAAAACAAAACAAAACAAATCAAACCAAACCTCTGCCCATCTTGCCTTCAGTATTTCCTGTGAGAGTAAAAATTCTCTAACGTCTCTTTCTTCATTATGTGTCCGAGAAATTTCACTTGTCTCTTTTTAACTCTGAAGTACAAGCGTTCTTTTTGCTCACATTTTCTGTGCAGTTTCAATTTGTAATATCTATATATTTCATCAACATCATCTTTTATGAGCAATGACCCTTCAGGATATGGGTAATCATGGCTCTCCACAGCTTTCTATCCTTTGTAGCTTTGAGGCGTGTTAATCCCTTGATCATCCCTCCCTGGTCTACTATCCATTTATATAAAAAAAAATTTTTCTATATTACCTGTGAGTGTTAAATTCTCCAAGTCCTCTTTCTACATTATGTGTCCATGAAATTTCATCTATCTCATTACAACTCCAAAGTACATGTCCTTTTTGTTCCCATTTTATTTAAAACTGTTTCTTCTTTTACATGCCTCAAGGATGTAGGTGATCATAGCTCTCCACAATTTCCTATCTTTTTTTAGTCTTAAGCAACTTTTGTCCCCTTGATATCCCTCCTAGTCCTTGTTCGGCCATACATTTACAAAAGTTAATTATATATGTTACTTGATGTTCCCTTCTGCTCCTTTTTGTCATCAGTGTGTTCAAAACTATCCAAGCGCTCCATCTTCATTGCGTGTCCTGTTTGTTCACATTTTTCTTAAAGCTTCCCAATTATACACATGTTTTGTCCATGGTATAAGATATTTCATATTTTATGGCAAACGCGTGTCAGTACAGATGCAAAAGAAGCCTCGGATTGTGTTCAGACATGTTTGTCAACATTAGCTATGTAGAAGCTATGTAGAACATGGCTGCCTCCTTGTGTCATCTTGTAAAAGCAGGCCAGCTATTCTACCTCATTTATTAGAGAGTACCTAATACAGCAGGTGGGTTAGTCTACTAGAATGGATCTGCCCAACACATTTGCATGAGTGGACTCTATTTGCCAATATATCTGTGGGAGGTAACGCAACAACTCAACTGATGATAGCAGGTAGGAACAAAGAACCGTGAGGAGGGTGACCCAAAAAAAACCCCGGTGTCGTACATCCAACCTTCTCACGAGCCGAAAGCTCTCTCCTCCGAAACAGCAAAATGCGCCTGCTTTATACAGCTGAGGACCGACCATGATTTGCATGCGAATGACGAGACAACGAGATTTCGCGTTAACTAACCGAGACCACCTGGCATAAAATATGGTCACCGCCATTTTGGTTCCTTTTACCACTGGAGAACTGAAGTTTGCACACCGCACAGATTCGTAGGTGTTTCCGAGGTAAGCCATTTTCACAATTTTCCCCACAATATCTCTCCATCAAATCACTCAGTGGGGTTCAACTTGAAGTGACTACACCTGACTACTTGTGTGTCAGACCACTTGCAAGCTAACCAATATTCTACGAGCTACATTCAGGTTTTCCCATTGGCAGCGGGACAGTTTGGCATGTCTAGCTAGATACAGGCCTCTCTGCAACTGGTAAAGATCTGGATCTTTGTAACATGCTTCATGCCTATAAAAGCAGGGGGAAACAGCAGTCGGCAGTTAGGAAGACACAGTGTCTGTGAAGTTGGTCCCGTGGTTATTTTGTTCCTCAAGTTGCTGAGGCAGTGTTATTTTTTATTACCTCCCATCTCTTTCCCCTCTCACCCTAATATCCCCATAGTTGTTGGGAGAGCAGTGTTTCCCCCAAAGCACAACAGATTCTTTACTTACTTTACGGCGTATTTATTTACATTATTTACATAATTTGGACTATTATCCTCATCTTCATTGCCATATTCACAACGTTTCGACCGTTCTACATTCTGACCTTCTTCAGGTGATTGGAAGAAGGCTGGAGTGTTCAATGGCCGAAATAATAAATCCTCATCCCAGAAATCCAGACAGAAAATATTTCATATCCATTGCTTATCTGCATTGAAATAAGGACTTTTTATTTTCATCAGATTCCTTATCGGGGAAAATCCAGAGTTAATGTCATTAAAGTATCCATGTCAGCAAGCTGGTTAAAATACCAAAAGGTCACTAATCTTGCATCGACAGTGACAGCTATATAGGCTGTAAATAAATAAATTTCTAAGCATCTAGATTTGAATGCAGTACGTTAAAGCATTGTAAATCCATCAAGTCAGAATTAATGACAACTAAATTCCGCAGGTAATAATAGTAAATATCCCAATCAAATTCTTATGTACTTACAAATAATATACAGTTATAGATGTCTTCTCCCATGTTACTCTCATACTATGAAAACCGACATTGCAAGCCTATCATTACTCTATTTCCATGGCAAATGTTTAGATGGGCCCTATTCTTTAGTATCACTATCTCAGGTCATTACAGCTAACGTCCACAAGGTTGAATCACCCTTATTAATTCTGTATTCCATTAGTAAGGAGGAAGTTCTACTGAGACAGCTCTTACCAAAGAACTGCTACTTGGTGGAACAGACACTTGTGTGGATGCTTCTTTGAATTTTAATTATTATCTATCCCCTCTATCCACACACTTCCGACTTCCGCTTCTAACATTCTTGTCATATACCTCATTCAGTAGTAATCTACTTTGAGTGGCTCTTGGGCTTTATGTGATACAATGGACACCCACATACAAAGGGTGAAGGCGGTTTTATCTCGATCTCAAGTGTTTCTGTTTTATAGCCAGATGGTTCTTTTTTTGTTGTCTGGTTTTCTAAGTGGCATACACTTCAACTGAAGAGGAATGGAGAAGTAAAGGAGTGGATGAGGGGTTTTTGGAGACAGTGATGATAAGCCAGAGATTGATTATTTCTGGATGCTGGATCATATTAACAATCATGCTTGGGATCTGGTAGTTACTGATCTGGTTCGGCCTTGGCAGGAGACAGACTTGTCCACTGCATGATTCCAGTACCATCCATTCATACTGCCAGCCATACATTTGGATGTGGGTGAGAGATTTAACTGTCATGGAACATAAAACAAGCTGAGTGTTTACCCTGCTCTCTGGGACCACCACAAAAAAGGGTGATTTTAATTTTTTTTAAGCACCTTCACCTTACAGCCATATCACATTGTAACACCAGTTCTCATGCAATTATTGAAGTTAAGCGATGTCGAGCTTGGTCAGTATGTAGATTGGTGACCACTTGGAAATACCAAGTGCTGGAAGCTTTGATGCGAGTGTGGTGGTGCTTGGAATTGGAAATCAGAGCACTGAGTTCTAATTTCAGTGAGGTTTGTTATATTTACTTACAGGCAAATACCTTCAGGGAAAGGTATGAATCCACCTCTTTCCCCCCCACCTATGGATTAATTAGTATGATTTGTATCAGTAAATCATTATCGCCAAAAAAAATTCTTACAATCTAAAAATATTTTCTGACTTTAAATAACCTTGAAAAAATATATAATTAAAAAAATAGAAATGTCTGCATTGATTTCTAAATGAATATTATTTATAAACCTTTTTTTTTTATGCAGTTTAAAGAGGTTTTTTTTTTTTTAAAGACCATCCCTTATTGGTTATAGACATTTCTAAAATAATATTATTTATAAAATATTTTATTTATTTATTTTAAGAGTTTTTTTTTTTTAAACCTCCCCACTCTCCTCTGTACTTGCAGGTTACAGATATTTCTAACTGAATATTTATCTATGGGTAAATAGCTGGGTAGACTGGGTCCTATAGCCTTGGATGACTACTGGTCTAGGAGAAGGACAACTCTGAATTCAAAACCTCTAACTATGGGTGAATTAGCCTCACCAACCAACAACTGGCTAAGCATGGTGATGAAAACGGCTACACCCTTGAAGATATGATCAGTCAGGGAGTAGAAAGAAATGATAAGGCCTGAGATTTGGATCCAGTGTGCTTTCAGTAACCCTGGGAAGATTATCTATAAAATATATTTTTATTTTTACCACCTAGAAAGATTTTTTTTTTTTTTTTTTTAAGCCTTATCAATGATTACAGGCAATTTTAGCTAAAAATTATTTATAAAACATTTTTGATTTGTATAATTTCACTTTTTAAATTCTTTACAGCCATTTTCCCTTACTTAAAAAATATTTTGGATTTGCTTTTATCCAATTTTAAAACTTAGGACAGCAATTTGAATTACACATGAAATATTCTTAATAAATTATTTTCACCAATTCTTTGATAATTTTTTGTTTTATTACATGATTTTGTATGTTGACATGTTTGTTCTGACACAGTCTTGTATCGTGAAAGGCTTTGTTGGCTTGGCATAGTCATTTTCTACTTAAATCTTAAAAACAATCTCTTTTCAATGCTTATATGCTTGTTGTCATTTTTTATTGACGTATCTGAAAAAATGTTTTTCATTTCTTTTATTATATTTCGCTTTTTATTAAACATTTTCTTCATTGCATGATAAATATCTTTTTCTTTTTTTTTTTTGCAGAAAATTTGTTTATAATTTTTTGTTTTGTCTATTTTTCTTTTGTATAAAAAATGAAAAAAGCCAATATATCATTTGGTTAATATTTGACCAGTTCCATCATAAAAATTATTTAAATTTTTTGACACCATTATCATTTTTTTTTTTCCTACACGTTTTAAAAAGTATTTTTTTTTTTAAATTAAATTTCAAGGAAAACAAACGTTGCTAGAAGGCCAGCTTTTCAACAGAAAAATTAATACCATCCTATTATCCATAATGTTTAAATAAAATGTTAACTAGATCAGGTTTTTGAAAAACAAATTTTTATCAATGTCTGTTTTATATTTCTAATTTAATATTTTCATTTAAAAAAAAAAAAATATTTATTTTTTATAAAATTAAATTTTTTCAATTTTTTTTTTTTTTTTTTAACTCCCTAAGTCTTTTAATTCAATTTTTACTCCCCAAGGTGTATTTATTTCAATCTTGTAATAATCAAACTTTAACCTTGTTTTTGACTCTCTTATATTGTAAAAATTACATAAGAAAATATAAATGATTGCAGATGTCGATGAGTCTTTGAATTTTCCATTTTTGGAAATGACTCTTTGAGAATTCCCCAACAGTCCCAAAGAGTTAATACAGGAACACAATATTTTATCCAAACTTCGGAAAAAGCAAGTTTTCTAGACTTAGCTGTACAAAAACAGACTTTTTTTTTATGAATGCATTCCTTTTAAGTAAAGAACAAATGGATATATTCATTTTTTTAATTAAAGTACAAAACAAAAAATTCTATAAATTAATAAAAGTATATATCCATTTATTCTTCATTTAAGATGAATAATTATTAACCTTCAATTTTTTTTTGCTTGTACTTCAAAAAAATAGACTTCTTAAAAATAGTCTGGTCCACTATTTACATTATTCGGACTATTGTCCTCATCTTTGTCGCCATATTTATTATAATGTTTCAATCGTTATACACTCCAGCCTTCTTCAGGTGGTTGGAATGTCAAACTGAACACTTTATTTCTCTCACTGGGGTAGACTGTTCTAGTTCCACGTGCCATGTTTAATGGATATTAGTTATCAGTTATCTCCTGGTAATTCCCCTCTCCAAGTTCTCCACTGCTTTGACTGGGTATTGAACTCCCACTCTTTGGGTCCTGTCACTGGATCTAACTAATGCCTCTATCCTCAAGGACACATGGCACAGTGGATAAAGGCATTAGTTAGATCCAGTGACAGGACCCAAAGTGTGTGAGTTCAATACCCGGTTAAGGCGGTGGAGAACTTGGAGAGGGGAAATAACAGGAGATAACTGATAACTGACATCCATTAGACATGGCACGTGGAACTAGAACAGTCTACCCCAGGACACTTATCATGCAGTTATAATATGCATAGCATAACTTTCTCTGTCTCAATGATCATACATCATTTCAGTTTTCTCAAATTTTCTAACCAAATCACTGCATAAGTCTGATAAAGCAACCTATTTAAAATAAGGAAAATGAATTTCAAAAATCTGCCTTATGGCAAAGAATATTACATCGATGTAGTGCCTTAGTGAAAGGAGTTTGTCTAGAAGGATGATCTATGATAAAAAAAAAAAAGAAAAACTATCGTAAGGATGAATAGGTTCCCCTATCGCCCAGTTCACACTCCTTCCCCATCTTTCGAACAGTAGTAGAAGTCTATCTTTTTTTTCTGGTTACTTCTAAAGTCTTCTTGTTTTCCTTCACCCCCAGCAACTTCTTGCATCTTAGTAGCATCATTGCCTTGCTTGGAGCAAAATGACTAAAAATAAGCAAGAAAAAAATATGTCCCAAGTTAGTGTCTGGCACAGGTAAACACACCTTACGGAGGAGGCTATCATTTGAGTAAGATGTGACAATCATCATATATAAACTGTATAAATTATCCCAGTATAGGGTGAAAAACAGACATAGAAGAGAAAAGAGTGCTCAATGTCTAATGTCACAACCAGAATATTATTCCTTATATAAATGAGTGTTGCTTCTGGTTGGCCACTACTATAAGTTTCATACATGCCATAGAACATAATTGTCAGGTGGATGACAATGTTTGATGGTAGACCAATTCTTTATAACCACTACTGTGAACACATACCATAAAATCTCAGATAGTAAGCATATTCACCTGACTTACTGTAGAAATGCCTGATGAGGAAGCAATCTCAAGCATTTTCTAGCCAACAAAAAAAGGTTTCAACTGAAGCACCCAAAAGACCTATCCATCAAAAGTGCTTGACAGCTCAGCTAAACTTTCAAGCTGGAAATTACATATAGGTTTATATATATATATATATATATATGTATGTATGTATGTATATATATATATATATATATATATATATATATATTGTGTGGTCTCCATTTTGGTCAGTATTGACCATGTGTAGCATCCAAGTTGTCTGCTTGGTTGGATCATCGACGTCTGTGACTGTAGAGGCCGATGCAGGAGTGACAATCTCTGTTGCAGAGGTCACATGTGTGTTCTGTCTCTAGTCTGTTGGAGCTGTCAGTTTGCTTTCTGCGGGCCCTTGTTTCCTTGGTGATTTGTGTCAGCTTCTCCTCCTCTGACTTGAGGTGTTTGGTCACGGTTCCTCTCCATTCGGATCATATGGCTGACAGGTTCTCTCAGGACTCTGTGTTGATGTCCACAGCTTTCATGTTGCGTCTCACTACATAACAGTACTGCAGCTGTAGCCACCCAACGGGTCTCTTTCCAGCGGTCAGCTTCCATACACAAGGTGTTTGGGGATGCAGCCATCTGGTATGCAATGGACATGGCCCAACCAACAGAGTCTGAGCAGTGTGAACATGCTGGGCACACCTGCTCGAGAAGGAATATATATATATATATATATATTATTTTATTTATTCCAAAATTATAACATAAACATGTTATAACATCACTACAAAAATAGCCATTTTCTTTCAATACTTCTGGTGTCTTATCAAGTGATGGTGTTGAATGTACAATGGAGTTTTAAAAGGTTCAAATCAACCAAACACCTCTCAGTATGGAAAACACTGTTACATAAGCTACAATGACCAATCAAAATACAACTGTATAAAAATTACTTGAACATTATATATATATATATATATATATAAATTCCCAAGAGGATAGAATCCAGGTAGAACTCAATGTCCAGGATAGAGTAAGGATATAATATAAAAGGCTCAAACACTAATCTTCCATAACCATGGAATATTAGTGTTTGAGCCTTTTATATCATATATATATATGTGTGTGTGTGTGTGTGTGTGTATATATATATATATATATATATATATATATATATATATATAATGAGAGGGCTAATAAAACAGTATTGGGATTAGTGCTATAAAAAGAAAACTACAGCACATATCAATTTAGCATTTAATCTCCTTCAAAAAAGTTACAAGGGGTGAGATGTAGGGAATGTTATACTTCACCAAAAACTGCTGCACAAGTTATGGTCAGTGAGTGAAGCTCTGTGGTGTGGTGAGATGACCACACTCTACACACTTTCCTTACACACAATGCTTCTAAACAATAGAAACAAGCAAGAACATAATTTAGTGTGCATGTGTAACAGAGTTCAAGGTCAGTCTGTGTCAAATGTCTTGACAGCATACATGAATGCCATTAAACAGTCCTGATATTCTTTGATTAGACCTTGTGTGTGTAGATATAAAGTCCAGGAAAACTCTGAATTCAAACCTCTATTGCCTCATGGCAAAAAATATGGGATAAATGGTGCTTCTAGTAGAAAGAAAGAAGATGCAGGTAAAATGATCAGTTCCCTGTATAATTCCAATAAATACCTGACTTCAAATGGTATCCCCTACTTTTATAAGAGCCAAAGTAGGCTGAAAAGTCACCAGTCCTCACTTTCCAGTCTCGATAGAGTTCAAAAGCATTTCTAAGTCCTTGTGGGTGACAAATTATTTTCCACTCTGCAATCTCTCTCTCATATGTGGTATATGGCAAGTCTGTCACTGTTTTATCACTACTTCCATGGAAATTGCTTGGATGAAGTGCATTTTCTGGTTCCACCAGGTCTGAGCTTCCCAGCTAGGACTGCCATGCCATTTATATAGTAACAAATCATCCTCATTCCCTCCATATTTCATTGGCGAGAAGTTCAACTCAAACATATTCTGTCTGCAAACCACTGTTCTATGGAACTGTGGTGGTAACTCAACAATTCAACTGGTGATAGCAGGTATACAAAAGAAAACCCGTGTCCGACGTCCAACCTTCTCTCACGAGCGAAAAGCCTCTGTTTGAAACAGCAGAAACGAGCCTGCTTTTATACAGCTGCGGACCGACCATGATTTGCATGCGAATCACGAGACAACAGCAGATTTCACGTTAACTGACCGAGACCACTTTCGGCATAAAACATGGGCGCCGCCATTTTGTTTTCTTTTTACAGTTGGAAGGACCAGTGTTTACATACTGCGCAGATTCTTGCAGCGTTTCGGAGGTAGGCCATTTTCACAATTTTCCCCACACTCCCCTGATCTCATGATCACAAACAGGGCAGGGAGGTGGCGATCGTCGCCGTCGAGTCCCCCCTCCGAAGGGGATAACAAAGCTTCATCCTCGTCGTGTTCTCGTCTGTGGTTTGAGTGTTGGTAAACACTGTGTCCGCCGGGGAGGCTGCTGTTATCAGAATCACTGCCCTGCAGGTCTAACTCAAGGCAGATTGAACGCTCACTACTCCCAGACTCGGAATCGCTTTCATCGCTCGGTAACGGTAGTGATTGCATCACCGGTCGCAAGTCTTTAATGTGACGAGGCACCCCATCAACTCTCACAGATTGCGGGCTGATCACCTCCGTAACACGTCCAGTGCCGTGCTTTTGTCGTACACTTGCCGCGTGGGTTTTTGACCCAAACAACATCTCCTTTTTTAATCTCCTCCAGTCACTTCTAGTTCAGGCAGCGGGTTGGCTTCGATGCCCTTTCACGCGGACATGATATTTGTGCAGTGCATCAGCCGGCGCCGTGGATGGTGAAATGTTATCTTTCGGGGCGACATTATACCAGTAAACCGCTTCCGAACTGTGCAGCCCTTCCTGGCTGTGATGGTCTTGATGGTTCTGTGGTTCCGCTCCACGATGCCGTTTCCACTTGGCGAGTAGGCACATCGAAACCGCAGATGCACGTCCCAATTGTCCGCAAATTCTTTAAAATCTTTACTGGTGAACGCAGTATCGTTTATCCGTCAGTATTTCCATGGGTGGGCCTCGCTCCAGGAAAACATTCTCCAACAGTCGAATGACGGTGCTCGCGTCTTGTCTGCGCAGCGGCCGCCATACCGCAAACCTGGAGGACCGCAATCAATGAAGTGTTAAAAATTCTCACCATTGTAGTGAGTTATGTCCATTGCCAGTCTGCTCCAGTTGCTCTTCACGCTCAGTTCTCCTCTTTCCCAGTGAACGGGTGCCGGATCGATCGACTGACAGGTTGTGCAGGCCTTCACAACGGATTTAACGCTTTCTCTGGACACCTGCGGGTCAACTAACCTGGCGAAGTACAGAGTTGTCTTCACGCCCAAATGTCCGCATTGACGATGTGTATTGGCAACCTGGTCCTCATCCAGTCGTCTCCCTGCCACTGCACAGCTCTCCCGGTTCTCCTCTCTTGAGCAGTTCTAGCCACCTGTGCGGTACTCTGGTGAGGCGATCTGCACGGTTCTGACAGGACTGCACAAGTGTCACGTCTACGGTCAATCCATATTCGTCCACCAACGATCGCAAATGCCCAGCCGTCGCCTGACCAGCATCTCACCAGCCCCCTTGTGTTCACCCGTGCCTTCCCGGTCAAGGTGTCTGAAATCCACCGGTGCACACACGCCGAATCAGTGACCAAATTCGTTGTCGCCTCCCACTGGAGAGCCAGATTCACTCCTTTAAGCGCCGCATCGAGTTCAGCCAAATTAATGTGCCTGGCATCATTAGTCGGACGCAGCCAGCACGCATCTTCGATGACATTTCCGTTTACTTCCAATGCCACTCCTGTCACCACGGAACTTCATCCACCCAGACTGTGATCTCGTCACCACTCATGCACCAGTCTCTTCCGGCGGGGATCCAGTTCCCGCACTCTACTTAACATCTCTGCTGGTATGCGACAGAGAGGGGATCTTTGATGTTATCATCCCATCCATTGGTTGCTGCGGTTGCCAGGCGCTTGACGAATGCAACTGCCACCTGAGCCATCCACACACTGGGGAAGTGTCCAACAAGTTTCCCACACAATGAAAAATGCGCCCGCCGGGTCAACACATCAGGGGCTTCCGAATTTGACTTCCTCGTTTTATCGGAGGGTGCCATTTTCTTCCCAGACCTGCAAGCCAAGAACTCTTGCTCCATCTCTCAGTCGCACCGGATCCTTGCACACCAAACCATAATCCGAAAAGTGTTGTCTTACACGCGATGCAGAGGCCAAACTTTCATTAATGAAGATATCATCAACGTGCTGATGTGGCACTTTCAATTGTGCGGTCTTGCGATGCGATGGCGTCTATAACAGATTTCATGATGAGTGGCGCTACATTTAGCCCAAATCCTAGCCGCGTAAGACAGAAGCGTTGGCCTTTGAAAATAACCGTTTGAAATGGCCTGGCGCTTCGTCGATGTGAATCTGAAGATATGTCGTTCGCAGATCCAGAAGCGACACATTGACTCCCTGTCGCCGCCACGTTCTCAACTTATGCGCGCACACTTCTGCATCGGCAGTGAAAGCATCCACAAAGTCGTTCAATTCGCGGTAATCGAGTACGGGCGCACCTTCTGTTTCTGCTCCTGCACGACTGCCATCAAGGGAATCAGACCCTTTGGGGTCCCAGTCTTTCCTGGGGTAAGGAATCAGCCAGCCGTTCACAATCCACTGCTGAAGCTCTTTCTCGTATTTTCCTCTGATGCTGTCTGGAACTTTGTACTCAGCGACCTTGTTGCGAAGCTGAACTGGCGGGTCTTTTGGCCCATTTCCACCTGGCGGTCCACACTCTCTCGTCGAATTGAAGGAGACGTCGAAATCCGGCTCACTAATGCAAAGGGCTGCACACACCTTTCTTCTTTCACCCAGTTCCACATTTCCGGCTGGCGTGATCATCATGCCTCCTAACGCTTCGGATCGCATCAATCCCAAGTAGCAGGTCGTACCGAGGGGCCTTTGACGCCACCAAGACGTCGACTTTGGCATGACTCCTCCGTCTGTTAGGACTGACACAGTCCCGACACCACAACAGGCCCGGGACACCCCGTCAATCGTCCGAATCTCGATTTGTTGACTGTTCCATGTCACGCATCGATCCGCACTAACGATCGATCGGGAACATCCAGTGTCAACGAAAGGCGAACATCGTTTACCCTCAACGCACCACGTTGATAACAGGCAATGCCGCATTTACTGACCGAGAGGGGCAAGGTTGCGACCAGCACCTTGTCCCCGGACTCGTTCGAGCAATCAATCCTGTGCTACATGGCTAACTCTTTGCAGCGATAGTAGTCGTGCTGCAGTTCCGCCTGCCGCTCCTCCTCACGTCACTTCGGCTCGGCAGTCCTAAGAGAAATGGTTGGGTCCACCGCACTTGTAGCACTTTGGGCCCTCCCTCGGTGTCTCAGGCGTTCTCATGGCTGCCGCGATCTGTTCCGTGTCCTTCAAGATGTTTCGGGCCCTGGCTAGCAATTCGTCAATTCCCAGTGTGTCCAATCTTTTGAAGACGCTCGCAGGAGCCGACTGGTGTCGTCTGGAAGCCCTGCCAGGAAGGCGCACCCCAGTATGCGGTCCGTTGCTCCGCCAAACGGTACTGCCAGCCTTCGCAAATCAGCCAGGTAAACATCCACGGTCTCACCGGCTCGAGCCGTCATCCGACGAACTGTTTCCAAGCGATGAATGGATCTATTCCAAAGGCCGTATACAGGGCGTCCTTGATCTCTTCTAGGTCAGCATCGTCCCGAGTTGTTGATATACTGCGTAGGCTCCTCCGTGAGTCTCAGTGGGATGACTAGTGCAGGTTCCTTTTATTTTGGACACCCTGCAAACACGTTCGGCCTTTTCAAACCATTCGACGATAGTCGGGCCCGTGGGGAGCCGTCAATTCTGGGATCAACTTTAGATCGAACTTGTCCATTGCCGAAATAGCTTGTGGTGTGTAACTCAACAATTCAACTGGTGATAGCAGGTAGGCACAAAGAAAACCCGGTGTCGCACGTCCAACCTTCTCACGAGCGAAAAGCCTTCTGTTTGAAACAGCAGAAACGCTGCCTGCTTTATACAGCTGTGGACCGACCACGATTTGCATGCGAATCACGAGGCAACGAGATTTCATGTTAACTGACCGAGACCACTCGGCATAAAAACGCTGGCGCCCGCCATTTTGGTTTCTTTTTTACAGTTGGAAGGACCAGTGTTTACATACTGCGCCCAGATTCGAACGCAGCGTTTCCGAGGTAGGCCATTTTCACAATTTTCCCCACAGGAACAGACACCCAGGACGATGTTTCCCCCGATCACTATAATCTTAACCCATTCAAGTCTAAAGTCAACCGTTATCTTCCCTTATTATCCATATAAATTACCCCCTAAGGTAACCCTCTACCTTGAGTGGCCTTGTATAGGTTGAACGTTACTGTTTAAAAAAAAAAAAAAAAAAGGTAAGAAAATTACTTGAAAAATGGCAGAACAAAGTAAAGTTAAATAGCAAATAATCAGGCCGAAGATAGAGTACTGTTGAAACATTTGTGCAGGAACTACGGTATTTATCATTTCACCCACGGGAAACGAATATGGCACAAGGCTGGTTTTATTGTGGGTTTCTCTGAGCCTGTAGGCTCGGCCAAAAAAATAGCCTTTTGAAGCTGATTAGACGGGTTCAGGCCCTGTCTACCTCCCTGGACGAAACCTTGCCCTTCGGCAAAGCCTCGTCCGGGTTCCTCTCTACTAACGCAGAGAGTTCGACAGACGTCGGAAGTCAGCTCAAGAACTCCTCCAACTTTGTGCAGGAACTACCCAGTCTTCATTTTCCAGTTCAAAAGCGTCTCCGAGTCCTTGTGACTGACAAATTATTTTCCACTCTCCAACTTCTCTCTCTCTCTCTCTCTCTCACAGGCAGGATGTGGCAAGCCTCTCGCTGCTCTGTTGCTACTTCCATGAAAAGTTCTCAGACGAACTACATTCCTTGGTTCCACCAGGTTTAACCTTCATGGGTAGGACCCACCATGCCACTTACATTGTAGCAAGCCATCCACATTCCCTTTGTATTCCATCGGTGAGAAGTAAGTTTAACTCAAACAGCTTCTTCCTGTAAACCACTGCTTGTGGAGCAGATTCCCAAGAGGATGTTTCCTTGATCATTACAATTTTAACCTGTTCAAGTACTGAGTTAACCATTATCCTCCTCTCCTATTGATATAAAATACCCTTTGATGTAGCCTTCTACCTCAAGTGGCTCTATGTGCTTTGTACAGGATGAACCTTACTGTTTTTTAAAAAAAAAAGGGAAAAAAATGAGTCTGTCTAGAAGAAGGAAAATATTTGATTTAAAACCATATTGTGAGTGTATAAGTCCTGGATTAGTGTCTGGCACAAGTAAACCCACATTATGGAGGATGAAAGCCTTCTTTAAAACTGTCTTATGTACAAATGTTTCCAACTGTGGTGTCGGTCATGAAATCCTCTTCAAATTTGCCCTGAGCCATTATGGAAATATAGACTGATAAAACTATTCTTGGATTATTTCATTATGATGCCGACTACAAGTCATTTTGTTATGATGCCAACTATGATTCATCTTATTTCATTATGACACTGACTACGAGTCATCTTATTTTGGTATTACGCTGACGAGTTATCTTATGACGCTGACTGCAAGTCATTTCATTATGACACTAACTACCTGGCTATGAGTCATCTATCTTATTTCATTATGAGGACGACTACCGGGCTATGTCATCTTATTTCATTATGACAAGGACTACTACAAGTCATTTCATTATGACACCGACTACCAGACATGTTATTTCATTCTGACACTGACTGCGAGTCATGTTATTTCATTCTGACACTGACTGCGAGTCATGTTATTTCATTCTGACACTGACTGCGAGTCATGTTATTTCATTCTGACACTGACTGCGAGTCATCTTATTTCATTGACACTGTGAGTCATCTTATTTCATTGACACTGTGAGTCATCTTATTTCATTATGACATTGACTGCAAGTCATCTAATTTCATTATGACACTGATTGCAAGTCATCTTATTTCATTATGACACTGTGAGTTACCTTATTTCATTATGACACTGACTGCGAGTCATCTTATTTCATTATGGCACCAACTATGAGTCATCTTGTGCCAACTTCTAGTTATATCATGCTTGTTATTTTCTGATACATTTTTCATCTGTAGTCACCAACAATGAGTTTATTTATTTGTAGTAATACTTAACAATGTTAAGACTTCAGATGAAGCTATAAATCAACTCATAAAATT
>CAHIKZ030002238.1:265000-272500 GCA_903632075.3 Acanthosepion pharaonis | reverse complement strand
TATTAAAAATCTTAATTCATTTTTCATTTTGTATTAGATAAAGACACTGTTGTCACAAATGTCTTACCATTATTTTATAAATGTTTGAATAATGAAGATTTCATATTTTTTTTTTTCATTATAACTATTGTATACCACACCAATGTTGGGTAATTGAATGACAAAATAGAAAAATTAATTTTAAATGATAATGATTAAAATGAAAACATTTGAAACCTTCAATCTTGAAACTAATAATTCAAAATTAAAATTTTGTCAGGCACCAAAGATTTTTAAAATTTAAGACATACAGCATTCCTTTCATTGGATAATTATTACTGACAATTTATATTTTTTTCAGCTATTCCCTTTGTATATATATATATATATATATAAAATTTTTATATTTATAAATTTTGGCATATTTGATACATTTGGCGCAATAAAAATTTATTAATAGTTAAATTGTTTCAATAAATTTTTTTTATCTTTTGTCAAAATATCTATTCAAAATGAGAAGATGAAAAAATTGTTGAAACAAAATGGAAATTTTTGAGTGATTTTTTTTATGCAAAAATGTTATAAAAAATGAATAGTTAAACAATTTTTGCTCTAACATTGTAATAATGAATTTACTTTTTGAAAAAATTTTCTTAGATTTTTGAATTTTTCAAAATATAATTATATTCCATGGATATATATATCATATATATATATATATATATATATATATATATATATATATATATATATATATATATATATATAAAAAAATCTTTTAAAAAGTAATTTTTTTTTTTTTTCATACAACAGATTTGTATCACTTTAAAATTATTTTTGATGGATATCTATATTTGAGTTATTTTTTTCTAATTTTGAATATTTTAAAAAAATCTAAAAAAAAGAAAAATATTATCTTGTTCGACTGGATTCAAATTTAATATTAAAATAAAAATTTAAAGTGATAAATATATATATATATATATGTTAATATAACTTGAAAACATTGGACCTAACATGTGAGCAGTGAATAAAGTTCTAAGAAATGCCAACAAAAATTACAATTAAGAATTTAATATCAGAAGAGATAGTTTAAATTTAGAAAGACCATAATGAGGAAATATATATTAATTCCATTGATAAGATCATTATCTGATGAAGTCCTTTTGAAGGCTGGAACATATTACATCAAATTTTTTCTATTTTTTCATTTAATTATCCAACATTTGTTTATATAAAAAAACTTCCTCTTCACTTTATTTAATAGGGAAGCAGTCTGTAGGTCAAAATATAGTTTGTCACATTTTATTCCAAGAATGCATTATATAGAAATATTGGTAGAATGAATATATGAGATTTTTTTTTTTGAGGGTTAGATTATTTGGTAATTTTTTTGTTTTTTTTTTTTTTTTCAGTTTTTTTGTTTTTTTTGTTTTTTTTTATTGCATTTATTCTGAAATTTAAATTATTGAAAAAAATTTAAATGAATGGTTTATTGAAAATGATTTTTTTGCCAGCTTAAGTACAACCAAAAAATGAAGAGATTTTGATATTTTCAATTTTTTAATGTTTCCTTTGAAATATAAAATTAACAAAGGAATTTTGACATTCCAAAACGAGAAATGAAAAGCTATTTTTTTTTTTTAGGAAACTTTTATTTAATTTTAACATTTTTAAAAAAAAAAAAAAAAAAAAATTTTTTACAAAAAATGAAAATTTTTAATTATAAAACAACAATTCTTTTTGTTTCCTATTTTCAGAAAAATCAAAATTTTTGGCCTAAAAAACTGCTCGTTTGAAAACGAAAAATATTTTGGAATACTATGGGAAATTCATGACCAATAAAAAAAAAATAAAAAATATTTCAGAAAGTCATTTAAATTAGGAACTATTTTAAATTCAAATTTATTAAAAAAAAAAAAAAAAAAAAATTTTTTTATCAATATATAAATTAAACATTTTATCTTAAGAGACAATATATTGAAAAAAATATCTCCAGGACATTAAAATTTTAAAACCCTCTCCTAATTCAAAGCCAATTATCTAATGATAAAATGGTATAAATATATAATCCAATCCATATATATAATTGACATATACTAACTTATCATGGAGTATATTTTATTATATACAAAAAAGATAAATCATTTTTCAATATATTAGTTACTTTTTGCAAATTATGAATTTATATCAAATATTTAGTGGAATAAAATAAATATTTTTTTAAAAAAATTATTTACAACAAATCAAAATATTGTAATAAAATTTAAATCAAAAATATATATATATAATATAAATATATTTTATATATATTATATATATATATATATATATATATATATATATATATATATATATATAAAAATATATAAAAAAAAAATAAACAAAAATCCTAATATGCAATTATGCTGTTTTAATGTTAATATAATGTCAACGTCGGACGTTTCGGTCTAGTAGACCATCTTCAGGACATATTCATAAAACATAATTAACATTAGCTATATTTAATTCAACATGAAAAGATGATGGACATAAGACCGAAACAAAAAATTGAAAACATTAAAAACAGCATAATTGCATATTAGGATTTTGTTTGTTTTTTTTGTATATTTTTCTTTTTACTGTCGGATCTATATCCATATATTTGATTACACACACACATATATATATATATATATATATATATATATATATATATATATATGAGTTTAAATGCAAATATAAAATTTGTCACTTATCTGATTGATGTTATATTCAACATTCAGACTCCAGAATTTCATAGATGATCCTTTTGTAATTGTTCAGTCCACTCATCATTAGATTTTTAGCAATAGAATGCCTTTTTTTCATTCATATATATATATATATATATATATAAATATATATATATATATATATATATAAAGGGTGTTTCATTAAGAGGATCAAAGTCATCAGTAAATAAATCAGTGTTATTGGTGAAAATTTATTTATTTCTGTATTGGATCATGTTATTTAAGTCATGGCAATTATGTGTGAAAAATAATATTGTGCAAATTTCTGCCAAAAAAGAAAAAAAATCATTAGATGCTTAAACTTAATTCACATTAAAATCAATTCAAGTTATTGGAACACCTTTATATATATATATATATATATATATATATATATATATATATATATATATATATATATATATAACATGCAGACTAGAGACGAAATCATAAAGGCATATTTTTTATTCCTTCAAAAAAATCCTACATCTGATGCTTTCAATAGTTAAACACCTCCTGGTACAAGATTGCTGCCATAGCACCCCATGTTTGACTCACAAATCCCCTGATTACCCCGTAAGGAACTATATATGATTATGAAGTGTTAAATTATGATTACAAACCAAAATAAAGTTAAAGTATTAAAAAAAATGATAATAGTATAATATCTAAATACCTGTGTGTGATGCACTTATCTCTTAATGGCCACAAAATTAAATACATATAATTATATTATGATTACAAATCAAAATAATGTTAAAATGTTTAAAAGAAAAAGTTTAATAAAAATATATAAATTATTCTCATACTTTGGTATTATGAGCCTCTCTTTAATGGATATCAGAAGCAACAGACAAAATCTGGAGCTGCCAACTTAGTTTGTAAGTTCTGCATACTTACAGAGTTGGATACAAGATGCTTCTTCACAAGTTGACAGGCTGTCACTTTGTTTACATTCAACCACATGTGCATCTTATTGCTTCAGAAGATTTCCCCTTTTGTAGATGTCAGTTTATTTAAGTCGTTTTATAGTCATCGTTTTCTATAAGCATGTTGTGTGAAGGAAGAGTAAAAAAACTGAAAAGGGTGAATTTAACAGTAGTACAAAATAGTGCATATTTACAAAGTACAGGTATTTTACAAGGTCAGATTGGATTGTGTGCTTGAATAAATGTGCAGTACTATATCATTCCACTTTCTTTCATAATATAATTGCCATTACTGACTTAGTACCAACTGTCTGCAGTTAATGACACTATCGGACTGATTACTCCCTTTTATCCTTTGAAACGAGATATGAGCGTATATCATCAGTTTAATAATATTGTTTTATTTTTCTTTCCTAAATATTCTTTGACAAATTATGTAACTTCTTAATTATTGTTGTTCCCAGGTCCACCCTGACCGAGGGTGGTAACACCTGTTAGGGTCCTAGTTATGGACAAATAGTAACCCTCCCCCAAACAAAAACACTATGAAGGTATAAAAATACATTTTCATAATAGAAATACCAGCAATACATTTTATATAAAAAATTATCAACAATACATATTTATACTAAAATTACCAATACATTAATCCATATAATATCCTACAATTTCTTAAAGAAATTAAACTGTATTCCAAAATATAACTTCAACAAAACTACAACATAAAAACACACATATCACTGCCTATTGTAATCATGCCCACACAAACATGTATATGTACAAAAGCTGAGTATTATCTACCATGTATTCTAGTGTGAAAGCAGAATAACAAAACTACAACATAATACACACATATCACTGCCTATTGTAATCATACCCACACAAACATGTATATGTACAAAAGCTGAGTATTATCTACCATGTAATCAGTTGTGAAAGGAGAATAACATATATCTTTATTACTTCATTTTTTTATTTTTATTACTTTAAAGCTCCCAAGAAAATTAAATTTCAGCATTAAATGACCCATAAGGAGTTGATATGCCGCTAAACAAACAAATCAAATCAAACCTCCTATATGTTTAGATATTTACATCAATCAACAACCAAGAACTCTTTATATGACATAAATTTTTTATAATATCCCTAATTTTTTTTAAAATCAAATTGTATTCAAAAAATATAAATGAACAAAAAAACAACATATAAACATACATATCACAACCTCTAGTCATTATGTCCCATTCAAACATGTATATGCATAAAATCAGAGTATCATCTACCATGTATTCAATTGTGAAAGGAGAATAACATATATTTTTATTACTTCAAAGCTGCCAAGAAAATTAAATTTCAGCATTAAATAACCCATAAGGAGTTGATGTGCTGTTAAAGAAACAAATCAACCAATCAAATTAGGTAAATGTCATATCACTGGAAAGCCAGGCACATCAGATTGCAATGCTTTTATAGTCTTTATTTTCTTGACCATGCTGTTGTTAACATGTGGAATAAAGAGTTATTCTGGCTACCACCTTTACCTAATTGGCTTCTTTTTTTAAACATAAAGTGAAATGGAAAAAAAATTTTTTCCACAATTTCAAACTTAATGAGAAAGAGATATCTGTTTCCCCCATTTTTTTCCACTTGATTCCAATCGACCGGCCAACTTTTTGAATCTGTTATGAAGTTTTGAGCACTTGTCTTTAGATCCTTAATAACAAAACAATCCGGACACCCACCGAAGACACCCAACTTCTGTTTCAGATTAAAAAGGAGCAGTTCGCAGGATTTTGATGGTGACAGGCATGAAGAATTTCCAGATATTGAGGTGGCATCAGAGCAAATTTCAATAATTAAATGGCATGGTCGAATAAAAAATTTAAAAAATCAACAGTAAGTAAAATAATATTATTTTCAAAAAAAAAAAAAAAAGTTTTCTTTTATTTTCCAAAATGATAGAGGTTTTTTTTTTTATGTTCTGGTAGTATATGCATGGTATTTTCTTGTCCTTGACCTTGTTACTTTTCCCATGATCCCTCGTGATATGCTAATTATCGAATTATTTTGTTTAACCCAATTTTATCTTTTCTTTAATTCCTAGACTTTTGCAACTAAACTCTTAAATTGACTGTATATGTTCAGTATTCTTAAGAGGAACTCAAGATGTATTTTTTGTTGTTTTTTTTTTTTTTTTTTTTTAAGGGTTTTTGTGGGGGGAGTTTGTTTTTGTTTTTTTTAAGGTTTTTTTTTTTTTTCCAAATTCTAATCTGTCTGATTCGCATTTAACAGATTCATTTTTTAATAAAATATCAACACGAATATTATGGGATATTTCAAATCTTTTTTTCTTAATTTTCTTCTGATCTTGAAGTTTTAATAAGTTAAACTAAAAAATTTTTTATATCTGTTGTCTCCAGTCTTTGAGAGCTGGAATTGAATTTGCCTTGGCACAAAGTTTGTGCAGATATGCCTGGCCTCTGGAGATTTCAACTTTAGTGCAGTATCTCCCCATTATAGTTTACTCTGATACTTTTGTAGTACAGACTGTGATGAACTGGCAATTTTGGCCTCTATTTTTATGTATATATGTGTGGTCTTTGCATTAAACAAGTTTTGTATTATATTTACCCCCACAGGGTCTCCAATAAATGTTAGTCATTTTAGTATTTTTTTTTTTAATTTGTGTATTTATTTTAGCAGTTTAATTTAATCCAGTATGAAATAAAATTCAACCAAAATCTCGCTCTTTTAGGAATGAAAAAGGTTACCTGGGGAAAAAAAAACCTTTACATGTTTGCTTGTAAAATCTAATAAAAGCAAAGTTTAACATTTGTACCTGCAAAAATAAAACAGGTGTGTCAAAAGGAGAGTTTTTCTCTTGACATATGGCAGTGTCACAAGAAAAACTGTCCTTTTGACACATATTACTGTATACACTTTTGACTCCCTCAGCAATTTTTATTTTAAAAAGCTATAAAATTGTGTTCAAAATATTTAGATTTTAGTATTAAATGACCCATCAAGATTGATATACCGCTAAACAAAATCAACCAAATTTCTGTCTGGCAACAACCCCTGGTAAACAGGAATCTAATATAAACTGGTCCACTTACAGGGAAACACATTTTAATTGAATGTACTTACTTAGCACCTGTAAGATATAAATACTATTAGAGACATGAACAGATTTGATGTATGCATGAGAAAACTATTTGAAAAAAAATGAAACCATCGACATAATGCCCTACCAGTGTTTTTCTCGGTCGAGAGAGACGCTCTCAATGTGTGGATGTGTGAAAACCAGACAAGACAAACACAAAAATATATTTAGTTGAAGGCATAAAATTATTTTAAAAATATCTAGATTTCGGCATTAAATAACCCATAGAGGTTGACGAGCTGCAAAAAAAAATCAAGCAACCAACATATTTTAGTGAATTTATGTGGCGATAAAAATGAAAAAATGCCTGGAAAATGCAATTTTACAAAATTTATAACTTCTCTTGTTGATGCATTTATTTAAATTTTCTTGTTCTCCTGTTCAGAGATTTTTAAAAATTTCTGAATAGAAAATAAAAATTGTTTTCATATTTATTTCTTTATAAGATGGTAAATATTAAATATTACATTGTAGCTGGTTCATATATTTTTACAAACTTGTAAATATTGTAAGGATACAGAAGGCGATTATCTCCCTTTGGTGGAGATAAGTCCCATGGCTCACGTGACAGCTTCATAGAGTGATGAAAGTGGCCAGTCATTCTGTCAGTAAGTTTATTGGTGTTAAGACACGTGTCTTTGTTTGTCCTACCCAGGCTTCTGCCTGGAACTGTCAA